>JAPMOR010102703.1:364101-429924 GCA_026543865.1 Argiope aurantia | reverse complement strand
ATTATTGAAAAACATAGTTAAAATATTTATTTAAAAATTCATTAAAAATAGAAATTTAATTTTAAGATTAAAACAGTAGTATCATTTAAAAGATAAATTTTTGATCTTTAACTTCATGTAAAAATCTTTTTTGTGCGGTAATATTTTCGGCAGTTATAGCAGAAACACGTCAAAATTTCGCTTAATTTTTAAATAAATAAAATTCTAGTTAAAAATTCGAAAAAATAACCCCCAGGTGCACATTCCCGGCCTCCAAGGTATACACGTGCAAAATTTGGTAGCTGTAGGTTGAATGGTCTGGTCTGTAGAGCGCCAACACACACACACACACACACATTGAGCTTTATTATAAGTATAGATATAGATAATGATTTTTTTTATAACTCTTATAGAAATTTTTTCCTCAATGAAGTCTATAAAGATATATAAAGATTTATCCTGAGCAGCACCCAGCATAAAATTATTGAAGTATGATGATAGTTATAGGAATACTTTAGTTCTTAGCTTTATAAGATTGCAAATAAAATTACTTAGTAGAATGAGCAGTGCAGAAAGAAATTTACTCTTTCTATACCAGTCATGTTGAATCGTATTTGTTGTTGCTTATGTAAAAATCAAATACAAAATATTTGGTCATGCTGAGCTTACACATCACTATTAACAATTTCAGAAATGTTATATTTATCTAAATGAAACTTTTTAATTTTAAGAAATGTTGGCAAAATTCACAGATCTTTATTGTTAATCCTATGAAAGTTGACAATTTTTTTATATTGATAGTTTTTTTTCCTTTCATTTTTATGATCATTTCTATGTTTTTGTCAAATCCAAAAAGACATAATTTTAAAATAGAAGACGTTGTTCAAATACAGAAATAAATATTAAAGTTTAAAGAATAAGCATTTAAAATTAAGTTTTAAGAATTTTTTTTTCAATAAAAAGCATGCATTATTATAAAACAGGAAAAATACTATGCTTATAAAATACGCAGTTTACGTATATATAGTTATACAAAGGTGCTTAATATTTGGGACTAAGGTGTTTAATAAGTGCTTAATTTTTGAAGCAGTTTGTCACTACACACCTTGAACTACATTTTAAAATCCCCGAAATTTTTTTTAAAGATGCTTTAAGTTGCCATACAATTTTTCCCAGAATTTTTAAATTTTATTAAGTCTTTCTTTGCATAATTTTCAACAGTAATTCTTATTGTTGCAACAAAATTCAAATCGCTTTCATTGTTTCATCAAACATTTAATCACATGGTTTTCTTCCATTATAGAAAATTAAGAAAAAAAAAGATTCGTTTTTTTATTTCTGTACCATACTATGAGAAAACTTACTCTAATATCTTCATTCATTTTTCTAAGCCAGTGAATCTCAAATTAAAAATGGTCATTATTTGCTTAGTGTCAAAAAAAAAAAAAAGAAAAAAAAAAGAGGGTAGGCTGGGGTGGAGGGGCTTGATTGCGAATTTGGAACTTGATACAGAATTTTTTTTATCGAATCGGCTACATGTTTAATTCGTTCATTAGTGGAAATAACAGGGAAAATTATGCTGCCTATTATGATTGTTTTCACGTTTTTAATAAGATTTAAGAAACAAATACAAGAAGTTTTGTTTATGTTGCGAACTTGGTTTGCCATAATTTACATGTTATGATTTATTCGTTTTTGTTTAAAACATATTATTGGAACACACGAGTCTAGAGCTGAGCCTGAGTATTGTGTAGGATGACAGAACCGGGCTGTCCGTAACCGATATTTTTTAACTTGATGCACCAATTGCTTTTTCATATTAAGAAGTTTATTAAAATAAAGTATTGCAATTATAAAAAAATTTGATCTCGATGTTTTGACAAAGTTTCACCTTTATAACCTCACTTTCGGAATTGCATTTGTCTGACTGTGAAATCGCTAACTCAAAAACTCATTGAGATACAGCAACTAAATTTAGTACGTGAACTCCAAATTTATAAATTTCTATCAAAATTCGAACGAAATTTATTCATAAGAAGTTGGTTTGTGCGCCTGACCATAATTATTGAAATTAAAATTTGACACAAAAACAAGCTTTTGTAGTCACAAAATCAAATTTGATATATATGATTTTGTGACTGCAAACGCTTGCCTTTGAGTTATCGTGTTTACATGTTTCTAAAAATACGGATCGACAGATGGGCAATTCCTCGTTGGATTTGGCTCAAAATTTGATAGGTGTCTAGATTACAGAAGTTAAATATGTGTGCCGAATGTTATCTATCTAGCTTTCTTCGTTTTATAGTTGTTGTGTTAACTTATATTCTAACAGCCGGTCAAACAGATTTCCTCTGAATGGATTTTTCTCAAAATTGGATAGAAATCTACAAATAAGGTGTAAAGACCGGCTGTTAGGATGTAGACATACACTAAATTTCGTCCATCTGGTTCTAAGCGTTTTTGAGTTATCTTTGTCACGGACAGACGAATGGAAATTTTCAAAAAATGCGTTTACCGAATTCAGAAAGGCCTAAAACTAGAGGTTTGTGAAAATCTCGAATTCGAATTTTTTAACTATTACTTTACTTTCTCTATACTACATACGTATATGAGAAAGAAAGAGGCAACAACATAGATAAGTAAAATTAGCTAAGCGACTTTGTAACTAAAATTGTAAATCTGCCTCAAATTTTGATAAAAAGAAGGGATTCATATATATTTCGGTATCTTATTATATTACAACACAGAAAACACGTCATACTACGTCGTTACAATCGGAAATGAAAGGAAGGGAAGCATTCGCATTTGCGGATTATCTTGACTTTTGAGGGTTTGCCGCCTTACTCTGTACCCCACTCCACCATCTGCTATACGTTCAGGGGATGCAAAAGAGGATAGATTGAGAATTGAAAAAGTATTTGTGAATGTCAAGGTGAAAATACTCTGACGGTTTATTAATTCTGTTTTCATTGATTATCGAACTATCAGCATAGAAAAATAAAGAAATGAAATTAAGAAGATTTTTTTAAATCAAATTATTGCATGGGATTAGTTCTGCAGTTCTAAAAAATAGTTGTCACCGAAGACAACTGAATTTATTTAAAGTTATATTATTTCTGGATAAATAAAAATGATCATAATTTCTAGCGATATGTCCTTTAATATTTCGGTGCCTTTCAAATATAATATTTTTGTCATCTGAAGGGTTTTGTTGTTCTTAACATATTTTGGAAATTCCGTATTTTAATTGCGAGGGAAATTTTTAAAAGCTTCAAGAAATTTCTTTGATTTATTTATCACTTTTCGTTTCAAAGCGCTTTTAATATATTGTGACTTAAAAATTTTTATTATATTTTCCATTTTCACAACAAACCATTGCTATGATGTATCGCCAATGGAATTTCTAAAATTTTCATGTGCCGTTACCGTGAATGTATTTTAGTTTCTTCCCCCCCCCCCCCCCCTCCTTCCTGCCTTTTTTTTTTTTTTTTCATGCTCTCTGAAACATTTGCCGCCACTAAAGCAGATATCACAAAATACTATCTCACATGGGCAAAGAAAGGACTTCATTTTTTTATTACAGTTTTGATGGTTGCTCATGCGTTTAGTCTTTGGAACATGTCCAAAAAACTAAATAAAATTAAAAGCCATGAATTGATGGCACAATCTGTCGAATGCCGAGACCGGTTTTCGGAATATGATGTCATGATTTCATTGAGTACGCCGGTGAGCAGTGCATTGTTGTCTGAATAATACTATGAGTAGTTATTAATAGAAGGGTGGCAGAGGTTTCCTCAACTAGAGAAAAGCGTGACAAAAGAAAAAGTGAGGGAATGTTTTGCTCTGGAATTTCATCTTGGTCAAGAAATGTATATTCAGATGGTAAGTGCTACTACTTTCGTCGTAAAAGATATTTGGAATTTGATAATTTCGTGAAAGCAGTATATTTAGATAAATGAAAGTTATTAAAGTGGTGTTTAAGTATTGAATTAAAATAACTGAATTATGTTTATCAATTATAGTTATTCTTCTGTTTCATTAACCTACTATTATTTCATTATCAGAGCTTGTTTTTGTTTTTTTTAAATTTTAAGCTGAATTTTAGGTGAGATAAGTTTTTCTTCGAGAAATTACAAATGACTTGGCGAATCCTAACACTTAATCATTGGAAACCGTATTTAAAAATGAAAGTTAAAAAATAAAACATGTTTAAGATTTAAGATAATGATTAAAACTAATTTCTGGAAATGTTATCTATATATATTTTCTTTTTTCTTTGTTTCAACTAAGAAAGAACCTTATGAAGAAAAAAACATTCTGTGAGGATTTTGATTATTTTTTTCCCCAGATAAACTTGTTATAGTCATTTTCGCTAAATTCTTTATTGTGTAGAATCAGATTAATAATTACCGATCTATAATTACTGATCAATAACCAATCAATATCTATTTCAAGATATGTTTAAAATAATAAAATTTAAATTTCATTTTAAGTAGAATGAATTTATTTCAGATTATATTATATTTCTAATTATTATATGATATACATTTGAGGATACTGGAAAGTACATTTCAAAATGTTTTGAGAACGTAAGTGATCATTTGTAGGCACAAATTTACATGGGTTCCAAAAGTTTTAAAATCATTTGTTTGTAAAAAAAGTTTATCCTTGCCTTTCAATTATTTAAAGAAATTGTCCTCCGAAATTCAATAACAATTAAATGATATTTTGGAAATCTAAAAATTCTCATCTTTCAAAATCGGTTTTTCAACCAATCGGCTGGTAGTCTATATGTTAGGATATCATAGACAAGCTGCAGTTGCACTTATGTTAATATTGTTTCAAGAACTTAGTATTTCTAGATTATATAATTAGTCTTCCAGTCAGAGTACTTCTGTAAGCATATGAACAATTTTGTTAAAACTAGCTGAAAATGAATAATATTTTTTAAATTTTGTATGCATCTTGATTCACAAATTTAGAATTTATTAACACTGAGAAAATAAGGAATTTAATATATATTATAGAAATAATAGTTCATATGAAATTTATCTGAAAAAGTATTTTTAAACAAAAGATCTTTTAATTCTGACCATATAATTAAAATGGAAAGCTTATCATAATAAAAAGGCTAAAAATAATTTGGTATTGATAATCATGAGTTATCTGAAGAGGCAATTTCATTCCAATGCATAAAATCTGACAAAACTTATCTCATAAACTGTTTAGTAATATAAATATGAGACGATGTTTCTTGAGATCACTAAAACTCTGTCCAGTGTTTCTATGAGAAAGGATTTATCCATATAGAGAATTACAGAATTAATAATAATTGTGTATGTAATACAATTAGGTGTTATATCGAAACGGGAAACCAACCAAGATTTTTTGAATTTCAACTTTAGCATTAAAAATTTCAAATTCATAAAATATCAATTTGTTTGTAAAAATATTTGTATGTTTGTATAAAATGTCATTATGTTTGACGAGCAGAATTAAACTAGCTACATTTCATGGCATAACATATTCTTTATAATAAATGAGTCAGTAAAAAACCATCGAAACGTTCGCACATACAGCCATTTAACTCCCAAAGAATGATTAATTATTTTATAGATTATTTGACCTTTTGTTTGATAATTGTTTTACCATTGAATTTTTGCATCATAAATATTGATGCAGAATAACACCAGGAAAGAGGTAATAAAAACTTTAAAAGTTAGTTAAAATAAATAAATTAATTTAAGAAGTAATTGAAGGTTTTTAATTCCACCTTTAGCTGATATACAGAGAGCCCCAAAAAAGTGGAACAATCAACTTCCTTTAGATAAATTTTTAAATTTTTTACTTTCTCGGATAAGAAGTATAATGAAAGTATTATAATCGTCAAAAAATTTTAATTCGAGATTTTGATGAATTTTAAAGTTTCAGACCTCCATGAGTTACAAAGCGCATTTTCGGCACGTCTATTAACACGATAATATGCTTCGAGTTTGACGAGTAAAATTTAATATATGGTCTGAACACATAATTTGTAGATTTCTGCTAAATTTTGGGCAAGACTGTATGTCTTGCTGTCCGCATTTAAGATAACACGATGACTACAAGAAGAAAATGGATAAAATTTTATAGATAGATTTAACTAGTAAAGTATAGATATACAGTGGTGTCTTTTTCATAGTAAACAGCAGTTTCACACACCACCATAATATCCTGGCATCAATGCTATTGAATATCTGTGGGCCACATTTGAAACAGTGGTCCAAAAACACAAAATTAGAAACAAAACTCATTTGAAACAAGTGTTGCAAGAAGAATAGGGTAAAATATCTTCAGATATCACCAAAATTTGTTTGAATTGATACCACGAAATTTAAAGGCCATTTTAAAAGCCAAAAGACATACAGCTAAATGTTGACACTTTCTGACTATGCGAGATATTACAAAAATTTCATTGGTGTATTCTCAATTTTTTGAGGCAAAAATCTGAGTATGCTTATTTAAAAAGCTTCTAAAACTTTTCAATTTAGAAATTTTTCGTTTGTTTTTCTTTATTTTTACTCTAAATTAAACAGTTTGTTATGTGTAAAAATGAAAACATGTTTGCATTTCTCGGTAATGTGTTATTTATATTGAAAGTCGGATTTATCAAGTAAAAGTAAGGTGTACTCTCAATTGTTTGAGCCACTGTATATCAAATTTGTATCACTGTATACCACTTCTGCTGGTTTCATTCAAATGTAATTCTAGAAAGTTTTCTTTGTCTAACATCAAAATGAAAGCTAGGAACTGTCGCAGAAATATCTAAAGATAATTTTTTTTTCTTGTCACAATCTGCTTTGTAGTTTGATTAACATTGTTTGATCTTTCGTTAAAATGAACAACATAATGAATCATTGCAGATACTTACAATTTAGAAGGAGATATACTTTCGTTCAGTTCTTTAAAAAAAAATTCTTGGGGAGGAAGACCATATAAATAAACATCTACCAGGCTTTTATTAACTCGAAAACGAATTAGGTCTATTGTGCTTCCACCCAGATTCTCGTTGAATTATCACATTTCCGCTGTTTATTCCATTGTTATTTCGCACGAAGCCTTATTAGCATGAAAATCAGAGGCGTAGCAAGGGAAAATACCTACCCCCCCGAGAATTTTTCTTCCCACCCTCATGTTTTATTCGTCTGTAAAAACTAAAGCAGAGGCATTGATTTTGTTTTTTTCTGACTTCCAGAACGAATTTGTAACGTACCAAACAAAGCTCAATATAAAATAAATAATTAAGTAGAAGCAAAAGAAATTATATTATTTCTAACGTAGAGTCCAATATAGAATGCAATTTTCCTGGTTTTTTATTAGCAAAATCATTAAAAATATTATTAAAATCTATTTCACGTGTTAATTTATGTTTAATGACATTATAGTGCAGGATTACTTAATCGTAATTTTCTTATTGAAGATCTTAGATAATATTTAATCGGTTTTAATTTTGGGAAGCATCTCTGTAATGCTTGCAGCAATTGTTAAATGAATCCTAAGAATTATAGGAATATTAAGAATAGGATTTTCTAACCAATAAAATTGAATAAATTATAACGGAACCGGAGTGTTTATTTTGCGATTTACGCATGCCGTTAAGCCGCTTTATCTCAAGTTTCTTGCATATTCTACATGCTACATTAGATAAGTGAAATATGAGAGGGAGTAGAAATGAAATGTTTCTGCTCATTAATCAGGATGATTTGTTGGAAAATGGGAAAATGAGGCTCACGCACTAAGTTCAAAGCACAATTTCTTATATCAAATTTCACTTTTTTAAGTTATTGTGTTTATATGCGAATACAGACTGACAGATAGCCAATCATTTAATAGATTTAGTCCAAAATTTTATAAGAATCTACATTTTAAATACTTAACCTGTATATTATATTATATTTATCAAACTTGTAACGTTTTTGAATTGTCGCATTTAGAAAATGACAGTCGATAAATTCCTTGACGAATTTCATTTTACCTTTGATAGGATCTATAGTTTAAAAGTTAAACCCGCGAACCAAATTTCATATATCTGGCTCCTAAGGCTTTTATAATTAGCTTGTTATCTTGTACTTGGACAGCCGGAAAGACAGACTTTTCCTGAATGGATTGCGTTCAAAATTTGATAAAAATTATTTATTTGCCGTAAAGTCCAGTTACCAAATTCCACCCATCTTGCTCAAACTGTTTATGAATTATCGCGTTCACAGATAGGCATAATTCCAAAATTGTGTTTCAAAGCTCTAAGTAAGATAAAGATTTTGTTCACAGACGCTTCACTTTTTTTTCATATTGGGTGATGTTTTGACGAATGTGCTTAATTTCTGTTTACATGTTAAGAAGATCTGAATTGTTTTCTTTACGACATTAATGGGTGACTTGAAGTACGGTGTTCTCCTTACTTTATGTAATAGAATCAATTTATAATCACATTGTATAAATTAAAGTGGCCGTACCAATTTAACTTTTGAATCCATTGTGCATCTTTAAGAAGAAAAAACATTAGACAAAAAAAATCAATAACTAAAAACTTTATATACTATTCGAATATATTTTAATCGTGCGATTCTGACGATAAGCGATCTGACTCTTTTTTCCTGCAAGATATTTAATATTAAAGTACAATCCGTTGAAGATTCATGTTTTCCTGTTCAGTTATGGAAATCAACAAATTAAAGGTGGCAGTTCGACCTTGAGTCGACATTTGAGTTTGCATTGAAATGGTTGTTTTCACTAAAATGGGTGAGAGATTCCAATGATTTTAATCAGAATGAGCTTATTGTCCTTTGTTAAATTTCCAATTACGTTTCTAGACTCGACTGCTGCATTGTCTCACAAATTCAGCTCAGAAAATAATTCTAAAATAGTTCTATTTTAATTATTTTAATATGATAACATTTATAGTCTGTCACATTTTCTGTAAATTACCTAACGTCTAATGAGCCATATATGATGAAAAAAATCGTTCAAAACGTTCTACAGAGCTTACCACTAGATACAAAGTTTCCAAATTTGGGAGGTAGTTATGTCTTGAAAAGCGATACTCACTAAGAAAAATATTTTTTCCATATTTTAATTAGATTTTTAATTAATCAAAGTTATAACGTATTTCATTTATAACATCGGATATATTATTTAACAGGAACTACTTTAAAATTGAAAAAATTAGTTTTTAATGATAATGGTTTTATTTCCATATATTTGTTATTTAGGATTAATAAAAGGGACGGGATAGCCTGGTTGATACGGCGTTGAATTCGCGTCCCTTGGGTTGCGAATTCGAACCCTGTCGGCCGAAGACTCTCTGAGCGTGTGTGGTGGCTGGCGCACGTATAAATCTGTCGTGATCACAAAGTTTGTCATGTCAAGAGTAATACCACTGGGGGTATTGGATCATGGGTGATCGTTCTCTGATTCAGATCTAAATTACGATCTGTGATTGAAATGCATGAAGGAAGTCCGCTCCGTAAAAAGGGTTGTGATGTATGTGTAGCTAAGTCGTACTTTTGGCCCTAGATGGCGCTACTGAAAAACAAGAGACGCACCCTTGGCTTAAAATCACTGACTTCTAAAGTCAGTGGGCTTGTCTGTCACAAGTGCCATTAGAAACAATAACAGGATTAATAAAACTTTAAAAATATTTTAAAGTAAATTTTATAATATTTTTTCTCTTTATTTTAGTTATAAAAAAGCATTTAGAATAAATACCAATACTTGAGTCCTATTGGAGTACCGTCATAATGATCAAATATTCTGTTTTTTTTTATCGCCAAAATCGCCAAAGTTTTCACTAAATCTCCAAATGGTCACCAAAGCTGAAGATCATTGACTCCGCATCTATTTAGCAACCATTATTATATCTGTAAAACTATCATCCTTATCAGGAGACTAACTGTGCAGGGAAGCAATATTGCAAATTCGTAACAACCTAAAAGCAGTTTCCAAAAATGAAATTCTCTCTCTAAAGAAGCGAGCTAAACTTAGAAACTATTTTTTTAATGCTTAGAAACTAAAAGAATGGTAATTTTGAAAAAAGAGTGCGGGAAGGAATTAATTTTTAATAAATTAAAAATGTATTAATTTTTTTTCCAGAGATGAAATAATTTAAAAATATGTTTGTAGGCATGCATATATGTATTTCAAGTGAATATTTTAAATTATTCAATGTTATATATGTTTTTTTTTGCTTTATGATAGCTTTCAAGATTTTTGATACCGGCTATCCAAAAATCATGATAGTTAATTGAAAACGAAGAGGAAATTGGATATTTTAAAATCACTTAAGAACTAAAATTTATGCAAACTGGAGAGGCGCACCAGTTCTCTTTCTAAATAATAAGAATGTTTTATGGGTTTTTTTTAACTTCCTACCTTATTCAATTTCGTAAATTTTTTTGCTCTTTCACTTTTAGATTGATGTTAAGTTACTCTTCATTTTCTGGAATCTTTCTGTTATAGTAACAGCATCATATGATGCAGTGGAAACTACTGATGAAAAATTGTCTACCTCATCATTAAAGTAAGTAAAAAAGGTTTCTTGCTCTAATCTTACCAAATCACATATATTCATAATTGTTTATTCATTAATATTCTTATAATATTCTCATTAATATTCTTATAAATAAAGAATCTTGAAATTATTTATAAAATGAAATAAGTTTCACTATTGCATTTTCTGGCGTAAGAATGGATAATATATCTATCTACAAGAAACCGGTCTTCATAAGTATTTCTGAGTGCATTTATTTATTTATTAATTATTAATACGTAATAGAAATCCTGTAGCCTTCATGCTACTTGTAATTTCAACATTTAAAATTATTCCTAAATAATTCATAGAAACGAATTGCAGTATTTGCACAAATACTGCAATTCGTATTTTGCACAAATACTGCAATATGCCCAATGATAGAATTTTTTCCTGGACTGTATGCTGCAGTGAGTCGAATTTGTTGCCAAGTTAAAAATGACATCAAAGAAGTTGTACAAATTGCAAAAGCAATTTGCGTCGAAGAATTATGAATTAATGGAATGAAGAGATGCCAAAGAATAAATCGATAATGTCGAATCTGGAATTGGATGATCTTAGAACGGCGGCTAATAGTGAGAATAACGATGATGATGAGGAAGCTAAAGAGCTCTTAATTCACAAGGGAGTCTATCTGTCTTGCTGTTCGAGTGCGAATGAACTCAATAACTACGAAATGCAGAGTGTCAGTTAGATAAAATATGGCACACAGGCGTAGCACCTAAAATATAGATTCTTATCAAATGTGGAACCAAATATGTCAAAGAGGTGGCCATCTGTAGGTCTGTACTTTCACATGCATGTAATGAAATTTGACATGTGATTATAACTGTAGTTACATGTCAAATTTTGGTTCCAATAATCGGTCGGAAAAAAAGTGTCTAAATTACATATTCACACGATAGATTAGTAAAAAGGCTCAATTTTAGTCAAAGATATGTATTTTGTGATTGTAGTTTGTCTTTGTCAAGCAAGGGATTTAGGACATTACTATAGTCAGTGTATTTTCGATAGGTGGTTCAAGGTCACATTTTCTATCGCGTTACTGGTACCAGATAGCCAATAAAGAGGCAGAAAATGTGACCTTGAACAGCCTACAGAAAATACACGGACTATATAAATTTACAATTTTATGCAGTTGGGGGGGGGATAAAATCCTTATTAGAGAGTATTTGGGAAAGTTTCGGGGAGACACTTCCTCTACTTAAAAATGTAATAGTTTTGTTTATCATTTCAGTCATTACTTTACTGTAATATGCCATCATTCAAAAATGGCGAATAGCAATTTCTTAAAAAACTATTGAAGAAAACATTTGATTTCACGTGTGGCGGATTGCTATGAGCGAGGATAGAACCTGGGACCTTGTGGTTCACAGTCCAGTAACATGACCACGATACAAAAGCAATTGCTCTTGTAGCGTTGGTGTTAACTGGCTTATAAGCTTTCATCACGCACGCATCATTCGATTTTTCATTTATTTCACTTTTCAACATAATTACTTTGAATGAGATAATTACTTTGATGTATTATAGGAATATTGAAAGAAAAATTGCTGATACAAATGAGCGATAGATAATCTAGTTTCAAACAACTTTCACTCTTATATTTTCTCGAATTAATGGAGGTTTATCATTTGTTATGTATAATTAATTAGACAGACGGGTTGTACCCATCTTATGATATGCTCTCTTTTATATTTTCAAACATTTGGAGCAATTTATTGTTTTACAGACAATTTTTGACTATCTATGTTTTAACATGCATCTTATATTAGAAACCAGCGGAAAAGACTCACTGAATCTTTTCGTCTATTCTCTAATAAATATATCATCCTTCTTTCCATAATAAAATTGTTGACCAATGATAAGGCAGCGAATGCGATCAAAAACTACGAAATATTATTTAACCTGAGTTCGGTGATTTTACTAAATCTGTAGTGTGATCCTTGGCAATATTTTTGGCAATCAATCCCTGGCGTCCGGCGTAAATTTGTGTTTTAAACGCGTTTTTCGCTACCGATTGAAACAAAAATTTGACACAAAACTGCACTTGTAGTCACAAAATCCCATACCAAATTTGATATATTTAAAACATTGCTATTTTGAGTTAACTTTAAATATTTCTGAGAGTACAGTTCGACTGACAGTCAACCCCCTCTTTGATTTGGCTCAAAATTTTATAGGCATCTACACTAAAGATGTTAAATCTGTTTACCGTATTTTCTCTGTATAGCTGTATTAGTTTATTACCGTGTTAACTTACATTCGAACAGCTGCACAGAGCATTCTGAGGACAGACTTCCTCACAATGAATTTGGCTGAAAATGTGACAGAAACCTATAAATTCGGTCGGTGCAAAGATCATGTACCGAATTTCACTCATCTAGCTCAAAGCGTTTTTGAATTATCAAAAAAAAAAAAAAAAAATCAAAACTAGTCAAAATCTAGAATTCGATTTTTTTTAAATTTTTTTTTAATTATTTTTTTTTAACGATTACTATACTTTTTCTATACTATGAACACAAGAAAGTAAAAAATGAGAAATGAAATTAAATTAAATATCGAAGTCCACTGATTATTTTTGTCTAATCGTACAAGAGCATTTTAATATCATTTTATTTCACTTTCTTACATTTGACAGTTTGTTATGATGTGATATTGTGTTAAGAGAAAAAAAATATTAAATCATTATTAAGAAATCATTAATCATCATGTTAGAAGAAATGCGTATGCGCAGAATTCAGTTTAATTCCTCTATTTAATAATGCCCTTATTACTTGCAAATAATTGTATATCTACATCGAAAATCTTTTAAATGGTTCCTAATCCTTTTTTAATTGTAAATGGATTTTTGTTCCTAATTTTTAACTACTTTAATCTTGGTTTTAAAACTGTTCAAAAATGTGGATGCAAGCATTTTCAAAATTTTTTTCATTCATAAAGTAAATTATCCTTTGCTTTTCTTCACAGGAATGACATACTATCAAATCCACAAGAAACACCTAACATCCAAAATGATAATGAAGGTACAAGTAAGTTTTTGTATTTGAATGCAGAAGTAATTCGCGTTTAAACTGTTTGGTAATTAAACTGATGCTCCCGCATCAGTTTAGGTAATATTCAAAACGTAATTGAAAAAAAAGTAGAAAATTCAGAAATGAGTTAGCTTTTCATATTTATTTTCATTGAAAAAATGATAATGTTATTACTCAATAAAGAAAGTTTATAATAATTTTATATTCATTGAAGTGATGCAATAATTTGGTTAAGTATCTCCAAAAAATTTTTTCTTGGCATTTGGATGACCGAATTGCCAAGGTAATAACACAGGCTCTGCCATTAAGTTATAAAATGGCAAAAAAGAATATTAATCTCTTCATAGAAAATGCGGTCAACACAATCACACCACTATTAATCATTAATTAATTCATCAATCATTAATCACCACCTTAAAAGTAGCGAGAATTTGCAGATTGAATCAAACGAATAAATCGTCAGAACAGTTCTCAATTATTTAACCATAGCGACCTTTGAGAAATATTAATTTACACATAAGAATGTCAGAGTTACCCTCGCCCAATCTAGGCAAACGGGAAAATTTGAAAGTCGCGATAGTACGTAGGCGGGAAATAAAATTAAGTCCCAATGGTCATCCCCGGTCAGAATATAACCATTCTGCGGGAGGTATGTCCTGGCATGGAAGTGGAGCTAACTGAATTTTAGCCATTATTTTATCGACAGCCTTCGGAAAAAGATAACCACCACAGTACTGGCAATCCGCATAACTGAGGTGTCCTCTGTTGAGAATTAATTTGCATATAATAACAAATTAAATCAAAACAAATTTACAACATAATGCCATTTCCAAATATATATGATTGCTCACGAGTTCGGCATTAGCAATGATGTTTAAATTATGGAATATCACGGAGGATGAATTCTTTGCACTTTTTCATTAGAATTTGGTGAATGAAATCTAATTTTTATTTTTTATTTTATTGTCGAATTTTTAAAGAATACCTGATAATTGATTCAAAATTTCAAAATCAAATCATAATTCTTCACTATATAAATAAATGAAATAAAAAGGAAAAAAATCCAAATAAATCATTTAAGTGTTAAGTTTAAAATTATGACAATATAGATGTTTAGAATTTTTGATAATGAAACTCTGAGTTTAGGTTCTTTTCTTTGTAGTGTAGTATCTAAAAATATTTTGATACAAATTATTTAAATTTCTAAAATTTATGACTAAAAAGACTAAAAATGACTGGTGGTTGCCAATCATTCAGCAAATAGCAAATATTAACTTATGCTATTAAATTAACTAATGTTTATGCTATTCTAATTAATAGGTACAAGCGGAAACGATTATGAAGTTAGTTTGTGTGTTATTATTAACTTGTTTTCATTATTAAAGTTTTCTATTCTGTGAATAATGAAAAAATTAGCTGCAAGTGGCAACAGGATACAGATATTATTAAATATTTGATAACGCCAGCATTCATGTAAATAGATACAATCGGTTTCCGTATGTTATTACAAAAGAAAAGCAATGATGCTTGTATTAATTCTTGATTATCTCACTCAAAGTGTCTGTTCTATTTATGTTATCATCTATCTATATCTATACTTATAATAAAGCTCAATGTGTGTGTGTGTATGTTGGCGCTCTACAGGCCAGACAATTCAACCTACAGCTACCAAATTTGGCACGTGTATACCTTGGAGGCCGGAATGTGCATCTGGGGGTTATTTTTTCGAATTTTTAACTGAAATTTTATTTATTTAAAAATTAAGCGAAATTTTGACGTGTTTCTGCTATAACTTTCGAAAATATTACCGCACAAAAAAGATTTTTACATCAAGTTAAAGATCAAAAATTTACCTTTTAGATGATACTAATGTTTTAATCTTAAAATTAAATTTCTATTTTTAATGAATTTTTAAATAAATATTTTAACTATGTTTTTCAATAATTTTTTTCTTAAAAAATTAAAATTAAAATTAAGCACGTTTCGCATTCATGGGAAAAAATAAGCTTTTTTCACAGTGTTGCCATCACATTGATTAAAGCTCTAATTAAAAATAAATTAAATCTTTTTGGAAATTAAATCTGCAAAAATATAATTTTCGGCACGTGTATGTATAAAATGAAACAAATATGAAATATTATTTTTTCTAAAAAATAAATTCAAGAAAAATTATTTTATGATCTTTTACACTCTCTATACAGGGTGTTTATTTAGTTCCGGACCCATTTTGATGTTTAATGACTCCTAAAATAATGAAGATATAAACAAACTTATGGCATTTATTGATGGAATAACTCATATATTTTCCTTTTCAGGTTTGAATATTTTTACTTTTGTAAATATCGTCTGCGCGTGTGGTTAATTTCAGATATTTTCATTTTCCAGTCTAAATATCTGTACTTTTCTAAATATCGTCTGCTTATTATTTGCATTTTTCTCTCTTTTGTTTTTGGCAACTATTGAAATGTTATGTTTACTTTTGATGTGTTTGTTCTATGTAGTACTTTTGCATGTGACGTTTTATTCGAGCGGATATTAAGGAGAATGCATACACCACAAGAGAAAGCACAGATTTTATGGTGGTCATAGAGTTAATTTCCAATTAACTAAATCACTGACTTTTAAGAGTTACTTTCCAATCACTTAAACTGACTGATTTATGAAAATATCACTATTCAATAAAAAAAAAAGGATAATTTTAGATTTTCCATCGATCGCTTCAAAGAAAATACGCCAATAAGCGCGCAGGTTTCTCAAGATTAATTGGCCTAAGATTATGAAAATGATTTCATGCATGTGATTTAAAAAAAAATTTTATCTTTTAAATGATACCAATGTTTTAACCTTAAAATTAAAATTTCTATTTTTACTGAATTTTTAAATAAATATTTTAACTATATTTTTCAACAATTTTTTTCGTACAAAATAAAAATAAAATTTAAGCTGCACGAGCACGTTCCGCATTCATGGGAAAAAAATAGCTTTTTTCTAAGTGTTGCCATCACATTGATTAAAGCTCCAATTAAAAATAAATTAAATCGTTTTGGAAATGAAATCTGCAAAAATATAATTTTTGGCACGTGTCTGTAGGAAAGGAAACAAATAAGAAATATTATATTTTCCAAAAAATAAATTCAAGAAAAATTATTTTATGATCTATTACACTCTCTATATTATTAATCCAATAAATCAGTTTTATTTTAAGGCAAGTTTTGTTTAATATGAACAGGATAACTATTCAAATCAGGGCCACATAGCTAATTTGTAAACCTTTAGTAAGACTAAATGCTAAATGGTCTAATGGAAATCTGCTAAAATGGTCTAAATGGAAAATGATTATATTTTATGTAACTTGATTCAATAAATGCTCTATTAAATAACGAATTTTTGATTTTACATAAAGCTTCTGCTGTGGAAATCACAATTGACAAAATGTTCTTGAAACACTAATATTTCAAATAAAAAGAGTTAATTTCCAATTAATTAAATCAATCACTTAAACTAACTGATTTATGAAAATTTGAATATCACTATTCAATAAAAAAAAAAAGATAATTTTAGATTTTCCATCTATCGTTTCAAAGAAAATCAGGACGCAGGTTTCTCAGGATTAATTGGCCTAAGATTATGAAAATGTTGAGTTTTTCTAAATTTTTAACATTCAAAACTTTATAAATAAGTCTTAGGTGATCGTGGAAAATAGAAACATTCATTCATTTATTTAAAATTTGGTGTGTCCAGAATATTTCTCAGAATATGATACCTTACTGCATTAAATTTAGACTTCATAATTTTTGAAATATATTTATAGGCCGGAACAAAATATTATTATTGATTTCATTTCAATCCTTTTGAAAGCAAAACTAAAAACTGAATTTTATGCTGAATCTGAGAAATTTTTGTTGAATTATTCTTTGAGATATTACATAAATTATGAAAAATATTTTGGAGTTAACATAAGACTTAAATACCGAGCGATTCTGTTTTCAATACTCATATTCAATAATAATAATAATAAATAAATAACAATAAAGACGATAAATAAAATAAAACGCTTGGTTTTATTAAAAAAATATCTTTATATTAATTGCAATTTCATCATTTCCACTTTAAATTAAAGTTGAAGTTTTACCGGAAATGACAACAAATTAGCAAAATATATATAGTAAATTGAACGATGATCTAAACAACAGTATAAGTTTGGTATGACTATCAAAATTTGAAGATTAAAAATGTTTTGTTTGAGAATCTATTAAGAGACCAGTTACTTAAAATATTTAATTGAAAATTGTAGCGAGCGGTAATACTGGCGAAGCGGCTGGTCACCAAAGGCGGCTAGTAAAAAAATAAAACAAAGAAAATTTGAACCTCTAATCAAAATATTATAGCATGATAATGACTTATTTCGTCTACTCGACAGCCGCAGCTGTTGCATTTCATGAGTAATGAATTAGTATCAAGCAATTTTTAGAAAGAATTTCCAATTTTAAACATTACCATGTTTAATAAAAGTAGAAATGAAAGTTCCATTAGGGAATCAGTACTAAAGAAAGCAATTTTTAAACATAATTTTAACATTGGGAGAAGAGCTGAGTAAATGATTCCATGAAATAATAAAATTTGTTTGAATTTTATTACAACAATAAAAAGCGTTGTTAAAAAGAATCTTTGAAAATTTAATAAAATTAGACGAAAATTATTTGGAAATGCGATTTATTTTATTAAAAAGTTAATTTTCAAGACTGTGTAAAAATATTTTTTGTACAATAATCTTTTTCGGAGATATTAAGAAATAACGTTAAAATTTCGATTAACATTTAATTAATTAAAATTTTGAAAAACTTTTCTTTGGTAGCATCTATTAGTCGTCGTAATAGATGGTACCCTTTTATGCTTGGTTGGTACTAGATTTTGCTATCTACTGAAAGTTGATGCTGATACCCTATTATGCCCTGATACTTTTGTACCTGATGCGGCTAGAAACCGATTGTTTCCCTATGAAGCTGGGTACTCGGTCGGGTCAGTTTTTGAACTTGCGCCGAGATGGTGGCTGATATTAACATGAATATTATTTCAAATTCGGGCCCCTCTTCTTCAGAGGAGGTACTGATGATTACGTACCTTTGTCTTTAGTTTTGACAGTGATTGATGGATGGGTAAGAAGAGGAAAAGAAAGGTTTTGTTGATATAGTTAGTATAGGAGAAGGGAGGAGTTCCTTAATAGTTTGTGCATCGTATACGGAATAAAATCCATCATGGCCGAGGATGAAATGTAAATACAATTAAAAAACAATATCACATATACTTAAAACGTCATCATAATCGGATGGTAAAGTAAACTATATCGTTGTAATATGATCGGTATATATGATACAGTTTCACCAAAAAAAGGTTTCACTCGACCAAAAATGAATGAGGTTGACGAGAGTACCAATCGGC
The DNA here is from genome assembly GCA_026543865.1 of Argiope aurantia. Classification (NCBI taxonomy): domain Eukaryota; kingdom Metazoa; phylum Arthropoda; class Arachnida; order Araneae; family Araneidae; genus Argiope; species Argiope aurantia. Next base: position 410,907 of record JAPMOR010102703.1, on the reverse strand, counting down.
ATGAAACGAAACCAAAAACTGATAATACTTGATACTCTTAGTCACCATCAGTTTTGTGTATTTGATATTTTTACATACCTTATATAAAATATCAGATTGACATAGTATCACCCAATTGTAGGCGTAACTATGTAATCAAATTTGGCAGCTGTAGATCCAACTGTAAGCCCTTGTAAAGCCCTTATATCAGTCAAATTACAGAAAGTATGTCAGCCTAAAAATATTATAATGTTAAAGAAACGATTTATAATAATACGATGCACTTTTCACTGTATTTCTATCACCTGAAAATAACGGACATTTGTTTCAGATAGCTGTCGAGAGATTTCCCTGCATCGATGTGGCAGTAGTATGGTTCGAGTATTCAGACTTTTGGACTTTTTGCCATGGAAGAAATCTTTCGAAGCGAAATGTGCCCTCAGAAACGTATGTATACTTGAAGAATGCGCACTGTTTTTGTATTATTGGTGATTAAACATTTAGAGCAATGAGCAATGGAGTAGATATTATGAGTTCCGCTTGCTTCTGAGAATCTCGCACCTCCTCATGGCATTTTTTTTTTGACAATTACAATATTTTCTCTTCGTATATTTTGTATACGAAAAAGTTCTGTTTCTATACAAATAAAAAATTAATTAAATTAAACGGATATTATTATTAAAGTTGGTGTCTTATTTCATTTAAGCCTCTTTTTAAAAGTTTCTTTTGGAATTGCCACTGATCATGACAATATTATTATTTTTTTCAGGCTTTCTTCACATGCATGAAATCAGAAAATGAACCATGCAAGAAACATCAGTGGCGTATCAACCGTTCTTCCAGATTCCGGAAAAAACTGGTTCGTAGTTTGTGGTCCACAAGAGGATGCATTCTGGGTTTGAAAAACGACGGAACGCATGTTTAAGATGAGACATAAAAATACTCACATGAAGCAAACGAATGGGGTTATGCAATCGGAAACCAATTAATATTTTATGGATTTCGAGTTCAGCTCTAAATCTCTGTTAACTATGTAGAGTTATAGCAACTTCATTGCGATATTACATATAATAATCTATTTACAATGCAATAATTAATTCTAGAAAAATGTGGCACTAGATTTTGTTTCCTTTTCAATCTTTTGCAACAAAAATTCTATATAAAATTGTATATTTTGGAGATAATTATCGATTGTCTTATTATATTTTATTCGCAAATTCAATTTGTGAAGAAAAATTATTTCTTTCATCATGGTCAGTTGCTGAATTTACAGAAACCAAAGAAGCAGGAAAATCGAAAACTGCAAAAGAAATGTTGTAATTTGCATCTGAAGTTTATCACATCGTACACTTACAGAACCGGGACATTTTAAAATGTGGTATTATTATTATACTATATGAAAAACATTATAATCGCTTGGAACCCGATTTTCTTACTGAGCTTCCATTTGTTAGAAATTTGGATGCATTGATAAATGTAAAAAAAATGCTTTTCTTCAATACTTGAGCATAAGGATATATTCAAAGAAGCAGAAAGAAAATGAAATTGAAAATTTAAAGACGAATGAAATAACAATAAGAGAAGAAGAAAAAACTGTAGAGGTTAGATTATTTATTGCAGAATTCTCTAATCAAATTGACAATCGCAATTAATCAAATAATATAGTTTTTTCAATATAGTTCAGCAATTATAATTCAGGAAATTTCTTTAAAAAAAGCAATAGATGCAAAGTAACGCTTGTTTTTATTTTTATTTATTGGGTAGAAATTCATAGTTCCTTGAAATTTCATTTGCATTCGAACATTTGCAGTTTTGCATATTTAAAACCTTGCATATTTAGATGACTTACATCTGTTCTATGCTTTGTGTTCATGAACTCTTTTAGCCACGTCTGATATCAAAATCAGACGAAAGTCGCAACTAGCATTAATTTTAAATAAGCATGTTGTCTGAGACAGTGCTATGACTTCATTTTGTAATTTCATAAGCTGTTTATTTAATACTAGCCGCCTTTGGCGACCAGTCGGTTCGCCAGTATTACCGCTCGCTAAAATTTTCAATTAAATATTTCAAGTAACTGATCTTTTAAAGGATTCTCAAACAAAACATTTTTAATATTCAAATTTTGATAGTCATACCAAATTTATACTGTTTTGATCGTTTTGTTAAATTTACTATATATATATTGCTAATTTGTTGTCATTTCCGGCAAAACTTCAACTTTAATTTAAAATGTAAATGATGAAATTGCAATTAATATTAAGATATTTTTTAATAAAACCAAGCGTTTTATTTCATTTATCATCTTTATTGTTATTTATTAATTATTATTATTATTGAATGTGAGTATTGCAAACAGAATCGCTCGGTATTTAAGTCTTATGTTGACTACAAAATATTTTTCATAATTTATGTAATATCTCAAACAATAATTGAACAAAAATTTCTCAGATTCAGCATAAAATTCAGTTTTTAGTTTTGCTTTCAAAAGGATTGAAATGAAATCAATAATGATATTTTGTTCCTGCCTATAAATATATTTCAAAAATTATGAAGTCTAAATTTAATGCAGTAAGGTATCATATTCTGAGAAATATTCTGGACACACCAAATTTTAAATAAATGAATGAATGTTTCTATTTTCCACGATCAACTAAGACTTATTTATGAAGTTTCAAATGTTAAAAATTTAGAAAAACTCAACATTTTCATAATCTTAGGCCAATTAATATTGAGAAACCTGCGCGCTGATTGGCGTATTTTCTTTGAAGCGATCGATGGAAAATCTAAAATTATCCTTTTTTTATTGAATATTGATATTCAAATTTTCATAAATCAGTCAGTTTAAGTGATTGGAAAGTAACTCTTAAAAGTCAGTGATTTAGCTAATTGGAAATTAACTCTATGACCCCCATAAAATCTGTGCTTTCTCTTGTGGTGTATGCATTCTCCTTAATATCCCCTCGAATAAAACATCACATACAAAAGTACTACATAGAACAAACACATCAAAAGTAAACATAACATTTCAATAGTTGCCAAAAACAAAAGAGAGAAAAATGCAATTAATAAGCAGACGATATTTAGAAAAGTACAGATATTTAGACTGGAAAATGAAATTATCCGAAATTAACCACACGCGCAGACGATATTTACAAAAGTGAAAATATTCAAACCTGAAAAGGAAAATATATGAGTTATTCCATCAATAAATGCCATAAGTTTGTTTATATCTTCATTATTTTATGAGTCATTAAACATCAAAATGTGTCCGAGACTAAATAAACACCCTGTATAAAGAGTGTAAAAGATCATAAAATAATTTTTCTTGAATTTATTTTTTAGAAAAAATAATATTTCATATTTGTTTCATTTCCTACAAACACGTGCCGAAAATTATATTTTTGCAGATTTCATTTCCAAAAAGATTTAATTTATTTTTAATTGGAGCTTTAATCAATGTGATGGCAACATTTTGAAAAAAGCTTATTTTTTCCCATGAATGCGAAACGTGCCTAATTTTAATTTTTATTTTTTACGAAAAAAATTATTGAAAAACATAGTTAAAATATTTATTTAAAAATTCATTAAAAATAGAAATTTAATTTTAAGATTAAAACATTAGTATCATTTAAAAGGTAAATTTTTGATCTTGAACTTGATGTAAAAATCTTTTTTGTGCGGTAATATTTTCGGAGGTTTTAGCAGAAACACGTCAAAATTTCGCTTAATTTTTAAATAAATAAAATTGTAGTTAAAAATTCGAAAAAATAACCCCCAGGTGCACATTCCCAGTCTCCAAGGTATACACGTGCCAAATTTGGTAGCTGTAGGTTGAATGGTCTGGCCTGTAGAGCTCCAACATACACACACACACACACACACACATTGAGCTTTATTATAAGTATAGATTAAACTAGTGCAATGCATTTTCTGGGTATTATATGTGTTCATCCAACAGAATGCTAGTTGAATTGAAACTTGCCAATAAAAAATTAAATAGCTAGTACAATCATTCAATGGTTTATTATCTATTATATTTAATATTATATAATGGACTATATTTATAAAGAACTACACAATAAAAATGAATGAAACAAAACGCAGAGAGTGAAAACTCATGTAGCATTGCCAAAGAATATAAAAATATAAACAGAATTTCATTCCTTATCTTTTAACATAGGGAGAAAAAGGCTTTTTATGAAAAATGTTTGAGCTTCTTTGTAGTACCTCTATGAAAAGCGCTGTTGCATAGAAACGCAGACACTTTTCATCATATTTTTTAGCTGCACTAAAATAGTTTAAAAAATCTATTAAAATAAAAAAAACTGCATGGATATAAAATTAGTATAATTAAAAAACAAGTTTTTTTCACCTTTAAAATGGCATAAAGATCAGTTTTGTGCAACAATATTTTCAAAAGTTATTGAGGGAAAACGCCAAATTCTCGCTTAATTTTTAGTTCATAACAATTTTAATTAATTTTTCAAAAAGTCGTTGTGAGGCGCTTATTCCTGTCTTCGGAAGTCTATTTGTACTGAATTCTATACCTTTGGGTCAAAGATTCACTACATAGAGCGCCAATCATATATAGTACACCCACCCACACGCATATTCTCTTTTATTGACAGTAGACATAGAAATAGAGTATAAATTTGTAGCTTTTATAAGTAACTAATTTATAATATTTATGTAAAAATATAATTTTTCTAGATATATTGAGGAGAATTAAAAATTTAAAATATTACATTTCAAAGAAAATTTTTGAAGAAGAAATAATGAAGTTTCCAAAAAAAATTTCGGTATTACTTAAGAATTTTAATTGCTTTATTTTACACAGTCCCTACTATTTACATCATTATCGAAAAGAATCATATTTTACTTTAGCAAATCCTTAAAGAAAATTTTTAAAAATGAAAATAATTACGTAACGTTATGGGATGTGGGAGATGAAGATGCTTTAAAATGCTTATCAAAAGAAGGGCATTTTAAGGCATATATGATTTAGTTTATTAAAATATAATCTAAATCACATTTTTTCCAGTTAAAAAGATTAATAATTTTCAACTTGATATTAGGTTGCTCATTTATGAAAGAAATCAGTCTTCATAAAATATGATTTATATACAAATTAAAAAAAAGAAGAATCAATTTATTGCATTTTTTAATTATGTAGAATGACTAGATATTTTAATGTCAATGAAATATTGATATTTTTTTAAAAGCTGGCGCTCCTGCAAGTCTTCTGTACTTTATTCTAAATAAAGTCTTGATTAAATTATAGGCCACGTTAGATTCCAAATAAGATCTTACAGAATAATGTTGAATTTTAGAGAATTTTCATACAGCTTTATTCTTTCAGATTCTTCCATATGTATGAATTAAAATTATTCAATAAAAATAATTTAGATTTAAAAAATAATTTTAATACAAGTATAATAAACAACTATTTTAACCTAATTTTTTTATTTATCGCTTATCAGTTTATGCGAAATTTTTTTAACTCAAATTACGGTTTATAAATAATACCAACACAAAGATAATGAATTGTTCGGTGAATAGCGGGGTGCTTCATTAAAATTCTATGCCTGAAAGGACATCTACCTGTTGAGAGAGTTGTTGCTAGTTGCAATCTAGAGTTGTTGCTTTTTTTTCCTTTCAAAAAGATGTTCCAAGAAAATATTTTATAAAATGCATTAAAAATGCATGCAATTGATAAAATGCATTAAAAATATTGCAAATATATATTAAAAATATGCATTACTGAATATTATTTCGCGCTAAACTAAATGAATTAATAATAAATAAAATAAAATAATAATTAAATAATTAAATTTTAACATTGGAAAAAGATGAGTCTGATAGAGTTTCGAGTCGCTTCTGTTTGTTTCATATGGATAAGGTTTCAAAGTGATCAGACGACCTTGATTATTGACAATTACTCTCTAAATTAAAAACGTTCTTTTGAAGGTTCTGAATATTCCGTTTCTTAACTTATAAGTATATATCCATATAAAAAATCTTTGAAATGCCGAATTATAGTTAATTTTAACATATAAATTCTGGCAAATTCTGTCTAAATAATTATAACTCATTATTATATTGTAAATACGAGCACTTTTAATATTATAAATTTCCGTTGATTGTATATGGGTATTACTATTAGAGCGAAGAGTGAAAAAAAAATGTTTTAGATTTACATTGGTCCTTTCTATTTAAATGATAATTTTCATAGGCCATGCTATCTGTGAACTGCGAAACATTTTATGGAAAAATCATTTAAAGCATTCAACAAAGTCACCAGTCTGATTTATGAGTTGTCGAATTTGGCATATAGATATTTCTTGGAAAGAACATGCTTTCTAATAAAGGGATTTTCACATTTCTAATTAAAAATTTATCAAAATTTTACTTTTTTTCTTCAATTAGTTAGGAACATATTATAACAAAAAATATTATTTTTGCACCATATAAAAATTTAAAAAAATAAGCTTTTTAGTGATATCTATTTTATTTAGTACACTTTTAAAATCTAATTTTAATAAATGTTTAAAAATATTTTTCAGTATATTTATAATATTCTTTATTGCTTTGGTAACTAAATTTATATTCACATTCGTTGGGACGATATAAAAGCATTTTTAATTTGTCGTATACGAAATATAGAGAAAGTATAAAAATCGTCAAAAAATTCGAACTTGAGATTTCAGACCTCCCGTTTCAGACCCTCCTGAGTTTAAAAAACACATTTTTGGAAAATGTCCGTTTGTCTGTCTGTGACAAAGATAATTCAAAAATGCATTGAGATAGAGGGGCGAAATTTGGCATATGGCCTTTACACCAAATTTTGAGTTAAATCTGTTCAGAGAAAGTCCGTCTGTCCAGTTGTTCGAATATAAATTAACACGATAATAATAAAACGAAGAAAGATATATAAAATTCGATAAAACGTCTATAGTTTAGACACCTGTCAAATTTTGAGCTAAATCGAACAATGGGTTGACTATCTGTCGGTCTGTACTTTAGAAACATGAAAACGCGATAATTAAAAAACACGATGACTTAAATATATCAAATTTGGTATGCGATTTAGTGACTACAAGTGCAATTTTGTGTCAAATTTTCTTTCAATCTGTTGAGAAAAACGTGCCCAAACCACAAATTCATTTTTTGAACACTATCAACGCATGCTAAGGATTATTCTCCCAGTAACTCGCCAAGGATGCCTGGATAGATTCGGTAAAAATTCTAAATTCACGCCAAAAGTTAATATTACGTAAATATGGTATGCCAATGCCACGTAAAGCGTTGTCTGGTATGACAAGTTTATTAGAGAATATGAGAGAAAGTTTTGGGGAAACCACTCTTGCTAGTTTTTGTGAGTTATCGCATGTGTATAATTAAGAGCAAATTTGGAAAATAAAATAAAGATAGAAAAATGAAGACAAAAATATTATCATACTACGATATTTCAGAAAAAAAAAGGCTCGGGTCTTCTTTAATCTTTTATGTCCAATTTTTTTAGGGTTTTTTTAAGGGGAAAAATAATCTTAGATAATTTATTTACTACTTAATCCATTCTTTTCACTAAATCCATTCTCTTCATTCTGAAATATGAACAGTGCTCTGGGTTCAAATGCAGACCATCTGGTTAATTTAATAGTGCCAGTATTATAAAGCATAACTGTTCCTGTAAAATTAATGAATTCATCATTAGTGGTGAAAATAATATCGTTGATTTGTTCAGTCATTAATTGGATGAACTTGGATAGAAAAATGTTTTTAACCTTTTCATTATTATAGATTTATCACTGTTTTTAATCAGGAAGCTCAATTACGATCTTCTAGCATTTGTTTATCATGCACTTTCGTGACAATAAAAACAGTGTTTGTTTGATTATGATATACATAATTCAAATTGAAGGGGAAAGCCCGGTTAGTTATACAGAATAAAAGTGGAGAAAGAAATTATGAGGAAAACGTAAGTAAAGACATAAATATATATGTATAAGAATAAATGTTTATTTTCCATGTTTTTTTTTTATACAAATTAACAGTTTTTGTCAGATCCTGATAAATTTTCGCACACGTGCTTCTCAAAAGATGAAGGTCACTGCTAACATTTCAAAATCTAAAAGTTGATTAAAACATGTTAATTAAAAATGAAATAAGTTTTAAGTGTTTATGAGCTATATCTTCCGGAAATATTATCTCACAAGAATTTTTTACAACCATTTTAAATTTCAAAAAAATTAGCTTTTTGTTGACAACCAATTTTATTTTTGCATACTTTTCCATTCTTGTGAAATTTTTTCTCTAATAATAGTTTTTTTAATTCAATTTGTTTCACAATACGAAACAATTTTTTTATAGTTATGATAAATTAAACCATTGAGCCGCGTGCTTTCTCCAGGAATAAAAGGGCCGCAGTGTCCTGGTAACGACCTCAGAACTGGAGGGTTTCAAGTTTGAGACCCGATTCTACCGAAGAACTGCCGTGTAAGCGGCCCCGGTGCACGTTAAATTCGTCGGAGCAATCTCCCTCCAGATGATGCGGTGTAGAATTTTGCAGAGGGGGGCCAGCACAGGTGTCGACCTCATCATCTGACCACAGCTCAAAATTACTAGGTCATTCCCAAAATAAACCTTGTGTTGCTTTAAAATGGGTCGTTAATATAATTAAACTAAACTAAACCAGGAATAAAATTCAAATTAAACATTGTTACCTTTGGACCTTAAATCCAAAGTAAGAATTTATTTTTTATTCTTTTATTTCAGTTTTTATTTCGCAACATGTATACCTTGTAATTTGCACTTGCGTTTATTTATGGTAAACTAATTACATTCAATTTATATTTTTTAGTATTATCAAAGTGAAAGTTTAAATAAATGCATTCCATGTTAACAACTTTCTTAATACTTAATAAGAAAACTAATATTTTGGATTAATTTGCCCTAGGAGGCTAGTAATAAATATAATTTTAAGGTTGGTTTACACTCGACCAATTGTAAGATGATTACTAGGCAGTGATGCGTAGAAAAGCTGAAAAATGCTGTTCTATTCATGGCAAGTACTTGTCCCAACCGGACAACAACATGCCGCTGTTTTGTATTTCTTTTTTCTTACTGGGCATGCGTTTATACAATTTGTCGAGGTTTTTTTTCTCGCCTTAAAAAAATTGATCACTTATCATAGGTTAATTCCGACATTTTTGCTCTTTGCTCTTCCTGATGCGAGGCTGCGTTTTTTCCCCTCCATTTTATTTGTCATTTCTTTTTTATAGTTTTCCAAATTTGGTATGTTGATCTTTTTTTTTGTCATATTTTACCATGTTTCTTTGATTATATATCCATCATTTTAAGAAAATAATACAGATAATTTCTGTAGAATTTGAAAAATTCGCAACAAAAAAAAATTCTGGGACGACAACACAGCCAAGCATGGAATGTTTAAATTTAAATCTATCCTATAAAATTATGGTAAACATAAACCAGTCCCCTTCTGCGCATGTGTTTTCTTATCGGCCATTTTATAACTGGCCGAGTGTAAATCCACCTTCAAAGTTTCAAACAAAATTTCAAAATAATGCAGTAACTTTTCGAAGGTTATTTAAGTGCGATATATGACTATCAATTAACCATGTTTTTATGCAATTTTATTTAACTTTGTATTTTTCCAATTTTTAGAAGTAGAATTTTGTAATTGATTTTTCAATCATTTCTTAGCGAATAAAAATTTTATGCATCTTTGTGTTCTCAATGGAAACATTATACTTTTGGAATTCAATTATCAATTAATCGATTAATTTAATTTAATTCTGATTTCATATCATTTATACCACCAAATAATAAATAACAAAAAAGCTATTACCAGGATTTCATAATATTTGTAACAATTTATATATTTAAAATAATTAAGAAAAGCAAAAGACTAATACCCCAGTTTGAACTACAGTAATGATTTTGCCAAACTTTATATGCAATGAAAGCTCTTGACACCGAGATAAGTTGTCAATAGTTACGTGTCTCTCATGGCTACAAGTTTTGAGAGGTATCTTTATAACATTATTTAACTGTATATTCTTTATGGAAAAAAATCACAACAGAGTTCTCCAATCCAGTCACTGTACCAGTTTAGCCATTTGTTTTCCCAATAAAAATGAATGGCCCCTAAATAAATGATCAATAGTCGCTTGTTCCTCGCCGTTTCAAATTCTCGAGATAAAGCTAAAAAAAACATTATATCACTGTACAGACTCTATGGGGAGAAAAAGCATGTCATAATTCCGCACCCCTAACCACAGTACCAATCTCGTCAATTTTTATTTCATACGACAACTTATGATCCCTGTATATGCCATGATTTGTCACTGGTCTTCCTCCATCCATCTTTCGACAGGTACTGCAAAATAAATCCTTGCCAAAATCCCCCATTGTTGACAACTGCACTGATTTCTAAAATTTCATTTGCCAATCAATTTGCTCTTTTGCATGCATAGTTAAGTAATCAGAATGCTTTCTATTTATTGTGCAAGCATTTAAAATAATACTTTCAATTATGTGATAAGAAGTAATTTATCAAAGTAATTGATTTGTTTCCAACGAAGGCAAGTTATAAGTTAAATTCTAAAGAGTAGAATATAGTTAAAATAAAAAATATCTGTTTTTATTGCACTATTAAATGCGGATTTTAAAAATCTGTTTTTATTAGCTTATAAACTAAAGACATTCATAGCCGTTAAAATTCTATACACAAATTTAAGAGAATCCATGAATATTTTATATATTCTAAGGTGATTTAACTTAATAGAAAGAACTATAACTTTCCAAAATTAAATGCATAATCTAATTAGATATTAGAAATATACAATTAAAGGGCTAAACGCTTCCTTCCCATATATACACAGTTTTTAAATTCTCGTATAGGAAATATACAGAAAAACTATTGTAAATGTTTAAAAAAAATGCAAATTTGAGATTTTGACGAATTTCCCTGTTTCTGATCGCCTCAGACCAAAACGAGAGATTTTAGGAATTACGTCTATGAATATGTTAATTAAAAAACTCATTGAATTAGAGCGATAAGATTTGGTACGTAGTCTTGTCACGAAATTTATAGATTTTAATATCGCATTCATTGAAAGAATAATAAAATTTATTAATTGACTATGACTAAGTACTTTGATCTTTACGGTGAACATTATCCAGATTAAAAGCTGTTTAGCGATTCATAATTCAGTTGTTAAATGTGAGTGGAATTTCAAAAACGATTTTACACCACTCTTATTTTCAGAGATCAAATTTTTATTCTTGTGATTATTTATTTATATATTTGTTTATCAAAAGTGTACTGATTTTATGATGCGTTTTCAAAATACTAATCTTTGAATTATCGCGAAATAATTTTAGATTTTATTAGGCAAAAAATAGTAATTTTTAAAATTTGCCAAAATTTAGGAAAAAAATTGTTCGACTAATTGGAATTATTATAAAAGTAAATTTTGAAACAGTATAAAATCAATTTTTGCGCAATAATATTTTTGAAAATTATCGCGGAAAAATTTCGAAATCCAGCTTAATTTTAAATTAATTAAAGTTAAAATTTAAATTTAAAAAATCGTTTCGAAGTAGACTTTTCATGCACCAAGGTATATTTGTGCCAAATTTCATAACTGCAGGTCGAACGATCCTGCCTGTAGCGTGTTAACTCACACACATGCAGCTTTATTATTAGAAGAGATTACAAGTTAAAATTGAGTCACAAAGTGTCCGTTCATGGTGATTTTTTTAAACAATTCTTTTCGTTTATTAATTTTTTCTGACAATTGATTTTTTTAAAAATGACATTTCACTCAGATGGAAACAAAATAAAATATGCATTTAATGATTCTTAGGCTTATGGTATACCGATATCAAGAAAAAAAAAAAAAACAAGCAATTAAGGCACTAATTTTGAAAAAAGCAGTTTCAAAATTCTCTCATTCTCTAGTAAAACACCAAAGAATTAAAAACGCCAAATTTGGCATTTATAAGGCATCTTAAAGTCAAAACAAATTAATCTGTTTAAAGTTCATTAATATTTTAAACACAGAAGTGAAATATTGAAAGTCTCCGTTGATAAAGCATTGCATCTGAAGTGGAACTATTGCGCCGGAAGTTTGAATGTTGGATATTCTGTGATAAACAAAACAGGAAACATCACCCGTAGAATATTCTCAAATTTCAATGAAATAATTCTGGCTGGCTTGAGATAATTTTCTTTTCAATTTTATCCTCCTGTAATTCTTTAGAATACTTCTGTTCTAATAGTGTTTATCAACAGAGAAAAAGGATGTTTATTTTTTATTTTACAGTCGTTTAAAAAATATCATTCCTGTATTTTGTAACAAAGTACATAACATTCTTGCAGATTTAAATCTACTCTATTTAAACGCAACCCTTCAGCCGAAAAGTAAGGTTCCCTCTTTGAAAAATTCCTGGTTTTCATTATTTAAACTCTTTCACAAGCTTTATCAAATCTGATACATCGGATATTACCTGTCAACAAATCTTTCTTGAATACAGGCAGCAGCATTATGTTGACTTTATTCAAATTTATACAGATGGATTCAAATCAGCTAACAGTATATCTTTTTCAGTCATTTTCCCAGATAATGTATTTTCTTTTAAAATTAATTCTTTCTGTTCAGTGTGAACCGCAAGGATAACTGCTATTTTATATGCACTGGAAGAAATTTCTGATAGTCTAAGGCATTCTGATAGTCAAAAGCATTTCATCATTTACACAGACTCCCTTAGTGTTTTAGAGTCTCTTGAATCATTTCATCCTCAATCTCATTATCATCTCCTCGTTTTAAATGTTTTGGATATTTTAAAGAAACTAGCATCTCGAGATTTTAATGTTTTATTATGCTGGGTATAGGGATTGCAATACCGGTATACCGGAATACCGAATACCGGTATTTTGAGCCATTTGTACAATTTTGTAATACCGGTATTCACAAGTTTAAATACCGGTTTTTCGGTATTTACTAGAAATTTTTAAAATTGTCTCCACTATATGTTTTGGGATCGCCAAAAATAGTATGCGTAGTTGTAGTAGTAAATAGTAGTAAAATAGTATGCGTTTTTGTTTTTACGTCTCCGTAACGGGCGAAATTAATTAGCTAATTAATGGCTTAATTAATTGCTTAAATCTAAATTAGCGAAACATGGATTATTTCTGAAAGAAGATATTGTATCCATAACGACTGATGGAGCAACATTTATGAAAATAGTTGGAAAGTTGATTGGTGCAAATCAGCAATTGTGCTATGCACATGGAATTCAATGAGGAGTCATAGATGTATTATACCAGAAAAATAAAGAATAGAAGAATCCAAATACTGTGGATATAGAAACTTCGGATTCCAACTTTGAAGAGAATAAGAGTGAGAGTGATATTGACAATGAAAATAATGACAATGAAATTGTTGAATAAAATATTGCTAATGAGGATGAAATATTAACCCATCAAAAATTTTTTCCTATAATTTATATAGTTCGAAAAATTATTAAGATATTTAAACGTTCCTCTATAAAAAAGGCTATATTACTAAAATATATGCTAACTGAAAATAAAACAGAATATATATTAATATTAGATTCTAAAACATGTTGGAACAGTTTATTACTAATGATGGAACGATTTTTGAAACATCGAAATCCAATCCAAAAAGCAATAATAGACTTAAACCTGTAAATTAATTTTTCACATAGTGAATTCGACTTAATATCCAGAACTATATCAGCTCTACTTCCAATAAATTGACTATTGGGGCATTATGTCGGAGAGATTCTAATTTATTAATAGCTAATGCAACAATAAATTTCATGTTGCAGTCACTAAAAGAACAGCACACATCACTATCTATCATCACTATATATATTACATTGAAAAACCGCCTGGAAGAAAGGCATACCGAATTAGAAAATGTCTTATGGTATTTACATAATTATAATGATTTTAAAAATGAAAATGAAAAAGAAGAAAAGAAAATAACCAATTCAAATCTGATTAAGTTTAGAGTAAATTATCTTAAAATTTTTTAACCACAAACCTATCCACATTCAGAAGAATTCGGTTCAGTTATCGAAGATTATGATGACACTAATTTCAATAATGAAAGGGAATTGTCTCTTGAACAAAAATTAGAATTAGCGATAAATAAAAAAATTTCAACGAACCAAAATACAATACAGAAATCATCTATATCCAAAACTATTCGACAAGAAATCGATTTATTTGAAGATAAGGGATTTAGAGGTAAATACTTGAAAAAAGTATATCGTGCATTGCTAACAGTACCACCAACTAGCATAGATGCCGAAAGAGCGTTTTCGACAGCTGGTAATTTTTACACAAAATTACTTTTCAAGCTTAATGACAGTACAATTAATGCATTATGTTTTTTAAGATCGCATTTCAGAAATTTGTAATAGTATCACAGACTGAATAGTGATATTTACACTTTTTTTGTGATTTAAATAAATAAAATGTTACTTTACTTTTTTGTGATTTTTTATATACTGTTATAATTTATAAGTTACAAATTATTTTTTGTGATATTTACACTCTCTAATAAAACTGACAAATACAACAAAGAAACACTTGTGTTTTCTTTCTTTTTCTAAAATTTCTAATATCGGTATTAAAACCGTTATCCCGGTATTAAGATCTAAAAAATCCGAATACCTATATTGAAATTTTGGTCCGATATTGCAATCCCTAGCTGGGTACCATCCCATGTTGGGATTGTGGGCAACGAAAGAGCAGACAAGGCTGCCAAATTGACGACTGCCACAAAGACTACTACTACATCTTTGACTATCAATTAACCATGTTTTTATACAATTTTATTTAACTTTGTATTTTTCATATTTTTAGAAGTAGAATTTTGTAATTGATTTTTCAATCATTTCTTAGTGAATAAAAATTTTATGCATTTTTGTGTTCTCAATGGAAACATAATACTTTTGGAATTTAATTATCAGTTAATCGATTAACTTAATTTTATTCTGATTTCATATCATTTATACCACCAAATAATAAATAACAAAAAAACTATTATCAGGATTTCATAATAATATATATTTAAAATGATTAAAAAAAGCAGAAGACTAATACCTCAGTTTGAACTACAATAATGATTTTGCCAAACTTTATTAGCAATGAAAGCTCTTGATACCGAGACAAGTTATCAATAGTTACGTGTCTCTCATCGCTACAGATTTTGAGAAGTATCTCTATAACACTATTTAACTGTATATTTTTTTATGGGAAAAAAATCATAAGAGTTTTCCAATCCAGTCACTGTACCAGTTAAGCCATTTGTTTTCCCAATAAAAATGTATGGCTCCTAAATAAGTTATCAATAATCGCTTGTTCCTCGACGTTTCACATTCTCGAGATAAAGCTGAAAATCAATATATCACTGTACAGACTCTATGGGGAGAAAAAGCATGTCATAATTCCGCACCCCCAACTACAGTACCAATCTCGTCAATTTGTATTTCATACGACAACTTATGATCCCTGTATATGCCATGATTTGTCACTGGTCTTCCGCCATCCATCTTTCGACAGGTATTGCAAAATAAATCCTTTGCCAAAATCCCCATTTTTGACAACTGCACTGATTTCCCCACTTTCATTCATCAATCAATTTGCTCCTTTGCATGCATAGTTAAGCAATCAGAATGCTTTATATTTATTTTGCAAGCATTTAAAATAATACTTTAAATTATGTGATAAGATGTAATTTATCAAAGTAATTTGATTTGTTTCCAACGGCGCAATTTATAAGTTAAATTCTAAAGAGTAGAATATAGTTAAAATAAAAAATATCTACTTTTATTGCACTATTAAATACGGATTTTTGAAAACTGTTTTTATTAGCTTATAAACTAAAGCCATTCATAGCTGTTAAAATTCTATACACAAATTTGAGAGAATCCATGAATATTTTATATATTCTAAGGAGATTTAAATTAATAGAAGGAACTACAAATTTCCAAAATTAAATGCATAATCTAATTAGATAGTAGAAAAAAGAACAATTAACGCTTACTTCCCATATATACATAGTTTTTAAATTCTCGTATAGGAAATAAACAGAAAAACTATTGTAAATGTAAAAAAAAGAAAAGAAAAAAAAGGTGCAAAGGTGACGAATCTCCCTGTTTATGATCGCCTCAGACCAAAAAGAGAGATTTTTGGATCTACGTCTATGTAATATGTTAATTAAAAAACTCATTGAATTAGAGCGATAAAATTTGGTAATCTTGCGACCAAATTTATAGATCTTTGTCAAACTTTGAGCAAAATAAATTTAAGGATGTTGATTGTATGAAAGATAAGTATGAAAGATAATGTATATCTAGAAAATAGATAACCCGAACAGTTTCATTTTAATGGTATACTGTGATGTCACAAGATTTGTGAATTTAACCTCTTTAGGAAAATAAAGTACACACACACACAAAAAAAAAAAAAACGAAAAAGATACAAGGTTATTAAAATATTATAGCTTCATTGTTTACCTAATTTGATGTATAAAAATATTTCGTTGAAGAAATCATGGATACCAAGTTAGATATTAAAGAAAATTAAAAACAACCAGTATTCCCATCGATCCAGCTAGTCATCAAAAGCGGCTAGATTTTAATTTCTAATACTAAGAAAGATGAAACGCTGTCTGTTGGCTCTTCACAGAACAAATTGTGGAATTTAAAACTATCAAATTTGGCACAAATACACTTTGGAAAGTGAGAATGTGCACCTTGAAGCCTCTTTTAAAAATTTGTATTCAAATTTTAATTATTTAAAAATTGCGATTCGTTTGTTTTTTAATTATCATAATCTGCAATTAATGTCGTTCAAGGGGATAGTTTTCTTCCTACTAATTTTAAATCGTTGTAATAAAATTTTTCATTTGTATTAAATTCAATTGCCATGAGCCTTTTTGTGAGATTTAATATCAAATTTTTATTCCTGTTTCAGCCCAGTTTTTTAACAAATTAAGTTAGAATATCAAACACACAGAAAAGAAAAACTTTAAATTCAAAATCTTCAATTTGAAGTAAGTATTTAAATAGTCTTTAGCCACACGTTTCTTTCTATAAACATAAAAAGACAAATAAAAATATTTGCTCATCATTCTCTTTTTTAATCCTTTTTAGTATTATTTTGAGGTATAAGGTTTATTAAATTTTAATCTTAAATAGCCTTTAATTTAATATTTCAGATTTTAAAATATAAATTTAAATTTTAAATAATATAATATAAATCTATGACAGTTTTACTTTACATGAAAATACATTTCAAATTGTTTCAATAATATAACAAGATACCTAAATCAATATTTGGGAAATACCACCGAATAAAACTAATTATTTGCGAATTTGTTATAAGATTTTACTTGCCTGAATGAGATTTAATTTGCCCAATGACAGAGTTTGAAATTTGAATTTCTAAATTCTTGAAGATAGATCTAATTATTTTATTTTTAATCTTGTAATTGTTTCATCTAAAAAAGATGAAGCAAAAACTCTCGTTTTCTTTAAAAAATTATTTGTTTGTAATAAACATTTATTCAAATTTTTTAATTGTATTTGTTGCTTGTATCAAAATTAAAAAAAATTGAAAATTATTTCATTAGAAAGCTTTAATTTGAAATTATTAGCATTAAATACAAATACAATAATTTTAAACAGCTTTCAAATTTTATAATTAATAGAAAATACAAATCAGCTAAATATCGAAAGCGACTAGTAAATGATAAAACTAAAGAGTCACGGTAATTAGACACAAAATCCTAATTGCTGACTAGATTTTCTTTAAATTTTGTGTTCACTAATGCTGAGAAGTATACGAAAATTGTTTATGAAAGTTTCGCGATAGTTCATAAATAATTGTTTTTTTAATTATTAATCGGAAATTATGTTTCCATCGTTCATATTCAATGCAAGCAGTCGCATTAAAGTAGGTAGAGTGGTCTACTATCGGTGCAACGAAATGTAGCTTTTATACAATGCATAGAAATTAGAAAATTGCATTACTAATAGAATCCAAAGTATTGAAAAGATTGTCTTTAAATTTACTCACAAATGCAAAGAAGCAACTGTATAAATAAAAGTTAAACGTTTAAATATATTATATGGTACAGAAATCTAAATTATCATTTAAATTTTATCCAAATTTGCACGCAAAAATTATGAAACACATGGAAGGTTTTAGTGGAGGCTCCGTGTCAATTAATTAAATTGTTTATATTTTATTAAATAAAATCAGCATTGGATATAATTATTCGATGAGCCACCAGGTGGTGTTGCTCTTCTGATTTCAATTCTTTTTTTTAGAGAAGGCGATATCGAAAAATTCTGCAAGTCTCCAATTAGTTTTTTGGTTTCGCCAAGTTGCTTCATCATTAATAGGATAGTTGTCAATACTTAAAAAACTCTTTGCAGAAATTTATATTCTCATTTCATTTAAAAATAAGCTGATATCAATTTTGCGTCAGTCGGGATGAAATTATTTTCATGTTTTTACTAACAAGAATTTAACTATTTAATTAATTGTCAAGAACTCCTCACTGAAATCCATCAGTATTTATGAGCAAATTGTGAAATTTTAAAACTTAGTGAATATTTCTAACAAAAAGTTAATCAACTTTTGCAATTTCTATTAAATCAGTTTCTAACAAAATTAGATTTTAATCACTTTTTCACGCCTATTTGATGCAAATGTCATTTACTAGAAAGAAACCACAAAAAGAATACCCTATCATTGCCATAGCATCCGGATTGAACTTAATGACCCAGCCACTGGAAACGGCTAACCGGAGATTTTCAATTGACATATAACATAACACCCTCCATTAGGGTCGGCTCATAGACTAAATTAAAGCAGAGACACGATCTATCACTTACGATGAGCTTGGTAATAAGGCAAAACCACCATCATCCAGGGAAGCGAGAATCTGCTTACCTACACGTCAGTTTCTTATCTCCGTATCTAAAATGTCACCTTGAGGGAAAATGAAAATATATTTAATATTAACATTCGAGGGAATATCACTGTATATATAAATAAACACATTTATATATATTTTATTACCATAAAAAAGTCTTTAGTATGCTTAAATAGAAAGGTAATAGTTATAAATCATGTATAATTTAGACAATAGAAATTTAATACAAAAAATTTATAATAAGAATTAAAATTACACAATAGATTTTCATCAAATTTTGTTCATAGTTCGATTAATATGGAGTAATATGATTCACAGATAACTCACTCACAGATAATCAGAAAGTCAATTTTTCTATTAATTAAAAATTAAGTTTCCATGCACAAAAAAAATTATTTCATTTTTAGTTTTACCATTTCTACTGAGTGAAAATTTTATACTCATTTTATCATCTTTTTTATTTGCCATCAAGTTACCACGTGCAATGTTTAAATAAATTTTATATCATTCTTAAAAGATAACTAATAAGTTAAGAAGAAAATTCGGTTTAAAAAACTTTTGAATTAATTTATATTCTAATTTAAATTTAAAAAATTTCAGACAATAAGAAAATTTCGTGTATTATAATATTTTATATAAAAATTATTTTAATATTCAAAATATTAATCTTTTTGTATTTAAATCTTGAACAATGGCAAACCTTCATCGCAAAAGATGATAAGAATGCTCTAGAAATTAATTTTTTTTAAAAAGAAGTAAATTAATTAATTTTATAAAGATGCAATATTTAGCAAATTCAGGCAATAAAATCAAGCAATGTAAAATCAAGTCAAAAATCTAAACTTTGACTCTTCTGATTTATCTCGTGATTTGTAGCTCACTCTAATATCATAAAACAGATGCAAGTTTAAGCATTTTTTTTTTTTTGCTTTTGTTTTTTAAAGATCTAAGAATTGAAATATAATGCATGACCTTGATGAATAAATTTTACTCACAATTTATATTCATTTAAAATAATAATTGCATAAGTAATTTAAAATATTTTTTCTTTGTATGTCATGTTTAATAAAAAATTAGTTTTGGGCTATTTTATATATCAAATGGGAAAAAAAGCATCACTTTGATCATTCACATTTATTCAACACGCACAGTAATAGATAGGTGAACTGAAATTGAAGTATCTGTCGATTCAATTCATACTCGATAAATATCTTTCTATTTCCTAATCGTGAATTCAACAAGCCTCTTGTAATTTTTAATTATGTGTCCTAGCCGAGGATCAGCTATCTATAAAAAGTAGGCCAACAATAAAGTTATTGCATTCAGGAGATGCAATTGCGCGCAATCATATTTTGAAATTCTTGCCCTTGAACAAAAGAAAAAACGGTAAAATCCCCTTTTTCTGCGAACTGAAACTTTTAATTGTGGCGCTAAAAATACGACGAGCAAAGGCTTGAATAATCAGGGTTGACAAATTTTGACCGTTATCGCTCTTTCTCTGTCATTTTCACGCTCTTGTTTATCAAATGATTTTGGGTGAATGCTGCTATAAAGAATTGTGTGTTATTAGGGGATGAATATTTATTTAAATATATGTTTTTCTACTAAAATAAAATGACTATAATTTTATAAGGTGAGATATAAATAAGACAAACAAATTCAAAAACAATTTTCTCCTCAAAAATATTTCCCCCAATTCCCCCGCCTTATGTTTTGCGAAGGAGATTTCTCATATCGCTCGAATATATTTTGTGTTTCTCCTTTAAGTCAGTTTGCTATGGTTTTGAGTCCTTTTAAGTCAGTAATTCACGATCACTCTGCGTCGCTTTATTTGTTTAGCCCGTTGAATTTAGATTGGTAATTCACAATCACCGAGTGTAACTTCATTTTGCAATCTCTATATTTTTAGGCAATTCGTGATCACTTCATGCCATTTAATTTTTAGCCCATTCCATTTAGATCTGTAATTCATGATTATTCTATGTTACATTATTTTTTATTCACCCATTGAGATACGTAAGCAATTCATGATTACATCATGAATTTTAGCCCATCGATAATTTACGATCATTTCATAATGGTAATTTTAGGATCCATTTAGATCGGTAATACATGGTTACTCTATGATACTTCATTTTTTATTCACTCCATTTAAGTAGGTAATTCATAATTATTACATACCATTTCGTGTTTTAGTTCAGCAAACACCGTACTAAAATACATAGGAATACCCCCTCCCTTCCATGCACTCTAAACTCTTTCTCCATACCCGTATTCACTGACCAGTCAGTACAAATGGCTGGATAGAAATTCAATAAGATTGCCTATCCGACTTTCTACCATGTAACTTAAGACGAGCAGTTTTTACTGACCATCTATTTTGAGAGATTATTTCATTGGCGTGATGGGGACTATGAATGTGTGGTTTTAACTTTCATTGGTTTACAAGAATTTCGATTAACGAGGCATTGACTTAAATGATACATAGTACCCATCCGATTTCGATCTTTCTGGTCATTACTCTCATAATTTTTAAATCTTTTTTTATAAAGTTTAATTTGCACGTTTTAAGTCATAAATAAATGTTTTCTAGTAAATAAAAGCTCGTAGTGAGTGGAGTTTCCTTTGAAATTCCAAAAAATTCATGATAATCGGTGCATTTAATTATTTTTATATTCTTGTATGCATAGTATAGAGTAAATATAGTAATCTTCAAAAACTCGAGATTTTGACGAATCTCCACGTATCAGACCTCCCAGAATGCGAAAGACACATTTTTGGAAAATGTCAGTCTGTCTGTAACAAAGATAACTCAAAAACACTTTGAGCTAGATGGTTAAAATTTGGTATATGTCTTAATACCAAATTTCCAGCTTTCTATCAAATTTTGAATAAGATTTGCTTAGAGGAAGTCCATCAGTCTATCTGTTAGAATATAAATTAACACAATAACTACAAAATGAAGAGAGCTAGATGATAAGTAAAATTTCGTACACACATTTAACATCTATAATGCAGACACCTGTCAAATTTTCAGCCAAATTCAACAATAAGTTGATTGTCTGCCGATCTGTACTCTTATAAAAATGTAAACACGATAATTCAAAAGCGCAATGACTTAAATATATCAAATTTGGTATTTTGGGATTTTGTGCCAAATTTTTGTTTCAATCGGTTGGGAAAAACGTGTATTTTGCGTCTAAAACACAAATTAGATTTTCGGATAGTATTAATCGCAAGCCAGGGAATAATCGCCAAATATATATCGCCAAGGATGATACGATAAATTCAGTGAAAATGTTAAATACACTCTAAAATGTAATATTTTGTAACAATTGTACGCCAATGCGCCGTAAGACGTTTTTTGCCATGACAGGTATATTAGAGATTATGGGAAAAAGTTTTAGGGAAATAACTCCAGATTGTTTTCTTGGTTTACGAGATGTAAAAAACACAATTTTTGCGCCCAGAACGATTTACAAGAAATCCAAGGAGTGCTTTCTCAACATTGTGGAAATAAGATAATAAGTACAAAAATTATGACATTTTGTTTAACTATCAAGATTAAATTTTAAAATATGACATTAGAAAACATGTGATCTTTGATATCACTATGCTTAATATGAGGCATATAAAAGCCATTTCTAACGAAGTATTATATGAGTACGATATAATAGATTAAAAAAAATAGATACAAACAGTAACTTTATTCTGTAATTTTTATTATTTTTCCTTTAAGTTGATTCACTAATTTTGGTGGTATTCGAGATTTACTCTATTTTAGCAAAAATTGGAAAGAGAATATTTCAGAAGACTTTAAAAAATTAAATGTCATTAAATTGAAATGTTTTAATATTAGCTATAGCTAAAAAATAAAAAAATCGTAATAATTAATAGCATTTTATTCAAGCACATTTTTGTCAACCACGATATTTTAGGATGTCTGATCACTTTCTTTAATTTTCAAATTTTTTATAATCATTTTGTGTTTTAGAAAAAACTGCTATCGCACTCATAACCTTTAATACACATCTTTGCAACTCAATCGTCAGTCGTTAATAAATATCGTATATAAATATTTTTTAAACCTGAAGCCTAAATTTTTAAGTCAATAATTATACATAATTACGTTCAGACGGAAGTATATAGGATCAAAATTGCGTGAAACTTTTATAGTTTACCTTTAGAACTAAATATGAAATAACATTTTTATAGTTACATCCCTGCTTTCTTTTAAGTCTGTATATGAATACTATAAATAGAATTAAAAACTTAAAAGGCTTTTTAAAAATCCACTTCAGCTATTAAAGCATCTTTATATGCTTTAAACTTTTAGCATGGTATTATACATATTCTTTCTTTTCACCACATTATTCTTGGAAGACCGGTTGATGGGAGATATCAGTTGTCATACACCGACCGTCTCCCCCCCCCCCCTTGTGGATAAGAAAACATTCGATACAACGCTCGGAAGTATCTTCTCAGTATTTCAACTGTTATGAATTTGGGGAAATGTAATGAAGAATTGATATTAACAATCCTGGGAACGAGTTATATTTCAAGCGATTAACAAGCAAAATATTCAGGTGGTACTAAAATTAACAAAATCCCCACACAGTTTTGAAAAGTTAAATATTAAACCAAGGAATATTTCACAAAGGCCGAAGAAAGTGTCTAAAGTTTTTGATATAACTCGGTACTTTTCTGAAAAATTACTTAAGGCATGCGATTACGTTCGGGATGAATTTTTTTGAAAAATGTTCGAAAATAGTTATATTTTTGAATATTTGCTTAAAAAAAAATTGAAAAAAAAATCTATGAAACCGAAATATATCAGTTAAGAGGCAAAAGCTTTTAAAAAATTAAGTAAAAGGCCTTTTTGGGCTAAAAATAGATATAACACAAAAACCTTCTAGTTTAGAGGTTTATCAAATGATTTGCTTAAAGTTTTGCAGATAGTTTAAGACGTATAAATTATTATTGATCCTGAATTAAAAAATAAGCTGTACTTTTATCCATTCTTTAAATATTGTCTCGATTGCTAAAAAACACGAAATTTTCACTTTCTGAAGCACTAAAACAACTATAAAATATTGCTAAATGAATAGATTTCTTATTCTCTAGCTCAGAAAATGCAGAACATATTGTGAAATCATTACATCACATTTGAACGAAAAATATTTATTAGATTTTAATTTATAAGGTGAGAAATGCTACCAAAGATTAAAATTTGTGAAAATAGTATCTGAAGATGTAAAATATCATTAAAACATATATAAATGTAACTTCCCCCAAAACAAACATAGAAGCAAAATTTTAACATTTCTATAAAGTAAACCTTTTCAAACATTAAGAATATTGAATAAAAAGAAATAAATTTGCAAAAAAATTGACCTACCTCAAAACTATTGACAAATATGATGCATTTTCCCCCATTCTAAAAATGATGTTGATCTTGATATTGGATAACAGAAAACGTCTCTGAAGAGTGGTCTTTAGATAAATTTAGTCTTAACTCAATAAAAAACGAAAAATTATTAGAAATTTTAAGCGATAAGCATTTGGAATATTTCGACGGAACCTATTAACTTTTATTTAATAAGAAAGATTTTTTTTTTTGCCTTAAATAAACTTTAATATATGATTTTTGGTAACTAAAAGGTCGATTCATACTATTTTCATTCTTTATTCAGATATTACTTTCCTCAAAATATTAAAGGAATTTTGATTAGTGTTAGGGAAGAGGGGAGTCTATTTCATACTTGTGGCCAGAACCTTAAAATCAAAAGAGAAAATATAGCCAAAACTTTTATAAAAAAGAAAAATTTGACAAAATTTTGTTTTTCTTGAAAAAAATTAAAAACGAATTCTCTATTTATAAAAAATATTACGAGGGTGATTATTGTTTTTATTTTTCCGACCTTTTTTCAATGTTTCATTTTCTAATTATTAATAAAGTATTGCTTAATCAATTTTTTATTTATCGAATTAGGCAAAAAAAAAAAAAATTAAATAAAGTTGAAGAGAAATTGTCCAGAATACGCTGCAACATCCAAAAGTGTTTTCTGTACAGTGCTACAAAGGTTAAACAAAATGCGTGATATGAATGAACCCTTAGAGAGTAAAACTTTTTATTTCATTGTGAAAGTGAATAATGTAGCATAATCATCTGCGTCAACGTTCTTCCCTTTGTCAGAATCTTTGATGATTGATTCTTCATGATCATTCATAGCATGCCGACTATTTGTTCCTGATTTCCGAGAAAAGATAATTCTTTGAGGACGCCTGTTTTCTTGGAACTATTTTGTAAATGCTTTTTTTCCTTTAGCGAGAACAAACAATATGTTCGTTCCCGTGCGCTAGATAATATATTTCGCTGAATCAAATTTAAAATGATATCTTATCCTTGATAAGAGCTCTCTACAATGAGATTAGTTTGTTGACCATACGTGGAGGTAAATAATAAAATTTTGAAATGAGCTTCCAATATGGAGGAAGGTAATGCGTTGATGAAAATACATCCATACTAAAAGTTTTAAATCAAGAAAGAGAACGAAAATGTTCACTTCTTAATACTAAAATTTAATTTCAGACTTATCACAAATTTCGAATCCCATTCTTTAAAAATAAAATAAATTTAAAAGCATTCCAGAAGACAGATCGTTGAATTTAATTTCAGACTTATCACAATTTCTGAAATACAATCTTTATAAATAATATAAGCTTGATATCTCGTCAGAGGACAGATAGTTGAATTAATATTTACAAAATAAATATTTGCTATTTGGTGGACTCTTAAGCCCGGCTTGAACTTTTTTGAAAATTAACCTAATACCCAAACTTAATTTTGACAAACTTTTATAAATATTTTAATGTAATATTTTCTAATTTTTAAAAATAAAACATATTTAATAAAATAATTTATATCAACTCTTTCTATTATTGTTATTATAATCTATAATTTGTCATATTCCGTGAAAACCATTTAATTATTCAAATTCATGATGTTTAGTTTAGTTTAGTTTCAAGTCTCGTTTTCAAACAACACTCAGGCTATTTTGAGAAGGACCTCATAATTTTGAGCCGTAATCAGATGGCCAGGATGACACCTGAGCTGGCACCCGCCTCTCTAAACTTCCACACAACACCTGTGGGAGGGCATTTGACCTCGACGGATTTAACGTACATCAGACCTGCTTACAAGACGGTTTGTCTGTGCAAGTGGGTCTCGAGCTTGAAACCCACCAATTCCGAAGCCGACAACTTACCACCAGCCCACCGCGGCCCATTCAACTCCGTATTCTTTAAGCGCCTCTCACATTACATCACAATGAACATAATAGCATTTTTAGAATTCATTAAAAAATTTTATATAAAATTATCGTTTTGGTTTGACTTACCATTTGTGAATTGATTACTAAATGAAACTCTATTCTTTTCAAAACCGAAAACTTCATATGATGAACTCAATTTCATATTTTCTTTACTCAAGTGCGACTGGTAACTTTTCCACGGATTTTGTAAATAAAACATAATATAGTATATTACTATACAAGTTTTAGCGAAGGATTTATCTACCACACCTTCAATTCCCATTGGTTGTTCTTTGTTTAATTCCAAAACCAAAACGAAATGAAGAAAACAACAAACATATCTTTTATCAATAACACGGAAGGATGATTTATAAACCACAGATTTTCGATTGTTTGTAAACTTGGTAGTATTTCTATAATTTTCGGTTAAAACGATTCCTCCAGATAACTGAAAAAGATTATCGACTTGGGAAGTATCGTTTTTGAAACAGAAATAGATAATTTGCCTTCAATGAATTACGTTCTTACCGGTTTTCTGAGCTTGCGGTTTACTGTTATCTTCGAAATTAAACGAAATACTCTCTAAATTTTTAAACAATTTTGCTCCCGAAAAAAAATATTTGGTTATTTCTTATCATTTTAGAGCTGATTTTTTTTAACTGTTACAAATGCAATTAAAAAAAAGTACAGTAAAAAAAAATAGCGGGTGTGGTTTCCCTAAAACTTTCTCGCATACTGCGTAATAAACTTGTCATGCCAGAGAATGGGTATTGCGATACCTGAATCAGAATTCATTATACATCCTTCCATACTATGACAAAGGAAGAACATTTGATCCATGAATATTTTAATGCGTACTAGAACCATATTAAAGGGCGAATTATCAGTCAAACCGGAATGCCGAGATTTTAGTATTAGACTACCATGGCCATATTTATTTCAAAGAACGTCTGTAAAATTAAAAGAGCGTTTAAGTGCAAATTATTTACAGTACAATATTTAAACTAAATTGATATTATGTTGTAAAATGTAAATGCAAAATATTTAATGTCACTTGTAAGTCTTGTTAATGTTTATCTTGTTCTTAAAAAAAAACATTTGCCAAGAATTGCCTATCCAAAAGGTAAAAAGAAAAAGGGGAAAAAATTAAGAAAAGAAATAAAGACGAATACTAGCGAAGTTAGAACTTTAATAAGCAATTTGTTCTGTGAACAAATTGCTGTCATTCTTCATTATGTTTTTTTAAAAATCTTATCAAAGTTTTTGAAGAGTTCCTTTTTTTTTCTCCTTCTTTTAATTACATTTGCTACATTAATCAAATTTTGTCTGTTGAATCCGAAGCGAGCGAATTCAAACACGTTAAACAGGCGATTTACTATTCGTATGTAACATAAAATAATAACTTTGTTAGTGCTTGCGTATTGTCGAAGACAATTGAATCTTTTATCGCATTCTTTTACTTATTAAACTAATAGGTAGGTATTAGTTAAAAGCTTTTTGAAATTTGTACTTACTTCAATTTCTTTATTTCAAATTGCCCAAAACATTATTTTCATGAGTTTTTAAAAATATTTTGAGGAAAAGAGCACTGAAAAAGAGAAAAACGGAAATTTTAACACTGAATATGTGGAAAAAATTACATCATGATAATTTATTTTTTTGTTTTTCTTCCACAGAAAAGTCAAAAGAGCATTTATTTGATGGAGAATGGAAAGCATCCAAACACTTTTCTTGAAAAAAATCTCTATGCTTTACATATTTTATATTCTGAAAAATAATAATGCTCTAAATTTTCTTCTCGTTTGTAAATTTCTATAGTCCATCATTTTGAAAATAGAAAGTAAAGTTTTTTTACTCATTATTTCTCGGACAAACAAATGCAACTTGATTTTTGCATTAAAAAAATTTTGAAATAATATTTAAGAAATTTATCCAAACTCTTAATAATGCCATTCAGAAATTACATAAAACAATAAAAAATTGAATCGTTTGCAATTAAAAATTTATTTACTTGATATAGAAATTCTATAAATCGTTTGGCATTTAACTTCAAAGAATATCAAAAACTCGCTTTCATTCCTTTTACATAAAACGAGAAGAAAATTTTCTCCATCTCTTAGATAAATATTATGCAAATTTTTTACCATTTGTTTGTGCTTTTGACTTTTTAGCTTTTTTTATAATTATAATAAAATTCAAAAATAAAAAAATAACTACTATGAGTTAATAGAAATTATTTCTTTTTTAAGTGCAGTGAATATATTTTGTAATAAGCAAGTAAGATTCTCTTTGTCTGCCATAATTAGATATCCTTAAAAAGCTAATTTATTCCGAGATTTATAAATTCAATTTAATATGTCAAGAGATAATTGCTTAAATTTTTAAAATCAGTAATCTACTTGCCCAGTAGGGTTTTACTTGTGGATTTAAATTTTTTTAAACAAATTGTTTAAAAGCCTTTTTATTAAAATCAAAATGAAAAAAAAATGTATTAGAGTATTTGGAGTCTAAATTTCGTAATTAGGATTTAAACCAAAAATAAATATTGGCGGAAAATAATTTTTGTTTCTATTAACATAAGAATTAAAAGAAAAATTCTTCAGATAGTTAACAATGACTTTTTGAAGAGATAATATCTAAACTTAATTAGGAAAAGAAGTAATTAACAGAATAATAACTGATAAAAACGTTATTGAATTCAATGTTTGAAGATAAATAATAATAAATGAAAGATGCAGAAAACTAGTTAAAAAAATTTTTAGGAAACTTTTGGGAAGTCTAAAATAAAAAATTGGATGATGGATACAGTAATATGAAAAGTAATATGAAATGTCTTTACAAGATCTACAAAAAGCCAATTAAAGAGGAAATAATTTTTTATTGTATTACCTTGTGAAAAATATAAATATTTATAATTTGATTGAATAATTGTGCTCTACGTAATTAAAAAATAAATTCACTTGCAGTTCACTTTACAAGTGAACTGGCAGCAAAAGATAATGAAATAATTCCAGCAGTTAACGTTTTATTCGTAGTTAGTTAGTAAAACTAGCTTAGGTATTTTATAGACCTTGACAATACCCATTGTGAGACTTCTATTTTAATAACTTGTTAAAATTCATTTTCACATTTTAATGCCTTTTTAATTTAATCAACATGCTAATGATTTATTTTTAAGTATTTTTATTTTAGTTAAGTAAATTTGTAAAAATGCATATGTTTGCATTTATGTATATATACAAACAACTTGTAAATATAAATTTTGTATTTATATATACATACGTGATTGCACGGCATCCATCTTTTGTATGCAATATATTTAAAGCAGAAACTCGATTTTTTACACACCGCAATGACTCAATAAATATTTAAGAATTTAAATATTTAAGTCTAATAAAATATTAATTTCGTAACATAAATATTCTATAATTAATGTAAATATCCTTTTTTCAAATTTATTTATTTCCAATTAGGCTAATAACATTTTATAGTTAATGGAATAAGTAGCAAATTTAGCAAAAATGTTTAGCAAATTTATTTATTTACTAACTAAACTAATAAATTTTTTATATTGAATCTGTCTGCGACCACCTTAATCCAGCGGCTTAGTTGGCGAAGTCCTTTTTTCCAATCCTTTATTAGATAAGAATTTTAAACACACTGCTGTTTCGATAGCTGGTTTGGCGTAGTTTTATTTCCGCTTTGGCAAAAGGTTGCAAGAGCCAGATTAAGCTAGGGGAAGAAAGCGCATGCGCAGGAGATGATTCACATCCCGCTGCTCTTTAAATGCAAAATTGCTATCCAAAATTCAATGAGTTGTTTTTAATTCCATCAAGTTTCCAAACACGAAGCAGTTTCGGACGAAGAAATTAATTCTGTGTGCTAGAAAATTCCTGACATATTTGTAAGTAAACACGTAATGATTATATAAATTTGATATTAATTGGAAAATAACTTGAAAATTGCTTTGTTTTGTTAATTTAAATTTATTATGGATTAAGAACTTTCATTTAGAAGTAAAAATTTTTGGAACCAAAGAATAATATTAACCACTCAGCAAAATATTAATGACATCATGGAGTTTTTAGTAATGTAATTGAAATTATGTATGGTTATGCTGTGTCAGAATTTTTAGAGAATTTTACGAATGTCCAGAAAGTTTTTACAATTTTAATTAATATAAATTATATAAACAAGTGGCCAGATTTTTTTTCTTATATATAATTTTATCATGAGATAAAATTTATTCAATTCCTACTATTGGTTCACTCTCTCTCTCTCTCTCTCTCTCTCTCTATATATATATATATATATATATATATATATATACGAAATGAAGGTTGAAAGAAATGGAGAAACGTTATGTTAATTAATTTTTTCTTCAAATTAATTCATTCTTAGTAGGGACAGATGAGAGATAATATTCGGGGCATAGTCAAACCTAAAAAAAAAGGAACCATTAAAAAAACATTTTTTAAAATTAAATCTTGTTCTGTTTTTATAAATATGATCAAATAATTTATTATTAAAAAATGGTAAAATCCAAAACATATTTCAAACCGAAGATAAAGTCAAAAATCGGGATTCTTCCCGGGCAATCAGGAAGTACTGCCAT
Source organism: Argiope aurantia (assembly GCA_026543865.1). Taxonomy (NCBI): domain Eukaryota; kingdom Metazoa; phylum Arthropoda; class Arachnida; order Araneae; family Araneidae; genus Argiope; species Argiope aurantia. The sequence continues at coordinate 379,990 of JAPMOR010102703.1, read as the reverse complement.
TTCAGATAACACTCTCTAAATATTCGTGAGAAAATATTAATTGTAACAAGCTTATGCAATAATAATGTTGTTGTAAGCTGCGCTTCCTGTTATTATTCACGTTTTTCATGCAAAATGTTTCAATTACAGACTGGGGGAATCTTATCTCTTCCGATATTATCATCTCAAAGTTTAATAAAGATCACATTCTCTAAGAAACGACAAAAAGTGTTCATTAAAGGGGAATCCCCAGCTGACACTTCGCTCTTACGTTACAAAATTAATAGGGGAATTCCCTCGCGCGTGTGTTTCACCACTTAATATTTTATCTTAATTTTTGCATTAGAGATAAAAGGGAAAAAAGCGAAGTTATCAAACTTGTGTCAATTTCATCTCTACAATTCCTACTATAATTCCTATCTTTCTTCAACTTGATTGCTTTTTAGAATGTATTTATGTGTTGCATATTTTTTGGTTAGGTTTTTTTGGCACAAGAGCCATATATTTGGCCATGCTGCGCCAGACTAGGTAAAATTCTTTCAAGATAAAATTTCGAAATTCCTGGGTATAGGAAACAATGTGGGAAAAAATTAATAGTAGATAACCTGCAAAAACGAAGGACAGTAGACTAAATAAATAAAATGTGAATAAAAACCAATTGATTTTAGAGAGGGTAAGAGGTTATCATGTGGAGTTTTTCCAAGTAAAGTGGATAAAACAATATTATTAGATTTAAAAAAATGTATACGCTGTGTATAAAAATTTGGACATTTAGAAAGCATATGTTGGACGGACGTAGTGCAATTGCACAGAGAACACATTGGAGCTTGTTCTCCTAACAGCAGATGACGATGTGTATATCGAGTATGACCTACTCGTAATTTAGTGAGAATTGTATCCGCTTTTCTGTTCATTTGAGAAAGTCAAAGTTCGACAGTAGGTTTAACTCCATGTAGCTTGTTTTCGCTTTCAATATCTCATTCTCTTTGCCATTTGTTTTAAAGAAATATTTTTATGTTCTTTTTCAAGTCTGTCAAAGATGTAGTAGTATTCTTTGTGGCTGTCGCCAATTTGGCAAACTTGTCTGCTCTTTCGTTGCCCACAATCCCAACATGGGATGGTACCCAGGATAATATAACATTAAAATCTCGAGGTGCTAGTTTCTTTAAAATATTCAAAACCTTTAAAACGAGGAGATGATAATGAGACTGATGACGAAATGTTTCAAGAGACTCTAAGACACTAAGGGAGTCTGTGTAAATGATGAAATGCTTTTGACTATTGTATCCGCTTTTCTGTTCATTTGAGAAAGTCAAAGTTTGACAGTAGGTTTACCATACCTTAGACAACCAGAAATTTCTTCCAGTGCATATAAAATAGCAGTTATCTCTGAGTGCACACTGAACAGAAAGAATTAATTTTAAAAGAAAACACATTATCTGGGAAAATGACTGAAAAAGATACACTGTTAGCTGATTTGAATCCATCTGTATAAATTTGAATAAAGTCAGCATAATGCTGCTGCCTGTATTCAAGAAAGATTTGTTGACAGGTGATATCCGATGTATCAGATTTGGTAAAGCTTGTGAAAGGGTTTAAATAATGAAAAACAGGAATGTTTCAAAGAGGGAACCTTATTTTTAGGCTGAAGGGTTGCGTTTAAATGGAGTAGATTTAAATCTGCAAGAATGTTATGTACTTTATTATGAAATACAGGAATGATATTTTTTAAACGACTGTAAAATAAAAAAATAAACATCCTTTTTTTCTGTTGATAAACGCTATTAGAGCAGAAGTATTCTAATGAATTATAGGAGGATAAAATTAAAAAGAAAATTATCTCAAAGCAGCCAGAATTATTTCATTGAAATTTGAGAATATTCTACGGGTGATGTTTCCTGTTTTGTTTATCACAGAATATCCAACATTCAAACTTCCGGCGCAATAGTTCCACTTCAGATGCAAAGCTTTATCAACGGAAACTTTCAAAATTTCACTTCTTTGTTTAAAATATTAATGAACTTTGAACAGGTTAATTTGTATTGGCATTAAGATGCCTTATAAATGCCAAATTTGGTGTTTTTTAATTCTTTGGCGGTTTACTAAAGAATGAGAGAAATTGAGACTGCTGTTTCAAAATTAGTGCCTTAATTGCTTGTCTTTTTTTCTTGATATCGGTATACCATAAACCTAAGAATCATTAAATGCATTTTATTTTGTTTCCATCTGAGTGAAATGTCATTTTTTAAAAAATCAATTGTCAGAAAAAATTAATAAACGAAAAGAATTGTTTAAAAAAATCACCATGAACGGACACTTTGTGACTCAATTTTAACTTGTAATCTCTTCTAATAATAAAGCTGCATGTGTGTGAGTTAACACGCTACAGGCAGGATCGTTCGACCTGCAGTTATGAAATTTGGCACAAATATACCTTGGTGCATGAAAAGTCTACTTCGAAACGATTTTTTAAATTTAAATTTTAACTTTAATTAATTTAAAATTAAGCTGGATTTCGACATTTTTCCGCGATAATTTTCAAAAATATTATTGCGCAAAAATTGATTTTATACTGTTTCAAAATTTATTTTTATAATAATGCCAATTAGTCGAACAATTTTTTTCCTAAATTTTGGCAAATTTTAAAAATTACTATTTTTTGCCTAATAAAATCTAAAAGGATTTGGCGATAATTCAAAGATTAGTATTTTGAAAACGCATCATAAAATCAGTACACTTTTGATAAACAAATATATAAATAAATAATCACAAGAATAAAAATTTGATCCCTGAAAATAAGAGTGGTGTAAAATCGTTTTTGAAATTCCATTGACATTTAACAACTGAATTATGAATCGCTAAACAGCTTTTAATCTGGATAATGTTCACCGTAAAGATCAAAGTACTTAGTCATAGTCAATTAATAAATTTTATTATTCTTTCAATGAATGCGATATTAAAATCTATAAATTTCGTGACAAGACTACGTACCAAATCTTATCGCTCTAATTCAATGAGTTTTTTAATTAACATATTCATAGACGTAATTCCTAAAATCTCTCGTTTTGGTCTGAGGCGATCAGAAACAGGGAAATTCGTCAAAATCTCGAATTTGCACTTTTTTTTAATTGAGACAAATTAAATTACTTTGATAAATTACTTCTTATCACATAATTACATTTACAATAGTTTTTCTGTATGTTTCCTATACGAGAATTTAATAACTGTGTAGACATAGGGAGGAAGCGTTAAGCCCTTTATTTGTTTTTTTTCTACTATTTAATTAGATTATGCATTTAATTTTGGAAATTTATAGTTCTTTCTATTAAGTTAAATCTCCTTAGAATATGTAAAACATTCATGGATTCTCTTAAATTTGTGTATAGAATTTTAACGGCTATGAATGGCTTTAGTTTATAAGCTAATAAAAACAGTTTTTTAAAATCTGCATTTAATAGTGCAATAAAAGCAGATATTTTTTATTTTAACTATATTCTACTCTTTAGAATTTAACTTATAACTTGCCGTCATTGGAAACAAATCAATTACTTTGATAAATTACTTCTTATCACATAATTGAAAGTATTATTTTAAATGCTTGCACAATAAATAGAAAGCATTCAGATTGCTTTACAATGCATGCAAACGAGCAAATTGATTGGCGAATGAAATTGCAGAAATCAGTGCAGTTGTCAACAATGGGGATTTTGGCAAATGATTTATTTTGCAATACCTGATTTATTTTGCAATACCTGTCGAAAGATGGATGGTGGAAGACCAGCGACAAATCATGGCATATATAGGGATTATGAGTTGTCGTATGAAATAAAAATTAGCGAGATCGGTGTGTTTGGGGGTGTGGAACTACGACATGCCTTTTCTCCTCGTAGAGTCTGTAAAGTGATATATTGATTTTTAGCTTTATCTCGAGAATGTGAAACGTCGAGGAACAAGCGACCATTAATAATTTATTTAGGGGCCATACATTTTTATTGGGAAAACAAATGGCTAAACTGGTACAGTGACTGGATTGGAGAACTTTGTTATGATTTTTTTTCATAAAAAATGTAAAGTTAAATAGTGTTATAAGGATACCTCTCAAAACTTGTAGCGATGAGAGACACGTAACTATTGATCTTATCTCGGTGTCAAGAGCTTTTAATATGTATAAAGTTTGGAAAAATCATTAAAGTAGTTCAAACTGAGGTATTAGTCTTTTGCTTTTCTTAATTATTTTAAATATATAAATTGTTACAAATATTATGAAGTCCTGATAACTGTTGTTTTGTTATTTATTATTTGGTGGTATAAATGATATGAAATCAGAATTAAATTAAATTAATCGATTAACTGATAATTAAATTCCAAAAGTATTATGTTTCCATTGAGAACACAAAAATGCATAAATTTTTTAATCGCTAAGAAATGATTGAAAAATCAATTACAAAATTCTACTTCTAAAAACATGAAAATTACAAAGTTAAATAAAATTGTATAAAAACATAGTTAATTGATAGTCATATGGTGCACTTAAACAACATTCGAAAAGTTACTGCATTATTTTGAAAATTTTGTTTAAAACTTTAAAGGTGGGTTTACACTCGACCAGTTATAAGATAGTCAATAAGGCAACGCATGCTCAGAAAGGGACTGATTTATGTTTTCCTCAATTTTATAAAATAGATTCAGGCACTCTATGCTTGGCTATAAATTGCCGTTTTGGCGTCCCTAAATTTTTCTTTTTCGCTGCTCATCTATCAAAATGATGGATATTTACACAAAGAAATATGATAAAATAAAGAAAAAGGTCAACATACTTAAATTTAGAAAATTATAGGAAAAAAAAAACAACAATAACTTTGCATTAGAAAAATCAAAGAGCAAAAAAATGTCGGAATTAATATATGATAAGTGATCAGTTTTTTTCGCGTCCCCCACCCCCCAAATAAACCCCCACTAAATTCTACAAGCGTATGCGGTATAAGAAAAAAATATAATACAGTGGCATGTTGTTGTCCGTTCGGAACAAACACTTGCCATTGACCGAATAGCATTTTTCAGCCTTTCTACGCATGCACTGCAAGTGACCATCTTGCAACTGGTCGAGTGTAAACCAACCTTAAAATTATATTTATTACTGGCCTCCTTTGGTAAGTAGCTGGTTAATTTAGAATATTAGTTTTTCTATTAAGGGTTAAGAAAGCTGTTAATATGGAATGCATTTATTGAAACTTTCACTTTGATAATGCTGAAAAATATGAATTGCATGCAATTAGTTTACCATAAATAAACGCAAGTGCATTTTTAAGTCTTTCTACGCATGCGCTGCCTACTGGTCGTCTTATAACTGACCGAGTGTAAACTCATCTTAAGACACAGTCATATTAATCTTTCCATATAAACAATCTTTAAACATTAAGTTTAAAAAATTGCTTTTTTTGGGTTGTAATAGAAATAAAGTAATTAGCAGTGCTTTGCAGGCTGTGATTCAAAAGTGACAAAAATTTTAGAACATAATAATTTCATTACAGTTTAGTAATAATGATAATTCACAAAGAATTTTTTGAGAAACTGAATGCTAAAAATTCTTGGTGGAAAGGCTGAAAACAGCTATTTTAAGACTTAAAAAAAATTAAGTTCGACTTAAATTAAAGTACTTGTTCTTATAATCAGTTTCAATCTATAAATATATGTAATTTAACTATACATATGTGTTTTATCGTAGAAAATAAAATCTATTAATCAGCATTCACACAGAATTTAATCAGCATTATCTATAAAAAGTTTCTGATTATTGTAGTTTTGCTTTTTCAAAGACAGCGACGTAGTTTATTGCTAACAACAGTCTGTGAAAAAGTCAGTTAACAACCTGTCAGTTAAAAGTAATTAACAACAGTTTGAGTAAAAAGGTGTTGGTTATTTATTACATAAAAATTCATAAACTGAAGATGCAAATCTTGGTTTGGAAATCACTAAGTGTAAAAATTGTTCATGATTGTATTAACTGGATCAAGATACTACCACCTTATCCTGTGTAATTTTTGAACAGAATATATTCTTATTTATCTTTATATCGTTTAACTTTTAGTTACGTCTTAAAAGATGTTATTTCAACAAACAGTTTGCATCTTTTGGGGAAAAATGTTATTTAGTAATAATATAAACAATAATGTTATTTTGTAATGATATAAACAAAATGAAATATTTATATGTGAATAAAAATTAGCCGCATTCAGTTTCAGAAAAGATTAATGAAATTATCAGTGACGATAAGGAGAATATGGAAAATATTGATTTAGAACCTTTTAGCGTTGTGTAATTAAATAACAGCATTTAAGAAATTAAATAGATTTGAATATGATTCTACATAAATGCCTCCAGACTTCCGAATTAGAAAAAATACTGTTAAACAAAGGGGTTCATTTTAATCCAAACCAAATGGAGCGGCCTTCTCGATACGTGCTTGCATACTACTTATTAAAGATGCTATCCCTTTTCCAATAACATTATGGACCTTGGACAAGATTGTGAACTCCAAGAGAGCTCAAATTTGTATTCTCAAAGTCCCGCATATGTTAACTCTGTGTTTCTTAATATAATGAAGAAAATCGAGTGCAATTTTAATGTCTGTTTTAAACCAAGATTTGGCATGGAATTACAATTTTTGTCACAAGATTACATATAAAATTCCATTTATTTATGTCCTAAATTTTTTTAGTTTTAGCATTTACAAGTTTTAGAATGTACTGACCGACAGACGACTTCGTTACTTCACTTGGTACAAACTTGGTTTAGGTCCAATTTTTAGAAGATAAAGTTGTGTACCACATTTTATGCTCCCAACTGTTTACATTTTCTAGATATTGTATTCACTTGTATTCGGGTAAACAAACCAATAAGTTTTTCACAATTTTACAGAAATTTAAAAGTTGATGAAAAGATCACATACCAAATTTCCTTCATCTAGCTCAAAGTGTTTTTTTAGGTATCATGTTCACGTATAAACAAATAGATATTACTCAAAAATGCATTTTTTGAACTCAGAATGACTGAAACACGGAAAATATCAATATCTCGAATTCGACTCAGTAAACAAGTAGAATAATTTCCATCTTAAAGACAGTTTTTAATTTTAAAGAATATTGTTGATCATGATTATTACCCAAAGTGACACGCTCTTTGTAAAAAACAAACAAAAAAAAAACATAAGAAATAAGCTGATATATTTTATGTGCAAGGAGGGGGGGGGGGCATTTCTCATTTGGAAGTGAGATTATAGAAAAATTCTGATAAGCTTTAGAGGTTCGTAATGTTATTTGCATGGCTAGTTTGATATCAGACAGCTGGAATTATGTTAATGAGATTTGAGAAACGGGGTAGAACCTCGCTTAAGTTTTTATCTTTAAATTTATGTGGGGAGTAAAAGAATTTTTTTTAAAAGTATCCTAAAACAGGTCCTTCCTAAAGCGTCCTCTACACAGAGTGTCCTAAAAAAGAGAGCAATAATTTATTTCTTTAAATGTTGCATTTAGACACATTTTTCCAACTACAAAGTTTCATTAAATAAATTGGACACTTTTATGCAAAGATTTCAGTTTTTGTGGAAATTAAAAATAAAATAATTATGAATTAGCTAAAAAATTGAATTTTTATACTGCCTCCATAGTGTAAACAGGCTAGCTAATGAAATGTTCCTCTTACATTTATATCTACATACAAAAAGCTTCATGTTTCTATCTAAAAATATGTAGAGATATGCTAAATTCTAATCATGAATTTATAGGAAAACATTTATTTCTAAAATGCAAATTTAAATACAGAAAAGCTGTCATTTGTAAATATTTGTCATTTAGTCAACATGACTTGAAAGACATTTGCTAATCATGCAAACCATACTTCATTTTGATTAGTTGAAATTTTAACTTCGATTTTATAAAAAAAAAAAAAATAGAAATTTGAACATTTCAGATATTTTAGAGAAGTATTGAAATCTTAAACGAGAAAAAATTATTTGTTCACAGTGGTGTGCGTAATATTAAGCTTCCAAAAGAATAACGTCCTTCAATAATATAGTGCATTTTGAAATGCTACTGATTTAGAACGTATGGGTTTGGAATACTGGCTTTCCGAATTCCCGCCATACTTGCATACTATTATTATGACGGTTTAATAATTGCAATTACTGGATCCTAACTTCGCCGGAGAGAAACAAGAAGGATGAGGCGTTATAGAAATGATACAGATGTTGTGTTTTTGACTTATTCAAATTTCCATTTTGCTCGTATACGAACTGTGAATTCAAAATTTAACTTTTCGAAAACGATAATGTAGAGAATTTAATAACTGGTATTCATAAAGGAATGCAAGGACTCCATGAATAGCTACATAGATCATGATCGCCGACTAAAGTTTTACAATCGGGAACTACAATCGGAATGCTACTATAATTTAGATTAAAGTATCAATTCAGCGCTCTAGGCACACTAAATCGCACTTCTTCCTACTTCAAAAACTGGTGTTTTAATCAAAGACTCAAGAGAAATAGTCCCTTCAGTCAATTGGTTTCGTACAATCTTGTAGGGGATATAGTAGAACCACATCACCTGACGCAGTGTCTTGACCCAGTGGATGACCTCGACAATGTCTTTTTCCATTCCGAATTTCCGGTTAAAGTGAATAAACAAACTGATCTCCCTTCCTATCTTAGACAACTAGCTCTTGAGAGAATTGGTGAGATTCCAAATGATGCCGTTCAGATATACACCGATGGCAGTAGAGACGATTTTAACCGATCCGGAAGTGGTATTTATCAAGTTTCACAACCATATCTTAAGGATTCAAAGGAGAAATCCTGACCACTGTTCTGTATTTCGCAGTGAACTGATAGCCATTAAAGAAGCCCTTGATTCTCTCAGGTCTCTTGGGCATGGAAAAGTTATTTGGATTCTGTCTGATAGTAGAAGTGCAATTCAGCACCTGAGCAATTGGCAAAGTGTGAGAGACAATGTTGGAATGAAAATTCTTAATCAACTAAAATGGCTTTCCCTTTCACATCAGATTCATCTGCAGTGGATTCCTTCCCACGTCAATCTCGAGGGAAATGAGATTGCGGACAGTTTGGCAAAGAGTGGTGCTGCCGAGACGTCTGCACCGTCTGAGCCTCTCACTTTTACTGAGATCCACTCCAAGATCACACAGGAGATACGGTCCTTATGGATTGTCCCCCCAGTACACCATTGGTATCAATGTTCTCGTCCTGGAGGCCCCCTGGCTCATGGTTTTTCTCGACAGGAACAAACCACTCTTTCTCGTTTTAGAAGTGGCCACCTTAAGACATTGAAATTTACTGATGGACTCAGGAGCTTCGATACTTGCACCAATTGTTCGGTTGAATAGGCTTCACCCGTTCACATCCTTGCGTGCCTGGGGCTCTCCAAGCAGGATTTAGCGGACGACCCTCTTTTGGTTTTGGATTTTTTGAGAGTGTACGACGTCATGGACCTGGTCTAGCACTGCTGAACTATGGGGGCATGCAACAACAACAAAGTATCAATCGTCTAAAAGATAACTTTTGAAATTATTAAAATCCATTCATCGTAAGAGGTGATCATCAGTGACAATTTTCCATATGTGTATGTAGTAGCATTTTCAAAATCTCGTTGGTTTATTCCTTTTTCTACAGCAGGGCGCTGAATTTCGACCAATATATTCATTTAGTTTTAAATAGCATTGTATATGAATTAGTGGATGAATCGGAGACGTTGGGTTATATAACGTACTATGCAAGTATTATTATAGTAATGTAATTCTGCATGGTATATAAGATTCAAGATTAAATTTTGTATATAGTTAAAATAATACATCTGTCATTGACCATTTTTTGAATTTCAAGAAAGTTAATAATTGTCTTGCCATATTTACATTCTGCCTTTTTAATTATATATCTTGATAGGTGTATTATCCTGAAAAGTACAGTGGAAAGCTTGTTCGTATGTGAGTCAGATATAAGAAAAAGTGGCCTAAATCAATAAATTTGCCTTTTAATATCTTTGCAAATTTTATAGCTGAAAACATAACACTTTGTGAGTGCATAGATAAGTGTAAAAGAAATATTTTAATTACTGACACTTTTTCATTAAAAAGGGCTTATAAAAATTATTATTTTTTTAAATTAATATCAAACTTTACAGAAGGCAAAAGGTATTCATACAATTGTCTACTTATTTAATGAAACTTTGCAATTAGAAATATACTTCTAGATATAATAGTTGAGGAAATAAACGTTTGTTCACTTTTTAGGGATATTCTGTGAATAAAAATTAATTTTAGTATTGAAAGTGTTTTGATAACTCCAGTTGCTTAAAAATTATTAAATTAAAAGTGATCTTGAATCCATAACCTCGACTGTTTTTTTAACTATTGCGTGGAATACATAGATGGAAAACTGTTATGTGTCTGTTGCATTTTTTCACATTCTTTCATTCTTATCCCTACAATTCTTATGAAATTTGAGATGGAAATGGCGAAGAGAGTGAAATGTTTTTTCCTTTCTTTCTTGGGAACCGAAGTAATCTATCATCGCCTTCAATCTTTGCCAAAACGATTATAATTATTATTTCGATTGATTATATTTTGCTTTAATTTGACTGATTTGATTTGATTAGTTAAGTCAGCTTCTTAAGATATTTTAAAATGATTGTTTTATTTAATAAGGGGCCATAACTGACGTGATGAGAAGGCAAAGTAAAAAATGGAATAATATTGATTGAAAGCTAAAATTTAGAAATTCTGTGTAAAACAAAAATTTCATTGCAGAATAGAATATCAGGTAGATATTTTTTCTTTTAACTTTTCTTTTTTTGATTATATACAATTCTAAATTTGCAACCAAGTTTTCGAGCAATATTTCTATTGATTACAGATAAAGTAAAGAAATTTGAAATGCAGAAGACTGAGATTGTAAAATACGATTTCATCGTATAGTAGCATAACGTCAGTTGTAATAATCTCTTTCATTTCAGATACACTTTGGAATCAATAAGATTTTATGTTTAGATTCCAGATTAAGATTTTATTCCAAATTAATTTAATAAAGTCAAACATGTTTTTTATTCATGTATTATTAAAAATTAATTATGCTTGTACCACCAGTTTATAAAATTGATGATGTTTTAATTGATGATTAGAGCTTCACATATTTTCTGCTGGTATTTGCAGAATAGTGAGATGGCCAGGGAGGAAAATTATGCATACACTATCGGGTTATTCGGGAAAATAGATTGAGAAACATAGCATTAAAATATTGATGCAATCTGGCAAAATTATTAAATTGAATGCAAATAAAAAATCTTTTTTTTATTACCACGTTTGATATATATATATTTGGAAAGGTGAGAATGTGCATGTGGGATGATTTTTAAAAATTTTAATTAATTATAAAATGAGCAAATTTTTGTCGCGAAAAACTGCAAAAATATTACAGCACAAAAGTGCATTTCACACCATTTCAAAATTTAAAAAATCGTCATTTTAATTATACCGGTTTTATATTTTTATAGTAGTGCGGATTTTTCTAGAATTTTCGCAACTTTTCAAAAATATTTTTTGTCTAATTTTCAAAAAAATTTACATTTTTGGTGCCTTGAGATTTAAACTATTTTCATTATTTATTCAACTATTTAAATGCATGGTTTTTTCTTCATTGTTGAATGTTAAAAATGAAAGATTGTGTTTAAATATGTGTAGTTAACAAGTCGAATAAAAAGTGGAGCTACAATACCGCAAAAATTAAAAAAATAAATCAACTGCACATTTGCATTTTAATAGCTCTATGATATCATGGGCCTGGTATCCATTAGAGAGGTTCATATACAGAATCAACAGAACATGTGAAACACAGTTAAAATAACAACACCTTTAATATCTGACAATTTGAGGAAATTATGAGAAGGAGGAGGAAATCATAATGAAAAATAAAGTTTTATCTAAATGATATAACTGAAATTAAATAAAATCTATGTCCTCGGTGAACCAACTGGTTCCAAAGGCGGCTAGTTTCTTTAATAATAAATGCATTTTCCTTATGCATATTGTCGTTACCACATAATTAAGAATAAATTTTAAAAAGGGAGGGGATACCACACATTAAGCTTGAAAGATTATCTTGTTACAATTGTTCAACTAGACACTAGAGATTCGAATCATCTTTTAAGCTTTTTACCTGTTTCATAACTCCATCCTCTTATTTTGAATGAAAAATAAATATATTAGAATTAGTAAATGTAATGTTGCTAAAAACTGTGTAAGTTCTTGAATCTGAGCTACAATCTGAGACGTTGACTAAGTGAAAGAGAATCTTGGGATCTTGGATGTATTTCCAAAAATTTAATAGAAAAAATAAAATAATTAACCATAAATTTTACAAAATCAGAAAATGTTATAAAAGCTCGAATAAAGTATTTTACTATTGCTATTTTTGATTGATTGCATTGGTCATAGTAAGGAAACTTTATTCTATGTGTAAGCAGAAACTATAAAAAATTTGAAAAGCAGAGACTATAAAAAAATTGAATTTAACGGTTCTAATACGCAGTTTTTCTAATACAAACGATCTAATAATAAATGCGGCATAGTTAAAATTAAACGGATGGTACTCAGAGATCCGTTGCTCCATTTCTACTGTACGGATCCGAATGCAACTTCATTATTTGTTATTTAAACCATGGGAGCAAGATTTTCGTCAGAAAAATAGTTTGAAATTTTGCCGATTAATTTCGTTGTACGGCTTACAACTTCGTACTAATTAGTAGCATATTTAATTTCGCTATAAAAGTGATACATAAGATTCAAAGAAATCATTCGCCAGCAATGGATATCATAAAACTCTTTTATCAGAATGCGAGCAAATCTTCAGCCCCACTCATTGCTTTTTGGTGCATGAGAAACTTAAGGACCATGTCCGTAAATGCTGTTAAAAGCATGATACGTTACGTTTGCAGATATTAGCTGTTGCACCAGGAACCGGAAATTGTAGAAAAAATTGCAATATTAACAGCTGAATTATCTAAAAGTTCTTCAAATGCTACTGTAAGTGTCCACCCACTAACACGAGCACTGGATATTCCATGGGTAACCGTGCTGTATTTTCTGTGGTTAATAATTTTACGCAATATTTTTAGGTTATACTCTTACAAGATGAATTACATACATCAATTGAAACTGCGAAATTGCCTCTTCATGTCTTAATTTTGCCTTCCGTTTTCTGACGAGTTTGAAAGTCTATGGCTACCGTACATTGCGAATGTCATTGACTAATGAGACTCATTTTCAAATAGATACTGCTGTAAACACACAGAACTGCTGCATATGGGATTCCAACAATTCTCATTCCGTACATTCCTATACGCCATGGCATGGTATGGATTCATGTCGAATTTCATTGTTGGTCCATATTTCTTCCAGGAAGTCGGAGGGAACGGGCTCTTTAGGTGTACAGCCACACCAGCAATCAATACAACAGACTTCTGTCGGATCATATTGTCTTGGTGTTAAGGCAAAGAAACTGTTTGGCTACTACATTATTAATGCAAGACTGTGCAACTACTCTTATGGCAAGGCTTGTAAATAACGTTACTCAAGCTCATTTGCTTCATGAATGTCTCATCTCACATACTTTACCCTAGCCTGGCCAGCACCGTCACCAAATCTGAATCTTTGTGACTTCTGGCTATACGGTTGTTTCAAAGATGTTATTTATCAAGAATGAAATATTGTGTGGGACACTGACAACGTGGTGGTGCGCTTTCAGCACATTGTTTACCGACAAAATATACACATGAAGAACACAAGTTTATAAATAAATAAAATATTTTATTATATTTTTTTCATTTTTGAATTATTATCTTACTTTTTTAATTCATTGCAGCGTTACCAGCTTGCAAAATTTAAATCTATTTTTTTTTGGGGGGGGGGGAGCAGAACCTCTACCCCATGGTCTAAGTAACAAATATATGAAATTTCATTCCGATCCATTTTGTAGAAACGAAGATATGATTTTCTAAATACTTTCAGATTAATTTTAAATAATCTGTATAAAAACAGAACATTTGATTCAAATGCATGATGTTTTTCAGAGAGAGACTTTCTTTTTAAAAAAGATATAGAATGCGAATGTCCCGGTTAATTTGAGATGTTTTATCAATTTTTACGCACAAGACAAGTTGGAAGAAATATTTAATTTGAAATTGATTATTTAGAAAAATTGTTTTGGTCACATGCCATTTAGTTATTAAAAAAATTCAATACTGGACAGCTAATTCAAATTCTGGATAAATTCGATGCCGTTTTAAATTTCGGTGCAACTGGTTAAAATTCGAGTTTGTTCTCGCCTAATATTGCCTATATCACATTAACTAATACCAATGCGTTTTAGAAACCAATAATGCTTGGAATTTTTTAATTTTTCTACTTTTTTGGTCAGAAAAGGTGGGGGATAATCTCTAACGCATTCGTGCATCAGAAAATCGCAGCTCAGGAAAGGCAAGATTGATTGATTGCTTTCGCAAATGTCTTTCAGATACGGTTCAAATGTAGTGGGCAAGGGTGGAATAAATAGCCAGATAAACTGATGAGAATACATGGAAATTTTGGGAATGTTGCTCACTTTGCCATCTGTGATGATAACTGTCTCTGAATGTCTATATCGTAGATTAAAGTGGATACTCAGTTATGTTTTTTTGTATGCTATCAAATTTCTATATTCCTCAGAAATTACCAATGATATCAGTGGTCAATAATATTTCATATTGTCAATAATATCCGTGTATCTTATGTAAATAAATACTTATTCTAGATCCAATTACTCAGCATACTGATGATTTCCCACGTTACTTGAGTACTCTACAACTATCCTTTTTTCCTCTGTTTCAAAATGATAGATGCTTAGTTTGGTGATATTTGTGATGGGGTGAAAATTAAAGTTAGTTATTTGAATTTCCGCCACGATAACAGGCACGTTTGGTGGAAGTAATCATACTCGTTTAAAATTATCTATATTTGAATCCACTATTTTATCTTGATTGAAAAAATATTGAGTGGATTCCTTACTGATTATTTAGGGCAGTTTAATACACAATATACAATAGACTACAGTTTGTTATCAAATTGTTGTAGAATTTGTTCAAAATCAAGTGATTTCACTCGAAGAGTGCAACTATTTTTATCTTTGTTTTGAAAGGCGGAGTTTGTTTCAGCTGCAAGAATTTTCATGTGACCTCTAAAAACTTGCAGACTTTCTTACGCCAATCAAGTAACCCGTTATGGAACGTTAGAATTGAAATCTTGTTGCATGATCTTATCAAGCAAATACTAACAGATTACATCATTTTTCTCTTACGAACCAATGATGAATTCAAGAATTTTCCCACGATACAGAATTAACTGTATTTAATTTCATTGATAATTTTTAGTTGTTCAAGCTAATTTTTCTATATTAATTATTATGTAGCTTTTCAGGTTTTTTTTCTTCGCATTGTTAAATGAGTTTAAACAATTGCTATACAGTCTAATTTAAAAATACAAGTAAGAACCTCATGGAAATAACATAATTAAAAATATATAAATGACTAGTTTAATTGACTTAAAATATAAATGTTACATGTAGTTCATGAAATATTCTTTCTGTATAAAGCGCAATTTTTTGTTTATCTAGCTTTGCATTTTTTCTTCAAAATTTTCTACAAGAGTACTGTAACAATTAATCTCTAAATTAAGTTAACTGGCATTAAAATGGTAGCTTATATTAATTTGCGGTACTTAGCATGCGTATAACTTCTTGTAACTTTTCGTAAAATTTCTAAGAACAGCTTTAAATTTCTTGTATCAATTAAATATAAATTTCTTGTTAAATTGT
>JAPMOR010102703.1:339388-364091 GCA_026543865.1 Argiope aurantia | reverse complement strand
CTTTAAATTTCTTGTATCAATTAAATATAAATTTCTTGTTAAATTGTCCTGTTCTTTAAATTTCTTGTATTAATTAAGTACATTAAAATCAGCAATTTTCTTTATTCGGGTAATAGCGCACTTCCTGTTTCACTGGCGCAATAATTACTTGTTCGAATAAATAATTGTATTTATCATTGAATTTCATAAATTGATAAATTTTTATTATTGAAAAATTGAAACGTAAATTTATAGCTCTTTTGGCCGAATTCTAAACAATTCCAAGTTCGGGAAGACTTTTAAAAACATTTTCAAGAAAATGTGACAATACAGCTTTCAAAATTAAATTCCTTTCGTCTCGAATCTTGAAAAATTAACTATTCATTCAGAGAACTATTTTATTTTAGTCAGAAATTTTTCTCTGTTTTAATCAAAATAAACTATAAAAGTATACAATTGTTCTCTCTAACCGTGGCCAATATAGAAAATTTCTTTTAATCGTCTATATGAACATATTTAATGGGCAGCAGATTATAACATCATAACGATATTAAAAGCAAAAATGTCCAATTCATCTTTTTTTAATTTTGAGGCATTGTAACTTCAGTTTTTTATTCATCTTGTAAAAGACGAAAATTTTGATTAGGATCTTTCTTCTTAAACTTTTACCAATGTAAAGAAAATAATACCATTAAATATATGACGAAAGAATGAGAATGGTAGGAATTTTAGTTTAACAATGAAATCTGTTGTTGAAAATTAAGGAAGAAAAATTCTTTTAAAAAATGCCAAAATTCAGGAAAAATTTACACCACTATTAAATTGATATCATTAAAATTATATTTTTTAATTTTGAACTGGTTCAAAATTTATTTTTGTGCAATAAGATATTCGGAATTTTCAGTGAAAAAAAAATGCCAAAATTCAGCTTAATTTTTAGTTAAAATTCTAATAAGCATTTCGGAAAACTGCTCCAATTTCTATGTTTTTCCTTTCCAAGGTATGTGCCAAATTTGGTAGCTATTGGTCAAACGGTCTGCCTTGTGGGGCGCCAACATACAATATTAATCTTAATTATCAAAATACAGAATTATTAGTAGTAATATAATATTATTCTATCTGATTTTAGATCATTTTAATAGCTCAGTTTGTGTCGTAAAAAAAACGGGGTTTTCTTTTATAAAAGTATTAGTTAATCAAAAATATTTTACTAAATTCAAAATTTTTTTGAAAACAAATGGGAAATATTTATTTGAAAATAATATTTGTCTGCAATCTAATTATATATTTAATTAACTTTTTATAGTGTTTGTAAAACTTTGAAATAAAATTATGCTATTATAAAATAACAAATACCTAAGGATATTCGAAAATACGTTGAAAAATTTACACTTTTATTTTCATAAACTCAATGTAATTCTACAGATAAAATCCTGGTTCTTCCCTTCAATATCGCATGGAACGCAAAATAGAGGTTATAAATTTAAAATGAATACACTTACTTGCCAGTAGATGGAGGGGGAATCAATCTAAATTCAGTAAGAAAAATTAATGTAAAATTATAATACTAAAAATAATGCAAAATATTCTAATTTATTTTTTTCTTTTATTTTCTGATTTATAATTCATTATTCTAAATATTATCAAATCTAAAACTCCATTTTCTCAAATTCATCACGAGGCTATGTCATTCTTAAACCCTACTCCATATGAAATCTAAATTTAAAATTGATTTTTTGCAATTCGGTTATTGTAGAAGAATTAGTTGTTGATGTTATCAAAATTCCTCAGTCCCTAAGTGATAAAATTAAGCGGCAGGCACTATGCTACGCCAAATCACATTCCCGTTCCTAGAGGGTTCTTGATCACTTAGGGCTGAAGGAGAGTAGAAATCGAGAAATCAGAAGTGGTTATTTTTTTATATTTGAAAATGTTTATAAATTAAATGAGAGAAATTATTTGAAATAAAATTTTAAAGGGAGGTACGCTTTTACAACATACGAGCTCTAAAGATTACAACCGTAAAATTGCTAAAGTAGAATTTAGCGTCATATTTTATCCTCTTGATGGATTGGTTTGATCGAAAGTTTGGTTTTCTAAAAATAAATAATTTTGAGTTCCTAAAAGACTTGACCAGTTATTGAAAAATAAAAGGATATTTAATTTTTTCTTCTTTATAGATATATTTTAATCTTTTCATATCATAGTGATAATTTTTAGAATAATATTCATTATTTAGTTGCTAACTGAAATAAAAACTCTTTTTGATTTGCTATTTCATCATTATTTTTATCGATTAGTGCTTTAAGAAGACGGGAGAAAAGGAAAAAATTAAATAAATACTTAACAGTAATTTTTTTGCTTGTAAAGCTAGTTAAGTGTGTATTTCGATGAATATAATTCACTTTCTCGTGATAAACCTTTCCTAAAAAGTGCGCCGTAAGCCATTCCTATTAAAAATTAAATCCTATTGCACATGGTGCAATTACTGAACATTATATAGCTATTCAGAATAATTCTCTTGCAGTTTTTGAATAATTGTTGTTGTTTTTTTGCGTTATATTTTATTCATAATAACATTTTAGTTCTTTAATTATAATTTTAAATAAATTTTTCCTTTTAATAGCTTGATCAACTTTAATTTATGTAACAATGCTTTCTATTTTGTCTTTCGCAATCACTATTGTCATTAAAGCCTATTTTAACTAAAACTAGAGGGCTCCGCCCTCTATTACTTATGCTCGCCAATGCCCAGGAACTGCTAATGCAGTTCTTCGCGATCCAAGTTCACTTCACTCTCTCGCCATCTACTAAACCACTTTAGTCTAGCAACAGATATATTCAGATTCAATTTATTCCAAAATATGATAAAACAATGAAAGAAATAAAAAATGTTAAACAAAAAGTACACTCGCAAAAATCGCCTGCTTCAAAGTTCTTTGTAAACACAAATAACCTTCCATTTAAATAACTATATATATCCACCAAAGAAACAAATTTAAAAAATTGTGCTTTTCTCTCAATTTTTCAAATTTGGGAACTATACTTTAGAAATAGAAGTAAAAAAAATGATATTTACAAAAAAAAAAAAAAATGTGCTTTTCTTGCAATTGTTGAAATTTGGAAGCTGCACTACAGAAACAGAATAAGAATTTGATATTTACAAAAAAATAAATTGTCTGAAAGCAGCTATATTCAAATTCAGTCCATTCCAAAATAAGATAAAACAATGAAATAAATAAATGTAAGGCAAAAAGTATGCTCGAAAATTGAACCTAATCCTCCTCTTGGAAACAGCAAGGGATAGACCATGGGATCACAATATTGGTTTAATGGAGAAATATTTTTGCAGCTATCACCTACAGGATAAATACAGATTGTCTTGATTAGCAGGTAGTTCGCCATTATTTCCAATAAATATCGCTGCAATTTCTGTTTTTGTATTAGGTTGGTTATACGTATATCTAAATTTCTAGATTTTCTTAAATTATACGATGTATCTGCAGATAACTATTGATGAACGGATTGATTGCTCTCAACATAGAATCCAATCTTTCAATCACAGAAAGCAAACATCCTTCATTTCTCTCCATGCGTTTTTTAGTGGCTTCACTGGTATCAAACATTTATAACTGACCATAACCTGGTTTGTTATGACCACTGTGTAAAGGAGAAACCATGTGGTATATCTGACCATGAATCCTATAGCAATATGGCCCTGTTCTAGGAGGAGGTTTGATTTGAGCTCCCATGGAAACTAATTCTAAAGCAGAATTATATTCTCTTATATGCTTCTGACAGTTTCTTCCTTCGATTCACTGATCAGCAAGTTTTTCAATATTTATGGTGGATTCAACAGATGTTCCAAAACAATTTTTTTTTATCATGACAACATTTCGTGTATTTGCCACTTGCATTTGCTTCTTTTTCCCAGTAACGTGCCTGGTAAAAAGAACAGAGTCCTGACACAGTCCCATAACTATGCTCCTGTAGTTCGGAAACTTCCCCTCGTACACATAAACGTTTTAATCCTATCTCCTTCATTATGACTAGATTTACTTATGAACGATTCTTGAGCATTTTTGTTCGACTTTTCTTCTCTTTTTCGACGATTTCGTTTTAAAATCGATAAGGCACGACTTAAACCCATCGTAAACCCATTGTTCCTTTTTGACCGTTATTTTTTTTGTTCAAAAAATTTTCAAACCGATGCAAGAACAACGTTTGCTTGAAATCTTTTCAAATTGCGTTTTGATATTTCCGGCCGAGGTCGACGTGTTGTCGAACGTCGATTAACCAATTCGATCTGAGTTTGCCTTCACATAAGCGTTTTATATATATAGATTGACGTTATTTTCAATTTATAATACATTTAACTATTCATAATTAAATTATTTTTGCTATTGTTTTTAATGAGCTATTTAATAAACATATTAAACATTTATAAGTAATCCTCTCCCCCAATGTTACGTTTAAAGCGTCTCTTTCAAAATTCCACTTATCATATTTGTACTAAAATTTGCTTGGATACTTGAAAAATATTATCGTTATGACAATCAACTATCTTTTTTTCTTACCAACATGCTAAATGTCGAACAATATGTTCTAAAAATTGTTGCACAAAATCTACATATTGTTTAAATCTTAAATGAAGCCCACAAAAGTCTATGTCATGAAATGCATGGTAATTGTATATTGATGTTCGTCATGGGGTTAATTCATTGTATATATAAGTTCCAATATGCCATTTTTTAAAAATATTTTGTAATGTCATGTTTTTTTAGTTTTTTGAAAAAACAGTTAGTACTTATTTATTGTCCATCTTATATCAAAAGCTCGTAATAAATTCATTTTTAGTTCTATTTATTATATTATTCAATCTTTACTGATAATAAAAAATCCTAGATTTAAATATTCTTCATTATTGTTTTAGCATTGGGTCACAGATTTTTATTATTATCAGTTTTAATCAATTCTTTTCAAAAATTTTCGAACCGAATTTTCTATTATTTTAATTTTTTTATACCCTGAGTCCTTTAATTTTTTACATTAATAATGTATGCCGCAAAGTATCTCTTGCTCATTAATTAATAAGATAAAAAAATTTCATTTCTAAGCAATGAAATATTTAAAAAATTCCCTTTTAACTGTATACTAATGTGGGATTTGATCTTTTAATCAAGAAGAAATATTAAAGCTCTATATCCGTTGTCCTTATAGCGGTTAGTCTCAAATATTATTTTCTTGCTTGCAAAATATACAAAGAGAAAACATTTTGATTGTAAAAAAAATTTGATTTCGAAATTTCGATGAATTTCCATGCTTCAGACTTCTCTGATTCCGAAAAACACATTTTTACAGTTTCTCTGCCTGTCTGTCAGCTTATGAATACGATAACCAAAGACATAATGAATATAAGCATGTAATCTTTTCAGCAAATTTATAAATTTATTTTAAATTTTAAACGAAATCCCTCAACAGAAAGCTTATCTGTTGGTCTTTATATAAATGCGATAACTAATAAATAGAGATAGTTTGATAAATAACATTTTTTATGTAAAATTTGGTAAATCTTTCTCAAATGTTGGATCCATGCGCCAACGACTTGATCATCGCAGTTTGTATCTATATTAACACCTATGTGTTTTATGATAACTCAAAAAAGCAATGAGTGAAGCTTATTATGTGGTTTTGAAGCCAAACTTGTGGATCTGGGTCAAATTTTAGATATATGGCTTTCTTCATACTTCGAAGCACGAAATGCGCATTTTGTATGTCAATATTTGAAAGTCGGAAACGAAGGGATACTACTTGTGTTATCATCCTTCCTTTTTACCCTACTCTCCCTTTCCGATAGGAATTAAAATCAGACTAATAATCATGGTGATCACAGATTTGTCCTAAGTTCGCAATTTGAATAAAATCTACGGAGACCACTTAACGTTGATTTTTATATTTTTTTTCATTGATGAACAAGCTGGGTTAAGGATTATTTTCTTACCTATCATTAAAACATTAAAATGAAAATGTTCCCTTTATTTCCCCCTTAAAACATTATTAAATAAATGTTTTTTGTGGCTATGCATGTATGTTCCATATCTCCTTCTAAACAACTAAGCCCAATGCAACGCAATTTTGCCCACTTACTATTTAAAACTGAAAGAATAATATCACCTTTCCAAAATGTGAAATTAGTTTTAAAAAAATTGAGAGGCAAAAGTCTAAGGTTCTTTTCATCTAAGATTGTTTTCAAATCTTTTTCAATCCTTAGATAAAACAGTGAGATATTACATTTTGAAGCAATTATAGATAATGATTTTATTGCCATCGCACTTCAGTATTTATTGCAAAATAAATAATATTAAGATAACAAATATTATAAAAGTAATATACTAATATATGTTTGTTGGAAAGTGGTTATTATTTAAAAAATTTTAAGCAAATGAAAAAGGTTTGTATCAGTTGGATTGAACTAAAAATTTATCTCTGTGCTTCAAAATATTAAGAATCGTTTGTAATTATTCTGCTTTCAAATAAATGCAGATAATGCCATTTTATCATATAAAGTACGAATTTGTCGTTTAACTTTTCAATTAAGGGAAAATAGACTGTTTCTAAAATTAATATTGGAATTGAGATCTTATCTTATCCATTAATATTTCAATTACAGCTATTAGTAGAAATCAAAGGAATTATATCATTGGCTTTAAAAAAATATACTTCGGTACTTGTGTATGAACTATATACCAGTGACGAAAATAATTAGTGGATTATCATGATATCTTTGGCGATACTTTTTCAATGAAAAATCGCTGTTATACGGATGATGCAAGAGCTCATTCTTGGGTCAAAGCTATCATGATTGTCTTTACTTTATACAGTATCTTCTCAGTTGCGCAGCAGAAATTAATCCAAAGCACCGCCAAATTCAAAGCCTCGAAATAACTCCTGTTTAACAAATAATACATTTAAAAATGCATTTGAATTATAAAATTTATGTTTATTTTACAATATATGCAGAATTTTATATAAAAAAATTAGTTTTTATTTAATAAATTATTGCACAATATAATTCAAAATTTGAGCAGCAAGATAATTGACAGACAGTCAGTTATTTGGTTGGTCACGTTAATAGCCAATTTCCAGGGAAGTATTTGGGGGGGGGGGGGGGTATAGTAAAGTATAAGTTAAATCTTCCCGACAATATTTAATAACATTTTTAAAAAGTGCACTACACTTGAAAAAAATACCTGACAAATTTCAAATGTATCTCTAATGGTTAATGATATCTTGTAATCAGTGAGTGCATGAATAGGTTATCATCCTTGAAAAAAAAATAGAAATGGCTGTTTTAGAAAATAATTTGGTTTATTTTAAAAGGAGAAATGGCTGCAGAAGAGAATTGGGTCCTTGTCTGCGTATGGTGCCAAGTTATAATTTTTTTAAACTATAAATATATTTAAAAGAACTAAAACACACACAATTTCTGGAAATTTTTAAACTGATCATTTTTACGTAATGAATATTTCTCCTTCTTTATTTTTATTTAATTGGTTTTATTCAAGCTCTTAATTTTTGCTCCACGTGCATTTAAACGATTTCAAACTGTGGAAATGAAAAAAAAATATAGAAGTTTTATTTCATTTTTTTTCAAAGCTGACAGCATAAATTGTTGATGTTAGAAACAATCAAAATTAGGGCTTAAAAATTGCTTTTTTAGCTTCTAACTTCTAAGCAATTACAGATATTAAAAAATTTTAAATACAAAAGTTGTTCATCTTAAATGAGGTGCTAATTCGACTATTTTAATTTTTTGCTTTTTTTTGTCCGTAATATTAAGAAAGTTATAAGTAAATGAAAATTTTAACTCGATTTGAAATAGATGGCCCATTTACGAGCTCGCCCAATGTTTTTACATTTTTTACAACATATTCATAGTGGGTTAAAATCCAAACAAAATTAATCTAGTTATTTTGTTAGCAATAAGATGTGAAAACTTTGTGAAATTTATTGCTAATCAACGGTGAGACTTTGAATTATTCTACCTTTATTTTTTAATATTTCAGTTTAATTAATGCTTACACATTTTGGGGAATGTTCCTTACTGGTATTAAAATAATTCGAAAAATTAGTTATTAAAAGTAAAAATTGTAGACAATAGAAAGAATTTACTCTTCTATAATATTTTATATAAAATTAGTTTTTGCTTTAAAACTAAATTATTTAAAATTATTTGTTTATGGACGGGTTGGTATTCCGTCTAATGCTAATTTTAAATAGATTGTTATTTCTTCTCATGCGACGCATAATTAAAATTTTGCTGACAAATACTAAAGTATAAGCAAAGTTTCAATAATTTTCTCTAACAATATTTTGTTAAAGAAATTGTTTGTTTAACTTCTGTTTTAAAAATATTTGTTTCAAAAGTTAAAATAAAAACATTTAAAAAATTGAAATCGAGGATAACAGGATATTTTAGCTTACCTTATTACCTCGTATTTTATTGATATCTAAATTATATAACGCTTGAATTATAACTGAAGTATTTTTATTCTGATGTTGTTATAATTTTAAGAATTGGTAAAAAAAGTTCCATTAAACGAGTTTAGCAAAGTTATGCAAAGGATTTTTAACTATGCTTTTAAGTATTCGTTCTTAAATAATAAAAAAAAAATCTACAATTTTGTATCCATTATTATCACATAATGTGATACAGTTTTCGCATATGATTTGCAGTAAGTATATGACGACCCTATTATTTAGCACATATAATCAAGTTAATGAAATTTATCTTTATTAGATCTATCTTTATTGGTTCCCAGGGGGGCACTTCGAAATGAGGATGAGATGCTTCCGGCATGGTGGTTGCATCTCGCCACCCTGGAGGGTACACAAATAGGGGGGGGGGGTCTGACTCCTCCCATCGATGACGGGACATACTTCCTTCGGGGAGGGTTGTACCGTGGCCGGTGATGGCCCTTAGGATTCAACCACAGTTCCCGCCAGTGTTGCTGTTGCGGCGGTCCGGTCATTGCGCCTTATGGTTTAAATCCGTGTGCCTTCGTGGAGGGTCGGAAAGTCAGTTGGTTGACTTATCTTTATTAGTTTAAACTGGAATTAAATTGAAGTAAGCTGAAATGAGAAAATTGTACTCTATTTCAAAGCGCTGCAGTAGCTGAAAATGTATATACACAATTAATGAAATCAAAAAATATTTTAAACTCAGAATATTATTGAAATTTTTTAAAAATTTACATAATTGAAAATAGCCGTTGTGAAGTCATTGACAATATTTAAATCCAATTCTGGATATATTTTGTGCGTATTCATGTATTAACATATTTTTAAAAGAGAGTCTGATTAAAATGAAGTTTGAAACTCTTTGTTAACACTGTTACATGATGAAATATACAGTATATCTGAAGAAAATGTATAAGCTTTACCAAGAATTCAAAAAGCATTTTGGGGACTAGGAAAGTTTGGTTTTTCAAAGGAAATTTTCAATTTTAGACTCATGAAATAGGAAACATTGCATCGATTACAGAAATATGCAATATGCATACAATCAAAAAGCCACAAAAATCTTAACTTTAAAATGTATTTAATAGAAGATCTTATGGTATAGTTTTTTGTGTTTTGTCTTAAAACATTTTTTTTTTAAAAATTCAGTACGGATATATAAATTCGTTTTTGTTGTATTCGTTTAAAATTTTTGCATCACAAGAATAATCCCTTTTTTTAAAACCTATTTATTTTTTTACTTATTTACCAGAAGTAATATATTTTTATTTATAAATGTTTGCTTCGTTGTTTACCAGGGTTAAAGATTGTTAATTTAGAAAAATATTTTTAAATTTAAAATTCTGTTAGACATATAACTTACATTATTTCAAAAGTCTTAAACTGTTCTGCTCATTGTTATTTGCATTTCTAGAATTTTTTTTGTCTATATCTTTATGTATACAGTTATATCATAGGAAAAAGAAGCGGTATTTTAAAATAGGCACATTTTAAAATTGCTTCACCGCTACTTGATTCTGACTTCAAATTTTACTTTAATGTATGAAAAATATCTTTAAAAAATATTAAAAGCGTACCTTGTATTGAAACCTATTCCACATGGAAAAATCAAATTTTCATATCTTGATAAATAAAAAAAAATGAGAAAAAAAAAACCAGTGCTAATTATTAGAAACAGCTGTTCAAATGGTTTGAACTTCACTTCAACAATGAAATATATTGCTAAATATAAGCTTAAAATATTAAACATAATTAATTAAAAATAAAAAAATACATATGATAAAAAAATTTGATATCATAGAAAAGATAATTTTTTGAATTTTTAGATTATTAATTTTTCTGTTGTAATATTTTCTAAAATTATTGTAAAAAATTGCCAAAATTTAGCTTAATTTTTAATCAGTTAAATTTTTTTAAAAATCACTCTTAAGTGCACATTCTTACTCCCCAAGATATATATGTGTCCGATTTGGTAAGTGAAAACGATATGGTCTGTAGAGCGCCAGAACATACATACTTTCATTTTTGTACAATATTTTCGGAAATCATTAATTAAAAGTTATAATTAAAATTACAAATAAATCCTTCCTAGGTGCATAGTTTCAACCTCAGTTATATATGTTTTAAATTTGATAGCTATACATCAAACGGCCTGGCATGTAGAGTGCCAACACACACACGCGCGTGCACATCTTTGTTATTAGAAGAGATTAAAACCGTCATATATTTTTTTTAGATTTTAAATGTTGCACAACATTAAATAATTTTTAAATTTTTATTTCAAGTATATTAAAAGGAAAATAAGCGGATTATAAGCATTGGACAAATTCATATATTTTTCTAGCTTTGGAGTGATTTTATGGATAATTTTTTTTTCTGAGCGAAAAGATTTATAGTTAAGAACTTGAAAGTTATCGCATCACAATATATTTCAGATTTGCTATTAGAAACAAATACTTTAAGCTACAAATAATTTTATTGTGTGTTATGATGGAAACAACTCATTTTTATGTATCTTAAATTTTACATCTAATGTAGTATTACTTGCACAACCCCCCCCCCCCCCTTTTATACAGTTCAAATTTCGAGGATTTTCTCTGTTGTGAACTTCTGAGTTCCATTCAATATTTTGCATTTCAGTGCCATCTCTTTCTTTCTGTAAGAAATTAAGCTATTTTAGTATTGGAAATAATATAATGATGCATACTTAAATAAAATACACTCAATAAATGAAACTTGGTACTCTTTTTTTTAAAGTATTAAAAATATTAAAGAAGCCTTGAAACTATGTCAAAACATTATAGCATAATAATGTCTTCGATTTGATTTATATTACTTTTAAAATACACACTTAATTGTAGAGACGTGACAACATGAGAATAAAAATTATATTTAATATAAACGCCATGCATATCCGCATAAATGCAATAATAAAAATAAAGAAAATTATTGTTTTAAAATATGCCTAAAAATATTTTTAAAAATTTGTTAAAGTAAGAGCAAAAACTGTATGGATCTAAAAATAAATATCGCTGAAAATCTTATCATTTTTTTATTAAGGTACTCTTAAGTTACTGAGGAAAAATATCTTAATTTGGATTAATTAAAATTCTTAAAAGTTCCTCGTTCATGAGCATCTAATGATCAAGAAGAAATTATGTTCCAAATTCATTAGGGCTACCTTATATAGAGCGTTTTAGAAGATAATTATCTTATGCATGTTGCGTCATGCAATTTTCAGATTAAATGCCAGCATAGTAATATTATGGTTAAAAATAATATTTGAAGTATGCGCTGCACTAATTTTTATGCAAAACATTTTAGATACTCTATTAAGAATTTGATTGCAGAATTCGAAAACTATGTTGAAGAAATAAGAATGTAGAACCTATGTATGACTGGCTTTCTTTTCGCTTTACGTTAAAATCTCACAAAGAAAAAAAAATAAAGATTTATTTCAAAATATTTTCTGCTGAAATATGTTTAAATATGCTTATAAGCAGTAATACGTTTATTAAAAGCAACTTTTGGATTTACTTTTATGATTAACTAGTCGTTTTTTTCCATTAGATTAATGTTTACCACATATTCCAAATAAGAATATTGATTAACTCTGCCTTGATGGCTTAATCAGCAAAAAATTTTATAATTGAAATTTTAATAGATGTATGTTTCATAATTTGTTGAAGAATTACACTTCATTGCACTCAGCATTTTCCAAATTTTTTGCCTACTTTCTTTTACGTAAAATTATATTACAAGAAAGGACAGCAATACCTTATATCTTTAATATTTCTCACTAATTTTCTCGGTTAATTCTGAAATTAAACTTTAATTGTAATTACAGCAAAATTTCAACATTTTTATTAAAAAACTCAACATGAAAAAATAAACCGAATCTTCAAAACTTGATCTTTTTTTATTAATAATAATTTTAATAATATTTTATTTATATTACTATCCGCCTTTGGCGACCAGCCGGTTCGCCAATCTTAATGCTCGTTAAAACTTTAATAATTAAATATTTTATGTAAATCCTACTTTAATAGCTTCTTCATCAAAATATTTTTTAAATCTTCAAATTTTGATCGACATAAAATTCACTCATAATATTTTAAAAGCCTTCAGCCATAACGTAATATGTATCTCTCTAATTTTCTGTCACCTCTCGTAGAATTTATACTTTAAATTAAAGTTTAAAGAATTAATCTGCAATTAATATAATAATATTTTTTACTGAAACAAAGTATTTTTTTATAATATGATTACTGATAACAGAGTCACTGAGCATTTAAACTTTATGGGCAATAAAGAATATCTTTCTTAATTTATGTTATATCTCAAGAATTTCTCAACAAAATTTTCTCAGATTCATCATGATCAGATCGATTAATTAACAATGTTTAATTTTAAACGCATCAAACACTAAGAAAATAAAATGAATCGTTTAAAATAATAGGTCGAAAACAGGTTTAAAAAAACTACTTAAAAAACGATGTACATAAAACTATAATCATATACAAAAAATATATAACTAACATAAATACAATTTCATTACAAAAGTATTCAACTAACCTAAAAATAATTTAAATCAAATCCGCATCCATTGATAATAGTTGTCAACAATCAGAACACAATGCGCATGCGTGAATTTTCAACGCTAATTATGGTAACGCAAATGCGGGAATCTTTCGACAGCCAGTTGGGGTAACGCTATGCAGATTAGAAATTTTTCATTTCCTTTATTCTATTTTATCTTAATTTAAAAGTACTTCAAAATGAATCTGAAAGATCGATTAATTAACAATGTTTAATTTTAAATGCATCAAACATTAAGAAAATAAACAGAATCGTTTGAAATAATCGGTCGAAAAATGTTAAGCCTAGTCTCATTAGCGTGGGAAAAAAAAATGGAAGATTAACTCATGTGGCGGTGGAGAAATAGATTTTTTGGCGGGAAAGTTAGTTTTTAATTAATAATTAAAATTATAATTCAAAATTCAAAAAACGGGACCCCATGTGCACATTCCCGACCTCCAAGGTATACATGCACCAAATTTGGTAGATGTAGATCAAATGGTCTGGTCTGTAGAGTGCCAACACACACACACACACACACACACACACACACATTGAGCTTTATTATAAGCATAGATTAGCTTATTCTTTATCTTATTTGTACGCACCAAAAAAAAAATTTTTTTTTATTTATATTTTTTCTTAAATATTTATATCTTATCTTATACTTTTATTATTATTATTTTATATTTGTTATTTTGAGTTTTCTGTTATTATTTCCATTTTTTATTCTTTAAACATTATAATTACTGATAATTTATATATAATAAGATATGATAAGTTGCTTATAAATTACTCCGTTATGGATTGGCTACATATCCACTATGGATTGGCTACATATCCACTATGGATTGGCTGTTTTTCTTTAATTTGAATATCTTGATCATCAATAATAAAAAAAGAAACTTGAATGAAGTAATATTAATTTGAGTTTCACTTTTACAATGAAAAATATTGCTTTAAAATACGCTTAAATTAGTTTTTTAAAAATGAATTAAACAGAATAAAAATTAAAAATTAGAGAAATTAGTATAATTTAAAAGATAATTTTTTTTTTAAATTTAAGAGGAAAATAATTTTTGTGTTGTAAGTTATCGCGGAAAAACCCAAAACCTTCGGTTAATTTTTAATTAATACAATTCTAATTAAAATTTTGAAAAAAATTTGTTTCGAAATTCACATTTCCACCCTCCAAAGTTCATCTGTATTATCGGATAATTCTAGATCAAACATTCTGTACTGTCAATACTGAACCACAATTCTTATTTATTTTTAGTAGAAATAATAATCTATATTAATTTCTATATATTATTAGAATTAATTTTTGAATATTCTTATTTAATAATTTATTTATTCTTTAGTAATTTAATAATTATTTAGCAGCTTATTTATACAAAATAACTTTTATTTATTATAATATTTAATTTTTCTAAATGTGATATATTTTTTTCATTTTACATTCCTTTGTATGTGAATATCTTTTTTAGAAATTTTTTTGTTTATAATTATCATAATTTCTTTTTTTATATGTTTTAATAAAAGCATGAATGTTTTAAAACACTATACAGTTGTCATTTATATTTATTTTTAAAATTGTTTGCTATGTGAAAAAAATGTATCTGTTTGAATTTCCATTTTTTGCGCTATTTGAGTCTTGAAACTTTAACAGATGCTTAAGATGCTTTAACAGAAACTTAAGTAGATGCTTTTTATATTTAATATTTAAATTAAAGATCATATAATATATTTGAAATTTATAGTTATTGAGTAAATTGAATTTCTTACATTATTAATTTTTTTTACTGTTTTTGGATGTTCAAAAATTGAAGTTTTCCAAAACTTTTTTATTTGTGAAAAAAATTAGTGTTTTGAATAAATGAAATAAACTACGTTCTACTGTTGCAATCATTGTACAAATTAAATTTTAATTGTTTTCTTTATTAAAATGTTTAAGTCAAAACTGAGGATGAGCTAAATTTTTTGACCAATTTACCAAAATTTGTTTATTCCAGTTGTCAGAATTCCTAATTTATTGAATATAAAGACCGGTTGAAACTATATGAAAAATATGAAAATAATGATGTTGCCATAAGAAGACGAAAATGATAAATACTATTAACAAGGCAAAAATACTGGAAAATGAAGAATGTAACAGTAAGCATATCATATCAAGGGTGTCTACGATGGTTACACAAGCAAAATGAGAATTTTCGTGGTGAAGTTTTTGATACAACTCTACCTCGTTGCCATATTTTTTCTAAAATGTGTTCGCACATCCTACAACACATAAAAATACAGTTATAAAGCGGGGTTTCTATTGTGGTTCATGAAATATTAGGACCAAAAATAGAATTCAAAATTAATTCATCAAAATGGAATTATATGGAACATTTTGCACGCTAAGAATATTTATGTATGCGAAAATCGGCAGACTTCCATATTTTTTCTTTTTACGTTACTGAGTTATCATATTTATATAAAAAAAAGAAGGTAAACATGATTCGACTTTAGTGGTTTAAAACATCGAAATTTCTCAAAATTTTGAGATCAAAATTTTTTGTGCCGATAATTACATTTTTTAAAAAATATTTATAACTCTATAAGAGTGGAGAAACAAAAAACACATAGTCACTAATTTATTAGTACATTTTAGATAATCTTGAGACATTTTTAAACTTATTTTTATTTCATACTAGCCGCCTTTGGCGACCAGCCGGTTCGCCCCGCTCGCTACAATTTTCAATAAAATATTTCAAGTAATTTGTCTCTTAATATCTTCTCAAACAAAACATTTCTAATTTTCAAATTTTAATAGTCATACCAAACTTATACTGTTGTTTAGATCGTTTCGTTCAATTTACTATATATATTTTCCTAATTTGTTGTCATTTCCGGTAAAACTTCATCTTTAATCTAAAGTGGAAATGCTTTAATTGCAATTAATGTAAAGATACTTTTAATGAAACCAAACTTTTTATTTTATCATTTTTATCATTATTTATATATTTATTATTATTCAATATGAGTATTGCAAAGAGAATCGCTCGGTATTTAAGACTTATGTGAACTACAAAATATTTTTCATAATTTATGTAATATCTCAAAGAATAATTCAACAAAAATTTCTCAGATTCTGCATGAAATTCAGTTTTTAGTTTTGCTTTCAAAAGGATTGAAATGAAATCAATAATAATATTTTGTTCCGGCCTATAAATATATTTCAAAAATTATGGTCTAAATTTAATGCAGTGAGGTATCATATTCTGAGAAATATTCTGGACACACCAAATTTTAAATAAATGAATGAAAGTTTCTATTTTCCACGATCAACTAAGACTGATTTATAAAATTTTGAATGTAAAAATTTAGAAAAACTCAACATTTTCATAATCTTAGGCCAATTAATCGTGAGAAACTTGAGTGCTGATTGGCGTATTTTCTTTGAAACGATCGATGGAAAATCTAAAATTATCTTTTTTTTATTGAATAGTGATATTTCAATTTTCATAAATCAGTCAGTTTAAGTGATTGATTTAGTTGATTGGAAATTAACTCTTTTTATTTAAAATATTAGTGTTTCAAGAACATTTTGTTAAACGTGATTTCCACACAGCAGAAGCTTTATTTAAATCAAAAATTCGTTATTTATTAGAGCATTTATTGAATCAAATTACATAAAATATAATCATTTTCCATTTAGACCATTTTAGCAGATCTGTATCTATTACTAATGTTTTACAAATTAGCTGTAATGCCATGATTTGAATGTATATCCTGTTCATATTAAACAAGACTTGCCTTAAAATATAATTGATTTATTGGATTAATAATATAGATAGTGTAATAGATCATAAAATAATTTTTCTTAAATTTATTTTTTAGAAAAAATAATATTTCAAATTTGTTTCATTTCCTACAGACACATGCTGAAAATTATATTTTTGCAGATTTCATTTCCAAAAACATTTAATTTATTTTTAATTGGAGCTTTAAGGAATGAGATGGCAACACTTTGAAAAAAGCTAATTTTCCCCCATGAATGCGAAACGTGCTCTTGCAGCTTAAATTTTATTTTTATTTTGTACGAAAAAAATTGTTGAAAGAAATAGTTAAAATATTTATTTAAAAATTAATTAAAAATAGAAACTTAATTTTAAGGTTAAAATGTTGGTATCATTCAAAAGATAAATTTTTGATCTTTAACTTGATGTAAAAATCTTTTTTGTGCGATAATATTTTCGGAAGTTATAGCAGAAACACGCCAAAATTTCGCTTAATTTTTAAATAAATAAAATTCTAATTAAAAATTCGAAAAAATAACCCCGAGGTGCACGTTCCCGGCCTCCAAGTTATACACGTGCCAAATTTGGTAGCTATAGATTGAATGGTCTGTCCTGTAGAGCGCCAACACACACACACACACACACACACACACACACACACACATTGAGCTTTATTATAAGTATAGATTCAACGGAAGCACGTGATGTATTATCATCAAAGTTGCTTTCCTAAAAGAAATAAAACTAGAAAATGATTTGGTTGACTTATTGTTTGCCGTCTAACCGCAAAACTGGATGTCAGTAGATAATGAGCTCAACTCTCATTGGTTTTCAGCTGTATTTAGGAATAGAAACTTATCACATGGCTTTCATTAGTTTGTACCAATTAAATGGGAGGTCCTTAGTTTTAATCATTGCTATTGGGCAAGATAGGAAATTATATGCACCTAAAAATTATTATAGTTTTTAAGAATTATTTCTTAATATAAAAAAATTTGTCATTATGAGTAATTAAGAATCTTTGCATTAAAACAAGAATATTTTTATTTATTTATTTTTTTCTGCGAAATTTCAGAGAAAGTATTTTATTTATAAGAAATTTATTTCCAGTATTTAATAAATTTCGACATTTTAAATATTCCTATATTTGGATGTTTCTTTAGTTAGCATGAATATATTAACTCATAAAATCGGGTAACTAGATTAATAAAATTTCCCTTTCACATTTTCTAAATCAATCTATAGGAAGTGTAATTTTTTAAAGAATATGGTTATTATGAAAAATTAAGACGCTTTACTTTAAAACAATAATATTTTTATTCATTTATTTTTGTCTGGGAAAGGTACAGAGGAAGTATTCTATTTCTAAAAAACTGATGTCCAGATTTTTATAAATTTCGACTTTTTAAATCTTCTTATATTCGGATGTGTTTTTTAGTTATGTCCGTTTGTGAATATATTTACTCATAAAATCGGGCAGCTAGATTAATAAAATTTCCTTTTCATATTTTCAAAATCAATCTACAGGAAGTTTAATTTTACAAAATCCATAGTTTATTTCCTGTTTCACTTTCCTGGAAAAAAAGTGCATAAAAAATGCAATATTTGCAAGGATGTTTTTTACATGTACTATAGGTCACCTTAGAAGAAAATATTTTGCAGTAGCATTTTTTACACGCCCAACTGATTTGAACATAATAAATGTATAGGAGAACCTGTGTGAAATTTTCTAGCATTCAGCTTCTCTCACCCTTTTTCAAAAAAAAATGATTTACCTTTTGTTGGGATGTTGCTGCATTCTGCTCAGTAATTCTCAGCAAAATTCGTGTGTTACGCAAAATATGAAGCGATTAATATTTCACGCTTTCCTTAAGCCACTCTACACAATGCCAAATGACAAACCGGCAATATGAAATACTGATATATACTGTCATAATATCAATAAACCGTCATTGCTATTTTGTGCAATGATAGTTAACAATAATGTCTGAAATATCGCATTACATAGAGCACTTAGGA
Source organism: Argiope aurantia (assembly GCA_026543865.1). Classification (NCBI taxonomy): domain Eukaryota; kingdom Metazoa; phylum Arthropoda; class Arachnida; order Araneae; family Araneidae; genus Argiope; species Argiope aurantia. The sequence continues at coordinate 345,213 of JAPMOR010102703.1, read as the reverse complement.
ATTTCTAGATTAAGTCAGAAATAGATATTTCAATACGTCAGATTATTTGAATGTATTATATACTGTCCGTATATGTATGAACATATTACCGCCTAATTTTAACAAATCGACAGTAACAAAAAAATTCATTTCATTTCATTCATTTCACTTGCAATTTTACGGGATTTTCACCAATGATAATTTTAATTAGTTTTAAGTATTATTTATTAACATAATTTTCTTGGTTGTATTGAAATTTGAAATAATTTTAATTGTTTAATGAAATAATTTAATCATATCTTTTCTCCAATGTCAAAGTTACGACAAAAATTGTTTCGTTTGGGTATTAAAATTTCACCTTCACTTTTGTTTATAATGCTTAGTGTATATATGCAGTAATATTATTTTTTTATATAAAAGTTGAATAATATATTTCGTTATTGAATTCAACTCTAGATTTTCTGATTAGTTGATACTTTGAAATATTAAAATAATTTTCATATAAGTTCGGAGGCCAACAAGAAATATTTGAAAATAAATTTATTTTTAGCACATTGACAAAATACATTTTGATGAAATCATCATTTTTCTTCGGATAAATTTTTCGAAGGATTTAAGCAGTCGTTTGACATTATTATCATCATAAATAACAATTATTCATCATTTGCGTATCTGATTGGCGCCTACACCACGATAAGGCATTTCTCATGTTTTTACATTTATTGCCTAATATTTGGCCCACAAAATACAAAGTGTGTGACACATCCTTCATATCGTCTAGATCTAGTTCCTTGTGCCTCCCCCTCCCCCATAATTTTTTGTTTCTTCGTTTAAAATTGGAATTACAGGGTCTGATTCATCAATGCTTTTCTGAAGGAAGCAGAAACAAGATATCAAAATGTGGGTCTCGGTATATGTAACAGAATTCACAGAGCCTTTGGGTCAAGAGTATACATTATATATCCAATATTTCAAAAAAAGAGAATATTTCGAAAAAGTTCTTATTTTTGGTCTATGTCAATTTTGATCTATTAGATTATATCACATCAAACTATTTCAAAAAAGATCTGATCTGATTCTTATTTTTTGACTTACTCTCGAATGATTTAAAGGATTTAAATATTCAATTAGCATTAGAATATCTATTTTAGCATTAAAGAATACAGAGTATAATATACAAAGATTTGGTATTTACCAGTACTTTGTGGCATAAAGAAAGACCTTTTTTGTACTGGTAAAAGGTATGTTCCTCGGCGCGTATAGAAGAATCCGAAGAACCTTTGAGTCAAGTGTATACCAAGTATATTCAAGATTTCAAAAAAGAGAATATTTCGAAAAAAGATCGTATCGGTCTACATATCAATTTGGATAAATTAGATTATGTCATATCGAACTATTTCAAAAAAGATCTGATCTGATTCTTATTTTTTGACTTACACTCGAATTATTTAAAGGATATGAATATTCAGCATGAAATCGAATATATGTTTCACCATTAAACATATTTTTGTATTACTAAACGCTTAGGTTGTTTACACTCGAGAATCTGAAATCCTTTTAATTTTAGTTAGATCGTTTTTTGATTATAAAATAATTACTGATAATTTAACTTTTTTTAAAGTTTATACAGAAAAATATTGCACATTAAGAAAAGCTCATAATTTCAATCCTTAAACATTAACATTTAAACATTAATACAGTGCGGCAATGTTATATGTAATGTGCTCTTTTTTAAAAAATTAACATAAGAGTTTTGAAAATTTATAATGATGAATTTAAATGCACATCAAAAATATTGTTTTTAATTTTTTTCATTTCGGTATAGCTTTTACTAAGATATAATCTGTTCATGTTTAGTTTTAGTAAAGTTAGATCTTCAAATACAATCATGAATTAAATTTTGTATAAATATTATCAAATAGAATGTACTTTCCATTAAATAATGTAATTTAAGAAAGCTACTTTTTAAGAAATGCTAATTTAAAATAATTATTATATGTGAAATTATGGTATTAAAAATGTCCGAAATTGAACATTTTAAAAAATAGATTGATAAGCCGATTAACATACGTATTAAAGATTCTTTTTCTTAGTGAAACTTCGATTAAATTGAGGTTGTAGAACTGTTTTATTTGGTACCTGTTTTATTTAAACTTGTGAGTAGTCATTAATCATTATTAGAAAATTATTACTTGGCACTTTTATAATTCATTTCAACTCTAATACAGCTGGAGAATTACAGAAATCCCTTTTAAAATACCTGATGCAAAGAATTTTTTAATAAGAATCTGAAAATCCCAAGCAATAATTCATTTATCTATATCATTGTATTTTTAAATTATCGTGTTCACAAACTTTGAATATACAGTCCAACAAAAGAGGACCTTTGAATTTAGTTTGACCAAATTTTGTCTGTAATTCTAGTGACAAAATCATACGTCCATCTTATCCTGCTAACCCTTTGAATGTTTAATTATGATGTTTACATGCACAATAATAGACCAACGGACTATCTTCTAATAGTCAGATTTCAAAAAGGTTATTTTAGGTTCAGTGCTATCATTCTTATTCATTGAAAATTTCACAAATATTTTAAGTAATTTTATTTATTTGTCTTTAGATATTTCGTCCAATGTTTAATTATTTTATTGTTCTTTACAAATTATTATTATAATTTACAATATTTATACCTTTAACTTATAATTATTGATAATTATAAAATAACAAATAATTTTAAATAATTAAGTAGCTTTCAATAATTTTCAAAATTTTTTTAATACAATTGAAAATTTTACCTTAATAAAAAACAATTCTTGTAAATGATAAAAAGAGATTTCTGTTTTATGTAACATTTTTTTATAAAGCATTTTTTTTTTACTACAATAGATTTAAAAAAAAAAGGCTTTTACTTATGAGCCCGTTGGCATTTCTCTAAGTGTTAATTTATATTGAAAATAAAATAAATATATGCGTTTGAATGCATGTTTAATATTATTTGTTTAACTTTTGTAATGGTTTTTTTTCCTTATTTTTTGCCCTTCTTACGTTATGCTAGCAATAAATTCATTAACAATTCTGTGTTTCATTTGTAATAACATTCAATCTGTACTAATTATAAAGGTGTGTGTGTGTCTAATTCAATAATTTAAATGTTAAACACGCTTAAAAATCGTACTCAATTTCTTACTGATTGTAAAAATACTTTAAAATCGTTTGTAATAATATGCTAATTGATATGAAAAAAAATAATTAAATATATAAACAATGGAGTCAATAATACTTTTTTTCTTCGATATTCTTAATTTTTTCTTATATTTTTTGCAATTTTTTCTCTATTACTTTAGAAGAATAGCTTAGATGGAATCAATTTAAATAGCAATTGCTTTAAAGAAAGAAGGAAAATTCTCTAGTTTCATTCAAATTTATGTTAGATCAGTTTTCGAACTCGAAATTATTTTCGAATTCTAGAATAAAATTAAAATCATGTTTTCCTACCCTACATACGTAGAAAAATCGTATGTGTGTGTTGCCCTTCTCAGGGCATACAGCTACCAAATTTGGCACATATATACTTTGAAGTGTGAAAATGTGAACTTTGGAGCGATATTCTTTTAATTAATTAAAAATTAAATAAAATTTTTGCATTCTTTCACAATAAATTTCAAAAATAATACATCTTATTCAATATTATTAATTTTTGCGGCATAAATTGTTTCTATTTTTAATTAATTTTTAAAAAATATTTTAAGCGTATTTCACAATAATGTTTTTCATTGTTGGAGTGAAACTGAAATTGTTTTCATTGTTGCTACTAACATTTCATCCTGGGCTCTTTTCTCATTATAAATGATCTAGTTATGATGTTTCAGCATTTTTTTCTCTATACTGGGCAAATTTCAATATAGAATATAGTTTTAATTAAATTCTTAATTAATTTTGGCGATTGATTTGATAATTGTTTTAATTTAATTTTGTTGTATCTACAAACAAAGATTATCTTCAGAATCTATCAAAATTTTTAAGTGCATCCATTTTTAAGCACTGTCACTCTTTCTTGTGATATAATTTGATGCATAAAATTAAGGAAATGCATAGCACAATGAACAAAATAGGCATGATTTATATATCTATCAAAATGTGAAGCTTAAAACTTTTGCTAAGGAAAACCATTAATACCAAGTTGTATTAAATATTTACCCCAGCTAATCAAATGTCTGTAAAAAGTGGTTATTTAAAAATATTTTTGCTTTCCCGAATTTGGTATTTGTACCACTTAACCGCTTATAGTTGATTCGATATTAGATAACTGAAATACTTCTTATGATATAGTATTTCCAATTTTTCTTAGTGATAATAAAGCAATGGAATGTTTTACTAAAGATTTTGTGATAGTTAATTAATTGATTAATTTTTATTAACAAGTATTTTGCATTACATCTCGGTCTTTCGACGCTGAGTGTATCGGCTAGTTTTGAAAAGAGGATGAAGATAGCTTATCAAATAGAAAACGCCTGCCGTTCATGAAGTTTAATAGTGATGACGTAGAAATTATTATGTAATGCCTACCAGTATATCATAGTGAAATTTTAATAAAAATAAATCTCTATAAAAATATAATATAATTTTTTGATTATATAAAAATAATATATAAGGTATAAAAGTATAAAAATAATCTAACAAAAATTATCTCTAAAGTTCAAGAAGTAACTCCTAACTACATATCAAACAGAAGTTTAATCGCGAATAACTGTTGATTCAGTGGTGCAATAAAACGATTTCAATTTACTTTTAATAAAGATTCAGTAGCATTTTTTTATGATTTTAGGCAATATTAATATAACTGGAAAGGTTATAAAATTTCATCATTTCAAATTTTAAAATGATTGAGCAGTAAAAAATTCTTATAGCATTTTTATTGCAAATGATTGTTTTGGATGAATGTAATTCTTCTTTCTTGATTTTATTATATATATGTAGATACATGTAGTATATATATATATATTTTAGATTTTAGTATTTTTGTAGTCAAATATGACATAAGATGCAGTAATTATATTGAAAACTATATTATATTTTATTATCCTTATCTTGATTCTAATTAAATGACTGGATAAATCTATATGCTTAAAATTTTTCCTCAATGATTTTAGGCGATACACTAACGCATATCTTTGATTTTATATATATATATTTTTAAATACTAAGATGAAAAAGAAAGAAAATATACCAAAGAAAACTGGCGAGTTAAAGAAAGATAGTATACTAAAGAGGTTTTAAGGTAGCTCCTTTTTTCATTTTTTTTAAAAAAGAGTTAATACCGGGTTGACTTAAGACTATTTTGTTCATTTTTAAATCTTTCACATTTTATCACTTTTTTCATGAATTGTTCCTGAAAAATAAGCATATAGGACAGCAAATTATATTTAAAAACAGAGGTATAATCGTTTCATTATTTCTGCCCCTTTTAATTATAGCGCGTATGTATAGAAATTCATTATTTTGTACGAATCATAAAAATATATAAATTATCGAATATCATCTGGGGGGGGGGATATCCTTTTTTCCTATTACTAAATTAAAGTGCAAACTCTAGACGTAGAAAAAATTATTGAAAAAACAACATTTTAGATATTAATTTTTTTTAAAATATTAAATTAATTTTAATGCTTCTTTTGAACCATTTTCTTATGAAAATAAGTACAAAAATCCGGAACATCTAAGCGAAATGGGTTTAAAATTTGATGATGTATGAATAGGACAATTAAATATAAAATGATATTCCTATACTTATTTTATGAAGTAATTAATCATTGCTTAATACTTCCAATAGATAATCCATATATATA
>JAPMOR010102703.1:303249-339288 GCA_026543865.1 Argiope aurantia | reverse complement strand
GTGTGTGTGTAATGATATTTTAAACTTTAATTTCAATTTAATTAATTTTCAAGGTTTTATCTTAATTTAGCCCATAGTAACTTTATTCTAAAATATTCTCTTATTTCCTGATCCAATTCCACTTTCTCTACTTAATTAATTCAAGAGAGATTTGTATAATTGCTGAATAGGCTAAAAGCCTAACTTTCCCACACTCCGAGTGAAAGGACAAAATACCGCTAAAGAGAAAAAATTCTTATTTAAAAGATCCCTATGTTTCCATTACCACTTCGACTCCTGTAACGAAAATCCCTATCGAAATCTCATTATATATTAGTACTATAAAGAAATATTTTCTCTATCAATTTCTCAGGTTATATAAAACCAGGGATAAAATGACCAAGAGCTTTTTCTTCATTCCTCCCTGTGTCGTTCTGTATTGTGTGTGTACTCATCGCTTGTACATATGCCTGCTTCTCCAAAATAAAATAAAACGATGTCATGAAATCGAAAGTCTTCTCACTGTCTTCAAAACTGCATCCTGCTTAACATAACATAATGCTTACACACACACACACACACACACACACACACACACACACACACACACACACACACACACACACACACACACATATATATATAAGCATTATTTTAGGTGAAGCAGAAATACCGTCAGCGGTATTTTGTTCATTCACTCGGAGTGTGGGAAAATTAGGCTTTTATCCGATTCAGCAATTTTACAAATCTCTCTTGAATTAATTAAGTAGAGAAAGGGGAATTGAATCATGAAATAAGAGAATATTTTAGAATGAAGTTAGAATGATTGAAGTTTAGAATGAATGAGATAAAACCTTGGAAATTAATTAAATTGAAATTAAAGTTTAAAATATCATTACAAATTTCCCCCCATCCCAACACATGGAAGCGCATCAAGGCCCTGGACACACAGCGATACTTTACAGTGGCGTTCAAGTAAGAAAAATTAAAATTTAAAGGCATTTTAAAAGTGATACCAAAGTTTCCCTTACCTTCACATTATATAAACATTAATACAGAAATCCCATTCATCATATTACATTAGAAGCACAAAAATACCAAGAGTTATATTTATGAAAATATTATATAAACATCAAAATAATCATCAGTAATAACAAAATATTAAAATTTTAAAAGGATTTAGTGCACAAATGTATTCTTGTTATTATTCTGTAGTTCTCTTTATTTGGTGAAAATAATCTGACAGGCTTGTCAAATAAATAATCTGAAAGTCTGACTCAACAAAATTATTAAATTAGAAATAAAGTATTAAATTATTAAATATAATATCAATATTGTTATGATTTCACCCAAATGAAATATCAATATAATTATGATTTCAAATAAATATTTGGATAGTAAATAAAAAACAAAAGATTAAAATCTTCAGGTAAAAAACTTGGATATGAAAATAATACTTGCAAAATTGAAATATTTCATATTAAACACTTGGAACTGAAACCATAAATATAAAATTCAAAAATATGTTATGAAATTCTTGGAAATGAAAATAATATTTGTAAAATTGAATGGAACATATAAAACTTTTGGAAATGTAAATAAATGTAAGATTCATGTATGTCATATAAATCATTTGAAAACGATAATAATAATTGCAAAATTCAAAAATATCCAATGAAAAACTTGGAACTAAAAGTAATAAATGCAAAATTCAAAGATTTCAAACAAAATAATTGTGAATGAATGCAGCAAACACAAGATTCAAAATACTCTTATGATATTTGAGAAATAGAAAAAAAAATGTAATATAAAGAATATTTGTATTTTGCAAAAAACAAGTATTTGGGCACAGTGATAATAGAGGGTAACTTAATAATTGTCAGGGGTGTAACAATTTCCCCTGAGGTATTTACTACCTTAGTCTAATTATCACGTGCCATTAATTATTAAGTATATAAGAATCTTGGTAAGTTACTTTTTTCGTTCACAAGGTCTGTATGCATAATTTTTAAATAATAGATTAGAAAAAAATTTAAAAACTCAATATTTCAAATTAAAATTCATGATATTTTGAATAATAATATAAAAAGATTATTTGCAATTATATTATAATAGAAAAATGCAATTTAAAATCAAATCAAAGGTACAGAATATTAATTTTGAATTTCACTCGTTGTGTCAGCTGATGGATGATTTTTTGGATGGATGACACTGATCACTTTTTGAAGAATAATCACTTTTTTAATTAATCACAAATTGCAATTTTCAGCACTGGAACTGGAGACTACGGCAGATGACTGAAAGTTATTTTTATACTGAGATGATAATATAACAAGGAAATGACGTCGAGATCGGGATTATTCAGCACAGGTAAGGAGCCAGAAAATTTTTTATGATGACAAGGAACCCCAACTCCTTGAAGATATAAGGAGCACGCACATGACGATATAGAGCACAAACATAAGGATATCTATTGAACAACAAAGCCGGAATGTCGGATGAGGTAACAAATTACGGAAGGCACGGTACATCAGAGGATATTGCATCGGTTGGTGTGGAAAGACGCAGCGAAGCTATGCCACGGGAGACTGTAGACGGCTGGCCATGACGAACCACGCAACGGAGACACTGGAGACGGCTGCCCGTAACGAAGAGTGTCGGCGAAGAGCTATTGCATGATTCATTTTCCTTTCACGCGGATTTAATTTTAATTCTTTTAGTTCATTTGACATCATCACAGGAAACTATCTTTGTCGACTCTTTAATATGTAAGCATTATTTTATGTGAAGCAGAATGCAGTTTTCAAGACAGTGAAAAGACATTTGATTTCGTGACTTCGTTTTATTTCATATAGGAGAAGCATGCATGATTACTTACAAGAAGGCACGGACATGGCACGTCCGCCACAGCGCGGCATAAAAGCAGAAGCGGGGACGAAGAGAGAAATAAATTATCCCTCGTCTTATATAACATGAGATATGGATAGGGAAAATATTTTTTACAGTGCTAATATATTATTAAGATTCTGATAGGGATTTCTGACGCATGTCAATCACAAGTAAGGGAAATACAGGGATCTTTTAAAAAGAATGTGCTCGTCAGCGGTATTTTGTTCCTTCACTCAGAGTGTGGGAAAGTTAGGCTTTTAGCCTATTCAGCAATTTTACAAATCTCTCTTGAATTAATTAAGTAGAGAAAGTGGAATTGGATCACGAAATAAGAGAATATTTTAAAATGAAGTTATTATGTGCTAAATTAAGATAAAAATTGGAAATTAATTAAATTGAAATTAGAATTTATATATTTATATATATATATATTGAAACGATATAAAATGTATTTTTTAACGGTAATGTGTTAGGATATTATTGAAGAAATTCGCCAAAATTCAGCTTAATTTTTAATTAATTAAAATTTTAAAAGAAATTGCTCCGATTTGCGCATTTTTATCCTCCAAAGTATGTATGTGTCAAATTTGATATCTGTAAGTCAAACTTGATACCTGTAGGTCTGGCCTGTAGACACCAATGCACACATACACATCTATCCTTATTATTAGTAAAAATAGATTTAAGATCATGACTCGTAGATACGTCATTAAAGATTTCCTGTATCCCAACTCTGCCTATTTTCGTAAGATGTCACAAAATAAAGCTTTAACAGAGGCCCCAACCTCAATAAGCGGGTTCATATCGCAATTTAATTACGTTTCTTTGTTATAGCGAACTAATCAGAATCCTCTGTATTTAATGTGCAAGTTTAATTTAAAGGAGTCTTTTATTTGTTGTGATAAGATGTAGCTCGTAGACATGGCTAAATTAATACTATGGAGACCAAATAGTTGATCACAGAAGGTAATTTTTTAAAATATTAGGCTGACTTTAGCGACCATTTCTATCATTACTATAGGCAAAAAAAGACTCCATGAAAAAAAAAATTTGTATCTTCACAAACTAGGGATTTGCTAGAAAAGTTTTTGCTTATCTGCGAAAAAGTGCTTTTATTTTAAAATGTATTTATTTTTTGTCATTCATTAATTTATAGAACAATGAAATTATTATTTTATCGCATGGCTTGTTAATTGCCTACGTTATGTTATAGAATAGATAAGCATCTTATGGAATAATTTTATTATATTCTGCAATTATAAAGTAATTATAAAAAGCAAAATACAACTTATCATTGAATAAGAAGAATAGGAAATTCAACTGAATTTATTTCAGACGTCATATATCTGGAACTTATTGGAAGGAACAATTTAATAAAAAATATAACAAGTCTCCTTTGTACTGTTAGATATCAAATATAGAATTTTTCAAATGAACGGCCGTTGCCTAATACTTCGATTAGAAAGGGTTTATCAAAAAGGGGATTTTACCTGAATGTTATCAAGCTTGTTTACCATTGGTGTGTGTCTTTAAAGTTAATGTCGTCATCGGCAAAGGTGGGAGGGCCAAAGAAAGTAAATTAGGAAGGACAGAAAAAAAATTAATGAAAGGGGAGGAGCCGTTCCGAAAAAAAAAGCACAGTGCATAAACAAGATAAAGGAATTCAAAGAAATGACTTCGATTTTATCGCTAATAGGTGATAAACTACGATGCTTTTTAGAACAGACGGGATAAAAGCTCACAGTTTGTCTCATCTTTTACAAAATATTCATAGCAATGAAACAATGAATATTCAATGAGGTCAGTACTTTGCTTTTCTTTAATCTACTTTTTCTTAAAATAATTGGGTGGGTTTTGTTTTTTTTTCGATGTTTCAATTTACTCTTTCATTTATACTTGCGTGTTTCTATTTTTGTCTTTTTATTTATTTTTATTTTTAATTATGCATTTATTTATTTATTTATTTATTTATTATTATTATTATTTTGATTTTGTAACTAAAAATCTACTTTAAGGGGATGGTGAACTCTATTAGGCGTTTTTAGGAATAATTCACTTTGCGTTATAAAATTTTTTATGCATGTGTATTTAGTAAAATTAAATAAGTCAAATTTTTCGTTGAAAAACTTTTTAAAACTAAATATTATTTTGAAAAATTAAAATATATTTAATTTTTTAAAATTTTAAAATATTTCAGACGACGCAATTTTTAATTTTTTCTATTGTTTTCTCCTCATTTCCCAATATAAATTTATTAGGAATAAAACTGTGTATGATTTTGTAATTCCAGTTAAATGCGAATTTTTTAGAAATATTTTTATACACATTTGCTGAATTTTCATAAGAATTTTATGTTTTTCGGAATTAAATTTGATTTTTAACTATCTAAAAAAACTTGAAATTTAAAATGCATAGCCTACTTTTTTTAATGCTTAACCGAAATATTTATTATCAATTCTGTTTAATTTCTTCAAAAATTAAGACACTTGGAACATTTCAAAGATATTTAAATGTAATTACAATATGATTTTGAAGGAAATAATTAAAATATGCCTTTTTTCTCTAGGCCTTTGAAATATTCACTTTGTTGAACAATATAACACTATTTTAGTTGGATATAAACATATATTTTGGTGAGAAAATGGTAAAAAAAATTTCATGTTTCTGTCCATTTTTTTCCTTATTTCAAAGTCCATTGGTCCCTAAGTGTTAAAAGAGTTTTAAAAAATTGTTATATAGTTGCAATTATTGTAAAGATGGCAAAAAGAAAAATCTTATACAATGAATTTCATGATTGTTTACTATTGATAAAAGTACCAATACTCCTATTGAAATCTTATATCAATAACCAATATGCTTTATTTCCCCTTACACTTTTTTAAAAATTATTTCTAAAACAACTTTATTTTTAAGATTTTTTTTCTAGTTAAAATATTTTATATTTTAGGTGCTGGAATATCGTTAGTTACAGCTTAATATTATAACACATTGCTCTGGTGTACATTAACTTCATTCAACTTCAGCTCAAGTAGTAACTGCTCGCTCAAGACAATTCATATAACAAAAAAGAAATAATCGTAAGCGCATTCTGCAGCTTATATTAATATGTCGAACTTATCGAAACTGGTATGTAAACCAAAATCTACTGCACTTCAAATATTCCTTAGAAAACGAGATATCTCGTTCTTTGCGGTGATTATGTTAATTAGGAAATATATTATAAAAATTGCTTGATGTTATTAATCTTAAATAATTTTAAATGTTTTCTAATATTAGATAGTATATTTATTACAACTAATATATTTTTAATTCTATTTAATCCTTTATGCATAAAAATTTTAGTATATAGCAAGCATTTTTAAACACGAGATATCTCGTCCGTAACGATAGTTGTGTTAATTAAATATTTTTCAAAAATAATTGTTATTATTAATTTTTAATAATTTAAAACCTTTCCTAATATAAAATACTATACTTATTGTTATTAATATAGATTTATTCCATTAATCAATTACGTGTAAAAATTCGTAATAAAAAATGATTTTTATTAATTTTTACTAAATTTCATTATGAGATGTTTATTAAATTATTGTTAATGAAAAATTAGTTCTTCATTTTAATATAAAGATAAATCAATTTTTACAAAAACTAGTTTAATTGATGCAATTTAGAACATTGTTAACAATATTCAGTAGGACTTCAGTATACCTAATTTGGGGGTTTCTGTAAAAAGTATTAGATACATAAAAAATATCTTAATATAAAAATAGTATTCAAAGTTTTAATTATTTTCTTACAAAAACAGTTATGCATAGTTATTTTTTATGGTTAAAAAATCAAAGAAATTTATTTTAAAGGTTTATAAGAAAACAACGATTTTTTTCAATATTATTAATACAATACTTGATTTTCTTTTCCGCTTTCTATCTCTATTTATTCAGCTGAACTTTATATTATTTACTGAGTTTCTTAATTGAAGTTTTTTCACGCTTTAAGACTTCCCTTTACTATTTTCAGTTCAAGAAATCTAAATTAAAACTTAATTTAATCTTGCCTTAAGATATCCGTAGAACAGAAGCTTAAGAATAACATGCGATTCACTTTTGAGCCTTTATTGGCTTTTTGCTAACAATTTCTGGTTTTGCGAGAATTTCGATTGCAGCAAGAACCAGCTAAGCCTTTTTTTTCTCCCTTCTTATTTAACTTCTATTCGTTCTTGTGAGCGAAATCATTTATCTCATTTTGCCTGCAATATGTATATATAATTCTTTTTGTATATAGAAATTTTATTTGATGTACATATATTATTTTTATATTAAAACACAAAGATCTCTAAAAAAAGTTCGATGTGTAGAAATTTTTTTATGTATAGGGACTCAACTATATTTTGCTACTTGTTTACTTATTTGACTGAATGAATTGTTGTAAGTTTATAATATTTATGAATTTATAGTGTCAGAAATTCTGGTTAGTTCGGAGTTTTGGAATATGAATTCGAAAATTATATTTTTATTTAAACAGAAAAAGCACTAATTTTACCTTTTCAAAAGTTAGTTGTTCCTACTTACATATTTTGTGGCATTTTTATAAATAAATATGCATTTGACTAAAATGCATATTTATTTGTAAAATGATAATAACGTTGTAAAATGATAATAACGTTAAAAAATAGTAAATAAATCTTCATATAAATAAGTTTTAAAATTAATCAGATTAATTAAGATTTGAAAGCATTAAAGCAACAGATAACCGATTTTCTTAAAATTCTCTTGTGTGCAGCTCTCATATAGATTCAAAATTTGATGAAATGTATCAATTAACTTATAAGTTCTAAAAGTAGGCAAACAGTGTATTGTCCTAGAGAAAACATAAGTTACAAAGTTTCAAAGCTTCCTTAGAAAAGGAAATGAGTGAAAAATACAATGGAAATCTTTATGAACATGAAATAAATCGAAGAATTTAATGAAGGACTTTAAAAACAATTTTTTAAACACAAAGAAACACTGATTGTACTTTATAATCACGTTAAAGTGGTACAAGAGGCATTTGATGCTAATTTATCCATTAGAAACGGGTTGGAAGCAACTTAAGGCATCTTCTAAAATAGAAAATTTGAGGACGAAATTTTCCCTATATTTCTCAATTCAGGTTATTAGATGATTTTATGATTTGATCTGTTTCATCAGTCATTTTAATTCTTTTGATTCTTTTGAAGTTAATTGTAGTAGATAATTTCCATTAAATGGAATGCAAAATTTAAGATATTTTAAATCTTTATCCCCCCCTTAAGGTGTTTAAAAATATACTTATAAACATTTACGATTATAGTTCAAACAATATCTTGTGAATTTGTCAAGTAATCTGTTGTCAGCAACAGATTCATTGATTTTGATGCAGATTTTGAGTTAGAATGTTCGCATATTAAATTGGTTCGAAGATAAATTCTTTTTAAAGTCTAAATACAGTTAATTTAGTTATAATAACGTTCTGTCTTAATGAAATAATAGGTCTAATTTAAGACATGCCTCATAATTTTAAACAGCGGTCAGATGACGTGGCCGGTGCCTTGACTGGCTTACGGTCTTCGCGCCAGATCAGTTTAGCGTGCGCCAAACCCACTTACCGGTCTGTCTGTACTTTCAAAAGCATGTGAACGTGATAATCAGAAATGCAGGGACTTAAATATATCAAAATTTGGTATGTGATTTTATAACTACAATTTTAGTCCTATCTCAAATTTTCGTCTCAACTGAATGAAAAACACTTGTTTAAAACACAAATTTAATCTTCCGATACTATTAACTTCGTTCAATGATTAATCGCTAAAAATCACATTATAACTTCAATTAAAATGCTAAGTTCACTCTAAAGATCAATATTTTGCCTCTACGGTTCACTAATGTCATGCAAAGCATTCGCAGCCTTACTCAAGGTCCAAAATTTTATACGGAATAATACGGCAGATAATAGATAATTAGAGAGTATACGAGAAATTTTTGGATAGACAACTCCCACTAGTTAAGAAATAAATTTACATTTTCAAAATAAAATCTTAGACTTTATTTTACTTTGAAATAATTATCATAATATAAACACGAAGAACAAATTCTACAATGGAATTTAAAATCTATTCAAATCATAATACATGCATTATTTCTATTCTGATTAACTGAGAACTGATTTATTATTACAGTACATTCGACTTCAAATAAAAGAAAAATGGTATAAAAAATCTCCCTTTTTTTATGACACAAATTCTAATTAAATGTGAAAAATTATAAAAATATAACTAATTTCTATAATTTAGGACTCATTCTTATTAATATATTTAAATAAATTAAACTCTGTTTATTGGCAACAATGTTATAAAAATTATTACAAGTTGATTTTTTATAGATAATAGGATTTCAAGTAAAAAAAATGGAGTCGCAAGCTGGCTACTGTTTTTAAAATATCTTTATTCCAGATTCCAATATTTATCATAATACTCTTAAGTAAAACTACATTGTATCTATTAAAAGCTGTCTAATCTGTAATCTGATTAATTATCATTTAAATCAACAAGATATCACAAATTCATTTCTTCATAAGTTTGTTCATTATTATCTTCGACAATTGATTATCCAAAAAGTAGAAATATTTATCTATGTAAATTGATTGAATGTGAATTTTCTGACACTTTTATAAATATTTCGTTGTTAAAATTCTTCACTAAGTGTATCATTACAATGCAGGCTGTGTTAAAAATAAAAAAATATGAAACATAATAAAAAAGAACACGATAATTTGAAATTAAAATTTATCTATTATAAAATAAATTTAATAATGAAAAAAAAAAAAACACTGTAACTTTTGGAAAGACATTTTAGAGACAAGCATTTAGACAATCTGTACGATTATAAATATATCTTACTTCGTGATTTCGAGACATATTGTGAATTTCAAATATTTTTAGTGTCTTTTTAACTAACTTTTATATTTTAGAACATGCTTCTATTGCATCTCTGCAAATAATGAAGGTGAATGTGTGCTTTTTGAAACTTATAAAGCAGACAATTAGTCTTTTTCTTTTTTTAATTTCTTAGAGCCCTGTTATTTTTATTCAGCGTGCCTGTTATTCAGTAATTAGAAACGGAATTATTTTTCTGATTATTTCGCTGACTTTCCAGAAGTTCTAAATTCGTTCAAAATTTAAAAAAAAAGGAAAAGAAAATGAAAAATAATCCACTTTACTACAAAACCCTAAAATGGATCATAAATAAAATTAATGTAGAAAACAAAATGAATTTATTGCCAAAAGTTATGTAAAACATAGCAAATTTTGACATATTCGCACTGAAAATTCAGATATTCGTCATGTCGGTGTACGAGGTTTCCGATTTTCTCTTCGAAGAATGTTAACACTTGTGATTATTGATGGACTTTAATGTTTCTTTAAAGCTTCTTTTTGTGGTTCTGAAAGAACTCCTTACCAGTTCTTCAGTTCAAAGGATAGTGAAATCACTTGACTCTAAATCGGGTTCTCACTGAAAAAGAACGAGATCGCTAGTCTGCCACAACAGAAGATCTGGTTCAACGATTTCATCAAGTGGTTCGAAAGAAATGGAGGATGCTAAAATCCTAGGTTCATTTAGTTTAGTTATATTAACGTCTTGTTTGAAAGCAACACTATGGTTACTTTAGGAAGTGCCTCGTAATTCTGAATCGCGGTCGTATGGCGAAGACGACACCTAAGGTGGCACCCCCTCTCCAAACTTCCACACTGCACCAGTGAGAAGACGTTTGGCCCCGACGCTTATACGATGGTTTTTCGGTGGAATCGGGTCTCGAACCTGAAACCCTCTAGTTCCAAAGCCGCTGAAATCCCGGCAATGAGCCGGGTAAAGCAGAGTGTCGAAAGGGTGAATGTTTAGACATTTATACTCCATATTCTTGCCTTAAAAGAAAATTCAAAGAATTTCCATATGAATGAAAAATTTCAAAGGAACGTTACAACCCATCTCTCATCACTGGAGACGAAGTTTCTCGGATAAGGGATCGGATACTTGGTTACACGATATGATAAATATCTGAGTCCTGACGGTGATTGTATTAAAAAGTAAACATGTTTATTCACAATTTTTGATAACAAATTCATTTTATTTTGTACTTTTTTATTTTTTATAGTCCATCGAAAACTGAAAAAAAAGTATTAGTATATTCAAACTGATGACAAATGAAATAATTTTAATTATTGGGCAGCGAACATAGGTAAAAAATAAGCACTGTGTAACTTATTTATTTCAAATGTATAAAATATTTTCAATACAAAATTGTTATCAAATTCAAAGTGTTATTATTCAAACTCGAAGAACAACGTTAAAAAACAGTTTAAAGAAAAAGTGCCCTTCTATCAGTAATTAAGTTATGAATTAGCTGAAAGCTTTTTGAAGATAAGTAAAAAAAAGCAAGTAACTTCCATTTTCATTAACACTTTTGATACTACAAAACTGAAACAAATATTCAAAAATACTCATCTAAATCTTAACCGAATCTCGAAAAGAATTTCGCATACTGTCTTGTTTTACCCAAGAAATCTAAAGCTATGGCAAAACATATTAAATATGGAGCTAATTTGCAGAAATTCTTTTAAAAATTTCTAACCAATTGTAACTACCTGTACGTAAATGGAAAATCAGTATATCAACCAACAGACAGTACTGGTTTAACTTTTGCAAACAGGACAGATATCAAAGGGGTAAAGACCTTTTCAATATTTTATCAACGTTCTTTAACTGTAAAAAAAAATATGCAAATGAATACAGTTTGAAAGAATTTAGAGTACGTTTGACGTTGTTCTTATCGTATGCACTTATCTTTGTGTCTTCTACACGTGGATATTTTGCAAAAATATGGGTCAAAGGAATTCAAAATTTTGATCTTTTAAATTATTCTTTTTTATTCGTTTTTATATTTACTACAATCTAAATTCCCTCTTTTTGAGATATAACACATTAGGAATGGAGTCAATTCTTTGCAGTCTCATGACATACAAATTGCGAATGCTTTTCAACATTTAATCACACGTAGTCTTACATTTATTGTGAGATCAACTTCTTTTTTCATCATGCATTCCAAGATTTAGTCTTTAGCTTCGAATTCGATGTGTATCATGTGACCATGAATAGTCTTAATTTTTCTTCACATAATAATTATGAAGTGTGCAGAGCTGGTGCTTAACTTAGCAATACATTATCAATCTTGAGTTTAATATTTGTAATAATAAGTTACAATAAAGAAAAAAGCAATGTACAATTGAATATTAAATGATATGTTAAACTACGTTTATCAAGAATTCCCATTTTTCTCGTGTGCGTTTCAAAATTCCGAAAATGTGATAATATTTCTTGGAGTTTGTTTCCCTTTAACATTTAGGCTGTTATTAAACATGTGATAAACTTTGTTATCATCTAATTTCGATGTTTCATATTCATATCGGCTCGTTTCTCATTATTTGTTATGTTTTTGTTTAAATACAATGTCAGCAGTTTGGAGGGGATAAAGGTGATTCGAACCTTTAGTCCGGAATAGCATAGGATGATAGTATTTTAGATTAGATTCTCTTGACTTATTTCATTTTTAAAATTTACTCTTAATTATAAAGCAACAATAAATTACACTTAAAATTTTTATTTAATTTCATTGCAACACGCATAGTTAAAATAATAAAAAGTACTTCTAGTATTTTAAGTAAAAATATAAATAAAGCAAAAATATCTTTCTAAAAACAAATGTAAGCAACTAAAATTTATATAATAGGAAAGTTCCTTTTTTTTTTCAATTGAAAGATGCAAAAAGGGGTTTTGTGCTATAATTTCTCACTGAAATTTTTAAGGGAAGAGAGTTAAACTTTAATTTAACTTTTTAGCTAAAAATATTATTACAGTTTTGAAAAACCAAACGCCTGTTCTGTAGTGTGTTTGAATGACTTTTCTATCATGAATGTTGCATCATTCAGTTTAGTGATAGCATCCACCCTATAAACATTATCATGAGAATATACTTCATGTAATTACTACATGAAAAGCTTTTTTTTTTGTCGAATGTAGTGACTATAATTATCCGAAAAATAGGAAGTAATGGAAGCGATCGCGCTTTTTATCGTTAACTGTCACAAATTCCAAAAACATAAATTCCGTCTCTTTTCATATTCAATCAGCGCTGCATCTCCTTTATTTGTTGCTGTTACTTACAGCACTTTACAAACTCTCTGACAGCGATTTTAGCCGAAAGAGCGTCTCTGGTGTTTTCAGTAGCGCCAATTAGGGCCAAGAGTACGCCTTAATGCGTCACATTCGCTTGCACAATCCCTTTTTACGGAGGGGGAGGTACATTCACGCACTCACAGATAGAGCACAGAAGAAGAACAACCAGGCCCGAACTGGGACTCGAACATGGAACCCCCGGATCACGCGCTACTCCTATACCAGGAAGCCGGCCCTTTATTTGTAAGAGATTTTTGTCTGATGAATGTTTAGAATCATGGTATGCAAAAAATATCTCGACCTAGCCAGAGTCCATGTGGAAAACTTGATGGAGACACCGAAGAGCAATCCCGTCTATCACGGAGGAACAAACGATACTAGATGATATTAGATTCTTGCTCTCTTATTATTATTATTATTAGACTCTCAAAGAACCTTCTGTAGAGAACGCATATTAGTCCACACAAAAAAGAAGAGAGAAAAAATATTACATTTTAGATTACATATAAATTGTGAAACATTAAAAATGCATGAAATACATTGAATGTGCGTTAACTTTTTACATTAGAAGAAAACTAAAGACAAGAGCTTTAACAAAATGTCCTTAACAGAAGATTTAATGGTAGAATCATGGTATGAAATTTCACATTCATGTTTACTTAAAATTTAAGAAATAATAACTTTAAGGAAATATTTTATCTATATATAATACGTCGTACTAGCAATTAGTTGTAAAATAAAGTTTTTTTTTTTATGGAATTATAAGTTTTTCTCCCTGATATTGTTTTTATAAATTATACGGAATATCACGATGATTTGGTGGTATAGTTTCATTTTCAGGATATCAGAATCGAAATTTTATTCTACTAAAGTTCTACTTTGTAATTAGGACTTTAAATCTGTTTTCTGTGATTAATTTTTGTTGTTAGTGTTGCATAGAAATTTGGAGAAGGAGCCGAATTAATTCTATTCTTGTTATCTGACCATGGCTATAAATCTTGACATGTGTCGTGAAATAGATCTGGAATTGATTCAAAAATGGGACGTTAATATAACTAAACTTAATTAACCAAACATTTTCCTAAATTATTTGGAATCTGTTGTCCATTGCGCTTCATTCATTGAAGATTCATAAGATGTTAATATAAAATCATGTTGATTCTTGATACCTAATTATTCAAAAAATAAGTTATTTTCTTCCAACGAACAATTATTAATTTGACATCCATCTTACTATCATTTGTCCTGGGACGTAGCGAGAGTAGGTTATACCGGATGTACAATTAGATTTTTTTTGGGGGGGGGAGGCAAATCTTTTATCACTTGTCGAAGAGAAAGAGTAGATGGTGACTGGTGTGGCTTAGTAAGGGTAAATGGCTCCTGGAGCATGGTATTACTTTTTTACCCCTCGTCATTATTTGACTGTAAAAATCTTGTATGATTGAGCCACCTGTCTTTTGCACCTCCATGTACTGATGACAGGAGAAACTGTACCCTTTCTGTCACCCCCGTGAAGTGATTATAGGTTTCTTTTTAAAAACCAGCGGGATTCTTCTCCCCAAAACTTTCTCGCACACTATCTAATAAATTTTTCATGCAAGTCATGCCTTACATATAATTCATTGGCATACAATAGTTACGAAATGTTAACTTTTGGCGCGAATTAAGCATTTTCATTGAATCTGTCGTATAATCGTTGGTGAAATATCTGGCGATTAATCCCTGGCATGCAGATAATAGCGTCCGACAATCGACTCTTTGTTTTAGACGCGATTTTTCCAAATTGATTGAAAGAAAAAATTGTTAAAAAGCTACACTTGTAGTCACAAAATCCCATTCCGAATTTGATATATTTAAGTCATTGCGTTTTTAAATTATCACTTTTATATGTTTCTGAAAGTACAGACTGACAGACATGCAACACAAAGTTGAATTTGGCTCAAAATTTGGCAGGTGTCTACCTATAGATATTAAATCTGTGTACCGAATGTTATCTATCTAGATCTCTTCATTTTTTTTTAGTTATTGTATTAACTTATATTCTAACATCCGGACAAAAGGACCTCCTCTGGACAGATTTAACTAAAAATTTGATAGGAATCTACAAATTTGGGGTAAAGACCGTATACCAAATTTCAACCGTCTAGCTCAAATTGTTTTTTAATTATCTTTGTCACAGACAGACAGGCGGACATTTTCCAAAAATGTATTTTCCGAACTCAGAAGGTCTAAAATGTGCAGATTCATCAAAATATCGAGTTGAATTTTTTGACAATTACTGTACTTTCTCTATACTACGCATACGAGAAGCCATACATTTGACTCTCCGACCCGAAGGCACACGGATTTGGATCATAAAACTGAATGACCAGACCACCGCAACAGCAACATTGGCGGGAACTGCATCTCATCCTCATTTCGAGGTGCCCCCCCGGGAGGGTTCTACGTATACGAGAAAATAAAAAGCTACACCTAAAGGCTTATCTGTTTGGGCCGATTTTAGTTTTGAAGCTACTTTCTAAATTACAATTTTGGTCAACTGCAATTTTGTCTTAAGTATTATTTCATACGCAATAAGATCTTTTGAGATTTTTAATGACTCATTCTATTTGAAGAGAACGGAACCCGTGATTTGGGATTTGAGGATCATTACAAAAATTCTATTACCGCTCATGAGCAACCGTATTTGGTGAATTTTTTGCAATTTCTTAATCTTTGCCCAATACAGCTTTTCCTTTTACAGGAAATGAATGAGCCCCACCAACAGCGGACTAGACTTTTACAAGACTTTTTGATACCTAACTTAGATAATGGAACATTCCGAGATAAACTTTTTTGGGTGAATAGAGAAAAAGGAATTTTCCGGATCTCGTGGAAGCATCAGTCAAGTAGTCGGTTCCGAAGTGAAGATACGGAAGTTTATAAGGTGAGTTTAATTTGTATGAATGAAAAACAATAAGGATAAATTTTTCAGCTGTGTTCTATGTCTTCTTTCAGTTTCACAGTTATTTTTATACTCTTTTATTTAACTTGACTTATTTCAAGTACCTACAAATGGAATTTTGTAATGGATATTTCATTCTCGTTTTGGTGTATTAGTGTTGCACTCCAACACATAAAAAAATGAGTGAGAATCAATCATTTCTTATCTTAACATGTGCTTTATATATAATGACCATTTTTATTGCCATTTTTCAACTAACAATGACGAATGGATTTTTATTGTTTCTATAGAATACTAAATTGTAGAATTCACAAGTGCAAAAATATTTTCTTTACTATATTATTATTTCTTTTTCTAGCAATGGGCCATTGTGAAAAGATTGTGGAATCCCTATCACAGAAAAGCTCATACAATGGCGAAGCAACGGCTCAGGGCTGCGTTGCTTAAGCTGAAACACGTCCGCTGTACATATAAAGACAGCGAATATAGAGAATATCAAATAGATATCTCGCCAGGTAGATCTTCGCCATTTTCTTTTTCATAAGATTTTTGTTTATCATAGAAACATCTTCATTTTGTGAACAGTTATAAAGGAACTTTGAATAATAAATGAATATCGCAATTCTTTTAATCAAAAAAAGTAAGTTCTGAAAATATTTTCCTTTGATAGGAACAAAAAAATTGGAAAAACCACTGTATATATGTATAACACCCGAGTATTTTTTTTTTTTTTTTTTACAAAACTATAAAAAAATTTTCAAAATATAATTTTATTTTAAAGGGTTCTTTTTATATAAAAGTACGATTATCTGCAGTTGATCACAATCAGGATATTCGAATTGCCATAGTAAACTGGAAATTTCATCAGATTTCTAATACCTTTTTAATTTCTAAAAAATGTTTAGAAATTTTCGATTTTATGAAATTCAAAGTGGTTTATTTTTCTCATCTATTTTGATAGAGGCTCATTTTATTATGATTTATCTTTTACTCTCTAAAATCTTGATAAAGAACTCATTTTCTTCGTTTATGCGCATTCACAAAAGCATGCTTTAAATTTCTTTTCTTCCCAGGTTTTTAAATGTGTAACAAACATATTTCATAATTCAATTCTGTGAGTCTTACGGAATATTGTAGCCCTTTTTATCAAATTTTACGCCTCTCTATTGAATCAAGATTAAAGGAAATTAAACTACAATACACTCCCAAGTATCCGGCCCAATGCGGTGGAAGAACTGGCAGGATAACAAAAAAGTCGGATAGGCCGGAATGAATTCATTTCTTTACCCACCAATACCAAAAGGACAAAGTTTTTATACCAAAACTCACTGTTATAATATGTATTTTCTCGCTTTTTATTGAGTACTGAGCCCTCCATTTATCTTAATACGAACGCAGCCGCAGCACGGTGAATCATAGAAGCAGTTGCCGATAACGTGTCAAAACAGAAGGCTCTGTACTGGTAGTTTATATATGTTTATGCACTGCACTGCACGTTTCAAGAATTTATTAGAGAAAAAGTTAATTAAGGGATATAAACTGTTCACATTTTAACATAAATTCCGTAATGCCCAACTTAAATGCAGGAAACACAAACAAAACCTTACCTTAAATCGTAGACCTAGTTCTTAAGAAAATTGGCTCAAACTGATTTTTTTTCCATTGATAAATGATTACACAGATATGAAAAGGTAATCCTAAGATAAGAGTCAAAATCTACATCTTTTAGGTTTCGGAAAAGTCTTTAATAGATGACTTAATAGACGTTTTGGCTTCCTCATTTAATTACGATAAAAGAAAATTAGGCCGGATAGTTGCGAACCGGATACTCGGGAGTGTACTGTATTATTGAATCCTTGAAATCTGAAAATATTGCATTATTATCGGGATTCTACAAATGTATAACCTTCTGATATTTAGTACAAAAAGTCGGAAAATGAAAAGTTGGTTAAAAAATTTTACCTTCACAAATGTGAAACATGTCAAGTTAAAGAATTTACTAAAAACATTTTTAAAAGCCTACTTTTATCAGTTTACTAAAAAGTAGAATTTATTTTCATTTTCATTATTATCTTCTTTTTTTATAATGCTGTAATATATAATCAATAAATTTATGATTCAATAATATATATTATGGAATACTGAATTCGACTTTTTTAAAAATGCACTACTAAATGGCTCTCTTTGCATGGAATCAAAATTTAGGTAAATTAATTTATTAACTGATGATTCCTGAAAATATGATAATTTATTTTTACCTATACAGGCCACTATACAAAATTTCATAATTCTAGTACAAGGATGTAAAATTCGTTGTAGCTCGCCACTTGTTAACCATATTGTGTATAATTGTGGAACTGTGTACATGGCAGTATGTAAAAAATATGTAAATAAATAAATAAATAATTTTTAAATTACTAATTATATATATGATTATTAAAAACGGATAACAGTATTCGATATTGATCGATTACTAATCTTATAGAATCGATTCACGATTTTCCTTTCCATTAACAGGGTATAATTTAAGAATCGATTACTTCTCCCCCTCGATTTTTTGCATACATATTTAATAAATATCTGTCCAAATTCAAAATGAGTATTCTGAACTGCAATTTCAAAAGATGTAGGTTCTGCTGCTTGTATTTCTTTCTCATGTATATGATGCCATACTCTCTCCTTGTACAATCCTTTGTAACTAATATCTTTACATAAAAACATATTTGTGAGTTCTGGAGTCTATTTCCTTAACTAACACTGGGCGAGATGCAGGTTGTCCACGAGTGAGTCCGTTTCACGGGATAATCGATAATCAGTGATTATTTTTCTTAAAATAATTAATAGTGCTAGTAATTATTTTCCGTTAAAAAAAAGGATATAAATCTTCTACAGATTTAAAATGATTGACATTCATCTGGAATCAATATTTTAATTAATAATTGCGGACAAGTTATTCCACGAAATAGGGAAAAAATATATGAAATGAAATGCTCTATTATATACTTATGCAGCATTTTCCCGAGTATCCGGTTCGCAACTATCTGGCTTTCGTACTATCCGGTCTAGATTTCTTTTATAGTAATTAGATGAGGAAGGCAAGGCCTTGCATTAGCAACACTGCCAAAGTATTGGAAATGGGCTTCTGCATCTATCCTCCTACATGTGGTGTACAAAATACAAGTAGTGACAGGAAAAGATCAGCGTTCTGCTCGTTGTTCATTGTTTCGTCAGTATGGATAGACCTATTGCCACGATTCCTGATTCTAACTGCTCGTTATGTATAGTACTCGTGAATTGCTCTTGGGGGTACTTAGTATGCTTAATGCTTTTTTAATTGTACCACATGAAGATCTCAAAATAGATGATAAATGAAATAAACGTTGTGACTATAAAAGAGAAATTAGGCACTATACAGTGACTGGACTCTGGTGTAACAGTAAAAAATATAGATTTGGAGTTAGGAGTCGGGAAAAGTACAGTTGGGGACTAAGAAAAAAAATCGAGCAGAAATTCAAAAGAAGTTTGTTGCACAAGCTAGTGAAATTGGAATAAAAGTAAAATAAAAGCATGCTGAAAGGTAAGCATAAAGAATTTGAGGAAGTTTTATTTTTGCGACATGTACACTTAAGAGGAATTGAGAAAATAACGTATTAAAACTGTAAATTTTGGAGGAAAAAACAAAACAAAAACATCGTCTTCTGGTACTGGTGGGGAAAGAAATGAGTTCATAGCATTCCAGCCTATCTGACTTTTTTGTTATCCGGCCTGTCCTTCCGTCACATTAGGCCGGATATATGGGAGTGTACTGCATATATGTTACGGCTAAAGCCCGAAATCGGTCAGTTTACGAATTGGCCAATGTTGCTGTAAACTTACCGGCCAATGTCCGATCTTTTCTTGATTTCGGGCTTTGGCCGGCCAATTCGCGAACTGGTTTGGGACGATCGGTCAAAGTAGGAAGAAAGAAATCAATAGTAGATTGTTTTACACACTGTTAAAAATGAAGTATTTAAAAATGAGTATTTCTTTGTACTGTTTCTTTTAAAGTACAATTGTTTCAGAAACGAGTTCAAATATAAGTAACACCTCTGAGTTAAAAATAATCTTGTAATATATAAAAATATGATTTCGTGTTATTCTGTTCTCATATTAAAGCCATAATAGAAATTATTCAATGAAAGTACATGCTGTAACAACATGATAGCGTGAAGAAGATTAGATTTGAGTTCTTCAAAATGAGGAATTATATCTTGAGCAAATGCGTTGCGTATCGTGTATAAATACAAAGTCAAATTGAGTACTCAATTTTTCAACTACCTTTCAGGGTGATAGACTTTTTCTGCTCCATAGACCTAATGTTAAAGATCCCAGTTCACACTGTCTCCAGAAATATCACTTCAAAAAAATCTGAAATTTTTTGCAAAGGCAAATAGCAAATATAAGGGCAAATTAAAACAAATATGAAGGAAAAATAGTTTTATTGCTAAAATTATTTAAAGACATTTCTTTGATGGCGTCATGTGTCGAATTTCACCTGCAACATGTCCTTATTTATATTTTATACATCGAATAACTATTGGCAGGACCTTTTCAGGAATTTGGCACCCTCTTTTCTACCACGTGCACGCGGTCACACCAGAGGCGACAGATCTGCCGCCTTCGCGAAATGGCCAGCCAAAATAAAATACACAATATTAATTGCAAGTACTTCGGACTTTGGTCAAACCTCTTGGCCAAAACGCGAACTGGCCGAATTTCGGACTTTAGCCGTAGCATATATAATAGAGCAGGTAACGGTAGATCATTCTATTCTCATCGACACACAAGATGAAAGTTTTCTAGAAGTTTTTTTTTTCTCTAATCGCTTTTACTGAGACGTTCTTATAGGGATTTCTTTAACTTATGTCGAGTCAGGAAAGGGAATCTTTGGAGCTTTTGGAAGGTATAAAGTGGGCGTTAACGACTTATATCCTTTCTCTTGTAGCGTGAGAATCACAGAATCAGCATTTTAGAGCACGTGTTATCTATGACAATCTAAAATGTTTTTTTTTTTTTTTTTTTTTTTTGTTAAATCACAAATTCATGGAGACTCACTGGAGTTCTTCCATGACCTAAGACTATTATTAATTCCTGCTGGATAGTGTAAAAATTCCATTGCCTCAAAACAAGATAATATTTAGTGCATAAAAACAGAATGGAATCATTTCTACCATATGAAGAGCTGGTTGCGAATTCCATCCTTAGATTTCAGCTATTCACCCGAAAATGCCTGCATCAGGGAACTGTCCGACAGGGCGATTAAGGACGAGTCTGGGCTCATAGAACAAATAAAAACATGTGAAAATGACCTTTGAAATGATTATTATAATCAAATGATATTCCTGAAGGAATGCGTTTTATAGTATTTCTTTATTTATTATCTAGATGAAGCTTATGCAGCTAATACTTCAAGCAACGATTCCAATGCCCCATGGCTTCACCCTCCAATCAGGCAATCTAGCAGTGAGACGGATGAATCTGATCAGTCTCTGGACTATTCATATGAAGATTATCTCGAGAGCGATGAATTTATAGATCAGTTTTTGAGATCGAACTTAATAAGTTTATAAACTGTTCAGATTGCTAATTTTTCGGACATTTGTATAAACTCATATTTCATTCTAATTTTTGTTTATGTATGTATATATTTTTTGAAAATAATAAAAAAAATTCATGTGCGTGTGTGTTTTGCAAACAACATGCACAATTTGGTAAATATTGCTCCACATAGACAAGATTGAAACATTTCTTTAAAAAAAGCTACAGATAAAGCTTAATTATAGTGTTTTGTAATATTGATTATATAATGTACAGGGTGATTATAAAAAAAAACTATCCCAATGTATAAGACCGTAACTATCGTACCATTCACACAAACGGAATAAAATTTTGACTCAAGATATTTTGAGGTATACATTCAAGAATCACATGAAAAACAGCAGTTACATTCTAACAGTTACGGTTACAGTGACAATATTTCAAAATGTTCAAATAGCAACAGCAACTTTTTTTTTTTACTGGAACGTGTTCTCCATTGCAAAAATCAATAAATGGCATTGGAACGGTATTTATTGATACCAATGAAAATTATCAGCGCTAGACAGATTAAGAAAAAAAGAGAGAGAGAGAGAGAGAGAAACTATGATGTGCTTAACAGAAATGTGAAGTTCGGTGGATTCCTTTCAGCATGGCACGTGTTTTGGTTCTAGGCACCATCTGCCGCATGCAAAGTGTCATCGTTGTTGAAGCAGAAACTTTGAGAAACACAATAAAATAGGGTTTGGTTTTTTTCAGTTGGTTTCTCTGATTTTAATGGTTATTTTCTCTTTTCTTCTTAGTCTGTCTAGCGTTGGTGATTTTCTATAGATATTGTCCCAACGTTATTTATTGTTTTTTTGCTATGAAGAACATATTCCAATTTTTAAAAAAATGATGTAAAAATTTTTTGTCGCTGTAACCGTAACTGTTAGAGATTAACTATTGTTTTTCATATGATTCCTGTGCGCATATCTCAAAATACCTTGAACCAAAAGTTTATTCCGCTCCTGCGAACGATATGATAGTTACGGCTTCATAAATCGTTTTTTTAATAACCATCCTGTATAAATGAAGAATGCAATATTATCAATAGCATAGGTACAAATTCTGCCAGCTGGGTATTCTGCAACCTACTGCACTTATTTTACGAGTTGTGTAGGGCTTTAAAAAAAAGAAAAACTAATTTAACTGGGAAATATCCTTCTATTTACAAATTACAGTACAAAATTACAATATAATTCTTCTTACATTTTTAACTAGCAAAGTCATTAATAACATCATAATTTCATTTATTAATATACTAATACCAAATGGAGTAGACAAAATTATCCGGTCTAATGTGTTGGAAGGACAGTTTAGATAACAAACTGGATAGATTGGAGTTCTGTAGGTACCCACTTCCTAACCACAATTACTATTAAATATATCAATTTTATATAAAAGCCTACTCATAATATAAACTGAGACAATATAAAAAATATAAGTACTACAGTAATAAAATAAGTAATAAACTAATTTATCGAATTTCACCTTTTGATGTTTACATTTATATCGACACTTAGATTGACACTATTTCTATCAATGGCAGATTTAGGCATTTTTCGGCCTGCATGCATTCAGCAGCATACATTCTGTGACCACTCTTTCAATAACTTATTAATTTAATTTCAATTTTTTAATTATTTTATTTGCTATGTTTGTTTTTTTTTAATTTTAGTAATTTTACGAATGTGTATATGTGTTAATTTTTGAATACATATCAGAGTGGAAAAATGACTTAAATAACAAATTCTTTAAAAATTAAGCATGATTATTAATTAAAATTTTCTTTACTCACAAATTAAAGCATTTAACTATTAAAACAGGTTGCAAAGAAATAATAAATTTTAAACAAATATTACTATACAGAACATTCACTTGGAATGTAGCAAAACCAGTCTAATGAATAATTAATATTTGGATATATTATACATTAATCAAATTTGACAATCAGCTAGTTTGCCGGGATTATTGCTAGCTAAAGTTTTCAATTAAGTATTTTATGTAACTTGGTCTCTTAATAGTTTCTTCAGCAAATTATTTTTAAACTTTCAATTTTAATAGTCATATAACTCGTGCTATTATAGAAGCCTTATATGTTCATTACCTCTATTTTTCTTTCAGCGACTGTTAAATCATATATTTTAGTTTTATTTTTTAAAGACCTTTTATTTTATAGAGACTTTGGATGCTAAGGAATCAATTAAATATTCTTGACATTCCAACTTTTAAAAACAAAAAAAGACCGTTTCTCTCTTCTGCGACCAAGTCTGGCAGTGTTTGAATATCAGCATTTTAGGACAATCTACAATTTCATAGTTTTAGGTAACTCAGCCTTGGGGAAATTTCGACCTCTGATTGGATTATCTTAAGAGATGATCAATGCAGTGGTTTAAAATCCCGCGTTTTTATAAAATAGTAATATTCAAATTTTCATAACTCACTCAATTTTAGTCACAATAGAGTGGACCTTCTTTTTTATTTAAAATTTAGTGTCTCAAGAATATTTTATTCAACAAACCTCATTGGACAGAGAGTGTATAAAAATTAATAAAAAAAATAGAATTCGTAATTCATCAGAACATTTATTGACTCAAACTTCACGAAATAGTTATCTACCTCATTCAGATCAGTTTTCTTATTACATGCATATGCCTTATATTAACCGTTTAGAAATTATATATTTGGAACCGATTGGAGTAAATATCCTATTTTTTTTTTAGTTTTTATCGGCGATCATCGTCTACAGCGTTCCATTCCTCTTTCTGTCATTGATCCCATCCCTACACACTTACAATACATTCGTTAAAAAACAAAATATTCAATAGAAATAATTTATAAGGCAGAACAACGTTTGCCGGGTCAGCTAGTATTATATAAAAACCTTAATAATCAACAGTAATAATAAAATATTAATAAATTAAACAGTATATTGCAACAAAGTTATTTTGACCATTTTTCTATAAAAACTCAGCTATTGAATTTAATTTATTCATGATAATTAAGGGTATATTATTCCTAAATGTTAGGAAATCTGTCTCAACAAGATATTTAAATTAGAAATAAAGTATTAAATTATTAAATAATATCAATATTGTTTTGATTTTACACAAATGAAATAACAGTATAGTTATGATTTTAAATAAAGTATTTTAGCTCTAAATAAAAGCACAAAATTCAAAATTTCAGGTTAAAAACATGGATATGAAAATAATACTTGCAAAATTGAAATATTTCATTTTAAACAATTGGAACTGAAACCATAAATATAAGATTCAAAAATATCTAATGAAAATATTGGAAATGAAAATAATAATGGTAAAATTGAATAGTTTCATATAAAACTTTTGGAAATATAAATAAAAGCAAGATTCATTTATTTCAAATAAATCATTTGGAAATGATAATAATAATTGTAAAATTCAAAAATATCAAATGAAAAACTTGGAACCAAAAGTAGTGAATGCAAAATTCAAAGATTTGAAACAAAACACTTGTGAATGAATGTAACAAACGCAAGATTCAAAATATGGGGGATTACAATATATGGGAGAAAAAGTATGTGATATAAGAAATAGTTGAGTAATTGAAGGGGAAAAAAAAACAAAAAACATTTGTATTTTGTAAAAACAAGTATTTGGACACAGTGATAATAGAGGACAGCTTAATAACTGTCAGGGGTGTAATATTTTCCCCTGAGGTATTTACTACCTTAGTCTAATTATCACGTGCCATTAATTATTAAGTATATAAGAATCTTGGTATGTTATTTTTATTTTTTTTTTTGTTCACAAGGTTTGTATGCATATTTTTTAAATAATAGATTTGAAAAAAATTTAAAAACTCAATATTTTAAACTAAAACTCATGATATTTTGAAAAATACTATAAAGAGATTATTTGCAATTATATTATAATAGAAAAATGCAATTTAAAATCAAATCAAAAGTACATAATACAAATCTTGAATTTAATCCGTTGAGTCAGTTGATGCAGGCTTTTTATTAACACTAACTTTTTGATGAATCATGGCACACTAGGAGTTGGAACTTTTTGAAATTAAGGAGCATAAACACAAGAGGAAATTTTGAGCACTGATTAACTGGAACTTCTCTATGATGACAAGGAGCACAAAAACACAAGGGTATTGAGCCGGAGTGTCGGATGAGGTCACAGGTTAGGCACGGTACCATCGACGATGCGGTAACATGACGGAATGAAAGGGATATTGCGTCGGTTGGTATGGAACTTCGTCATGGAACGACGTAGCCGAAAGAGCTTCGCAATCGGAGACAAGCGTGGGTGGCCGCACCAATACGGAATCATCTTCAATACACGGCGAATCAAGGAGCCGTGCCGTAACATCCAATTGCCTCTCATTCTGGGGATCAATTCTTTTAAAAAATTTTCACAGGAAACTATCCTTGTCGACTAAATATAAAGAAATATATTTCGAATCCTGTCGACTAAATAATATGTAACATATTATTTTGTTTGCAGCAGAAGCCAGGTTTGTAGACATAGACGAGACGTATTTTTACTTTCGTTTAATTCTCTCTCTTCTCTTCCGGGAGACAAACATGATTATTTACAGAAA
Organism: Argiope aurantia; assembly: GCA_026543865.1. Lineage (NCBI taxonomy): Eukaryota > Metazoa > Arthropoda > Arachnida > Araneae > Araneidae > Argiope > Argiope aurantia. The sequence continues at coordinate 313,020 of JAPMOR010102703.1, read as the reverse complement.
GGCGCAGGGCGGCTCAAAGGCAGAAGGCAAAAAAGGTTGATCAAATGATCACTAATCTTATATAACATAGGATTTCTAGCCACGCGCCAATGTGGTGACCTTTGGCACCTTTTCAAGGGCACAGAAGATATCACTTTCATTTGATAAGTAGTACTGATGGCGCATAAGTAGTGTTACTGTGGATTTAATTAAACCGAAAGTGGAATTGGATCACGAAATAAGAGAATATTTTAGAATGAAGTTATGATGGGCTAAATTAAGATAAATTTTTGGAATTTATTTTGGATTAAATTGAGAGTTTAAAATATCAATATATAGAAATATAAATATATAGATATATATATATATATATAAAGGACATTATAAGTGCTTTACAAATTTTTATATTTTTATTCTTATAGCAATTTACTCGAGGGTGATACAATTTAACATCACTGGAGCAATCTCCTTTTAATAATAAACATATGTCAACATTTGAGCTCCTACAGAATTTACATGTTATTAGATGGCAACATAACCATGATAAAATGAACAACAAATGACTAATTTTCATTTATTAGCAAGGATGGAATTAATAATTTTAAATGTGTGATATCTCTAATTTTTTTCAATATTTATTTATTTATTTATTTTTACTTTTTCGCATATATAAAAAAGTTCTTTTCGCATATATAATATAACAAAACATTGTAATTATCGAAAATTTTCACCTTGATATTTTGATGAATCACTATGCTTCAGACCGTAAAAAATAATAATAATAACAAGCTAAACAATAATAATTATAATAAAAAGTTAAAAAATGACAATTTTTAAAAACAACTTTAAAAAAATTATGTCAGCGAAAAGATATTGAGCTAAATGGATGAAATTTAATGTGCAATTTTATCACTATTTTTTCCCCAAAATTTTAGTTGAAATCTACATAAAGGAGAAGTTTGTCTGAAAACAACCGAGCAGGATAAATACAAAACATAAAGAGCTAGACGGATAAAATTTTTTACACAATTTTCTAAAATGTAGATCCATGGCAAATTTCGAACCAAGTCCCTCAAAAAAACTGAACGTCTGAACATTCTCCCATATGTAAATTTGGTATGTGATATTGTTAGTAGTTCTGCTTCAAATTTTGGTTTCAAGCTATCGATAAAATACGTCTGAAATGCATACACCTTTTTCTTCTCTATACTATGAAAGCCAAAACTTTCAGGCGGGATTCTGAAAATGAAAATCTGAGCTTTAGTGGCATTCATAATCTTGCGCATCTGTGAGGGAATAATTTAGTTACAGTTTCCGAAGAGAACACTCCCACTGATTTACTATAGCTTGATTCAGAATCGGACATCAACCTTAAGATGAGTTTGCACTCAGTCAGTAGGCAGCACATGCGTAGAAAGGCTGAAAAACAAAAACGTTGTTCGATTCACGGCAGGTACTTGTCCCGACGGGATAACAACATGCCTCTGTATTGGATTTTTTTTCTTACTGCGTATGCATTTCTAGAACTTTTTGTTTTGTTTTGTTTTTTACCGGAAAAAAATTGATCGCTTATTATAGATTAATTCTGACATTTTTTGCTCTTTGTTCTTTCTGATGCGAGGTTGTGTGTTCATTTTATTTGCCTTTTTTTTTCTATAGTTTTCTAAATTTAGGTATGAAGACCTTTTTTTTTTTTCACTTTACCATGTTTTTTTTTGTGTAAATATCCATCATTTTAATACGAAAGTGAAAAAGAAGATACGCAGTGAAAAAGAAAAATCCAGAGACGCCAAAACGGCAATTTATAGCCAAGCATGGAATGGCTGAATCTATCTTATGAAATAGTGGCAAACTTAAATCAGTTCCTTTCTGTGCATGCGTTTTCTTATTGGCCGTCTAATAACTGGCCGAATGTAAACCCATCTTTAGATCTTTGATAGGCAACTGAATTTAAAGAGAGGGAGAAACATGCAACGCTTCGCAGAGGTATAATATAGTTGTAATAAAATGATTGTGTGTGTGCATTTTTTCAAAGTAGTAGTAGTCTTAAAGTATAAATAAACAATTTTCTCATTTTCAGTATGCATTACTTAATCATAATCATATTCCTAAGTAATTTCCTCCACTAGGTCCGTAAAGTCAACGGGTTCGTTTATAATGAGTGTATGGTGTAACACAATCAACATGCCTCAATAGTAAATGACGAAATTTATTAGCACAGAAACACAAGCCGAGACCTACACACGCAAAATACATAACAACCCACAAGTAGTAATCAGTAACTAACAACTACAGCACACAAAGCGGACAGACAGAATTCAGCATGAGGAGGGAATCTACGTAGCTACTCTCTACGGTCTCTCCAAACGCCTGCCTCCACTGCCCTCTCGCTTTAGTTGTATCCAAGTGCCGTCTTACTACCACGCGATTAGCTACTCCACACACGACTCGATGTTGTTTGTACAATAAACACCAGGACTCGGCACACAGCTCAATTCAGCAAACGCTTGAGTTCCACTCAACGCACGAGCTTTGCCATCCAGATACTTCGCCGTTGACTCGCTATCCGACTCTATACCAAATACATAACTGTCTATGGACTGAACTGTCGGCCTTTTAGTTTCTGGAGCAGGGCAAAGAACGTTCTCGAACAATCAAGCATATCTCAGCTCCTATTGGTTTTATTGCCAAAATTCATTAAGATTCGAGCATTATTCATTTTGTGGCCAAGACAGCATCACTGAACCAGCATTCGATCAGCATCCAATAGAGCTGATCGTAAAACAGTCTTTTCTACAATGGAACTACCCATGGTGGGATTCAATATTAGAAATTTGTAAAAATATCATATTTGAAAACATTCTGTAAGATTGTAGTAGCAGTCACTTTCGTAACTCATATACACGATGCAAGTCGAAATAGCAGAATTATACTATTATCAGATTTGTGTAAAGGACACGTAATTAATGCACTTCAGCCTCAAAAGTTTATTTTCTTCTCTTTTGACATGAGAACAAATGATTCAATTTGCACAAACATTTGATTTTTACCCTACAGAAGTGCATCATGTAGCCATTTAGCTATGCAATTTTATTTCCATTTATATGTTTCACATGATTGGTCCAAAGGGTATGAGTATTTCTTAATCCCTTTTGATAAACATTTATATAAAAGACCGATATATTCCAATAGCAGTACAAAATAAGATTTAAACTGGTTACTTGGGAAAATACTGAGAAAGCGTTTGTATAAATAAATAGTCCTATGATTAAAAATAATATCAAAAAGATTTTTTCTTTTGCTTAGTAAAAAATATAGTGATAAAAAAGGCCTTTTTTTGTGCCAGAATTATTATATTGTAGTTTGTGATACCAGGACATTATTTAATTCATAAAATATCTATTTAGCATATTTTAATTATTTTTTTTAATTTTGGAAAAATAATAATTAAGAATGTTATAAAAATAATTTTTCAAAATTATATGCAGCTATTCAAAGTGCATATATTATTTTTGAAAAATGAATAAATAAAAAGTCATGCATTTTAAAATGAAAAAAAAAATGCATGCCATGATATGATGTGCTTTAGGGCACTTACTACATTCAATTGAGAAGGGTTTGCAAAATCTAAGAGTATTGTTTGACAGTTGCAACATATTCAGAGTTTGTTTACGAATAAATAATTTTCACTTTCTTGCATGCAAAGTAAAATGAAGTATTATAATCGTCAATGAATTCGTTTTTCAGATTTCGACAAATCTTCCTTTTCCAAATCTCCCTGAATTTCGAAAACACAGTTTTGGTATTATCTATCTAAGAACACGCTAACTCAGACATACGTTCAGCAAAATGGATGAAATTTGGAATATGAATTTATCGAATTGTGAACAAATTCCATTTACAAGAATCCAGTCTCTCTCAATTACAAATTAATACCATAATGCTAAAATGCAGTGTTCAGCAAATAAAATTTAGTGCACAGGGTTAGCATCTTAAATATGGAATCATCAAATTTTGAACTAAATCTGTCAAAGGATTGACCATTTATCGGTCTATACTCTCGAATATGTGTAAATGCAATTACTCATAAGTAGAATGACTTAAATCAATGAAATTCAGTAGGATGCATATGGAGTTCCATGTTCATTCAGTAGTCAAAACACGTTGAATATACATCTTCGCAGGATAGTTTCAGTAAAATTGACAGATTCACGCTGAAGATCGATATTTTGTAACTATTGATCCGTAATGCCACGCAAGGCATTTTCGTCCTTACCCAGGGTCTATATTTTCGGCAAGTTGAGGGGGAATAAGACCTTGATTGGAGAATATGTATGGAAATTTCAAGGAGACCACTCCTGCTGGGTTTTTTAATAGCATAACTAATGTGGATTTGATGAAAGAGGATAATTTATACAAGCACAATTTTGTCAGAGGATATTCTGTCAAGAACCAATATTAATTCAATATCACTAGGTATACCAGCTACTTATATTAATAAATAATGGAGAGGGAGAAAATTCTTTTGTTTATTTTATTCATAACATACATTAAAATTATCAATATACATTTCTTACTAATAAATTTTTTTTTCATAAATCTAATTGCACAATAAGACTTTGAAATGGCATTGACACAAATAAGTAATAATATTAAAAAAAACTCTAAATACATACATGTAGCAAGTATTCTATACACATAACAAATATTTGCACTTATGTTAAAAATGTTAAAATTTGAAACAAACAGTTTGCATTTTCTAAAATCACTATCACCAGGAACTAGATAATTCTTTTAAAAAAAATCACATCAAACTTTTGAAGGCAAAAATAATAATTAAAAATTTCCCACACATCAATATTCCATTTAAGAGAGAAAAAGAATTAATTTTAAGAATTACAAAGTTAAAATTTGGAAGATAAGCAATTTCCACTCTTTTAATAACTATAAAATTAGATAATAAAAAAAATCATGAATAATAAATGATACCAGAAAGTAAAGATGTAGAATTTATATGCATTAATAATCCAAAGTTCTATTCTAAAACTGACAATATAAAAAAAACTACATCACCATGAAAAATATTCAAGTAAGGCTGCTTCTAATCAATAATCTTAAAAATATAATATTCATTAAGATTATACAGTACAGTTGAAACTATTGCTTTTACAAGTAAAAGCTATATAAAAATTGGAAAAATGAAATAACTATTACTCTCTTTTTCTATTTCACTGTTCCTATAAAACGTTTTACTGAGTAGAAAGTGTATTTATCTCCTTCATTATTCAGCATTTTATGTTAAGTATTTCAATGAACAATGAAAAATATTAGTACTCAAATGCGAGATTGTATATAATAACCAATCTTAAAAGTTGGCTACAATCTATAAAACTATTTGCAGGTAAAATAACTGATTTAGAACTTCTATGTAAAAGCATCTACAAAAAAAAAAAAAAAAAAAAAAGATCAATTTTTTTTTTTTAATTCAAAACTTTTAGAATGAACTGCTATGACTATTAGAATCAAATCTTAAATATTCACACCTTTGTTTCAACGTGCATGTATTTAATTTTTTTTTTTATTTAAGATGCAAAGTACTGTAAAAATGGTAAAAACAGAGAGAAACATTTTTTTAGATGACCATTATCTTTCTCAGTATACAGCATCTTATGTTAAATATAAAACTAGATATACATTTGTGGCTTGAAATAGAAATGTTTCTGAAGCTTGATACTAATTTAGTTATGGAAAATCATTGAGAGTTTCAAAGATATATTCTTGTGAATTTTTGTATTGAAGTTAGGCTTGCTTCTACAAAGTACACAATGAAATCCCTTGATTGCATTAGAATCAAACAATGTCGAATTCCAAAATGTTTTAAAACAGTACTTTTAACAATGAATATTGTTATGCTGTAGAAATTTTAATTGATAGTTGTGTGAATCATAAATTCTATATGTATAATATAAATAAAAATTTAATGAATGTCAATTTAATTTAATTGATAATTTATAAATAATTATAACATTTTAAATAATAAAATGTATATAATTTAACAAATTACAAAATTTATAAACAAAAAAAAATCAGATTATTTATACTTTCTACTCTTAAGAACATTTATAGAACAATTCACTAAAAATAAAACTTTCAAATGACTATTTACAAAATAAACTTTGCATTAAAAAAAAATCAAAATTGTTCTCTTTTTACAAAATAAACAATTAAAAACAATAATTAAATAAACAATTTACACAATTAAAAAAGAAATGCAATATTTTTAATGTAGTATTTGAAGCCATGTATTTCCAAAACAATCGTTCAGACTTGACTGCCAGTGTCTGGAACATGCTACTCAACATACTTTCATAAAAATAGTTAAGACTTTGTTGTCAGAATTGGAAAGTTGTATTAAATTAACTTCCAAAACAAATGTTAAGAATTTACAGTCAGTGTTTGGAAATAAGAACCATCAGTCAATGTCTGATTTCCCATTAAGAAATGGGGAAAAAAATTCACTAGCAATTTTTCTTAAAAAAACTTGAAAAAGTTTGAATTTTATGTTAAGACTCTTTTGTCAGTGCTTGGCATTCATAATGACAAGTATTATTAAGAATAATGCTTGTCACTATTATTAATAACATAATAGTTTATATTTATCATCATTTTGGAACAGTAACATAATAATAACTAGTAATTACATCACTATTTATCCAAAATGATAATATAATCTGTGGCAAAACATAGGCTTCGTAATTTATGCAATGAACAACTTTTATATTTTTACGTCATTTTATCAATAAAAAATCTTTCATTTGCTACATTTTATGAACATCTTAAATCAATCTAATCCATTTATACAATACAGGATGATTCAAAATGATTGCCTTGATTACAAAATAAAAGAATGTTAAAATAAACAGTGATAAAAAAGAATACAATACTGAAATAATTTTAGTTTTGAGCACATAAAATAAATAGTATTACAACCAGAGGGAAATGACTTGAAGAGCCAAGAATTGTTTGAAGAGCAAAGAATCTAGTCAATTCAGTTTGATAAATACTCTTTTATTGCTGCATTTAACCTTTAGCCTTTTTTGCATACAGTACATAATATTTGTGCATGGAGAATGCACTTTAATCAAAGGATTATGACCATGCTTCACACTATGCAATGGCCAATCATTCAGATGATTTCAATTTGAAAAAAGGATTACACTGTAAGTTATAAAGTACAGCAACAAAATCTCACATTTCTTCCTTTATTATATTCTAATTTTTTTCAACATTTAATTGTTTAAACATAATTTGAAATCAGGGCAAATATTTTAAATCACCCAAATCAGTACTAATCTTACAAACTGGCTCACAGAGAATAATAATAATAAATAAATAAAAATAAACCCTTAAAGTTTAGGGGTTGTTTTTTTTTCTTTTTTCCTCTTTAAGTGTTTAAATATAAATTTAAGTCTTCTTTGCATAAATACAAACCTAATGTTCTTACTGTAAATATGCCATTTGATTTAAATCAAATAATTTTAATAAAATATTTTTTGTATTTAAATGGATTAGCATTTAAATACGAAAATTATATGTAATTCACTAATACTTATACAAGTATTAAGAAATTCAGATATCTATAATACATTTCTGAATCTATGCGAAATTTTCACATTTTTTTAACCTTTCATATATATATATATATATGTATAATTTACATATAATAATAATTGTATAATATATATACAATTATTATCATATGTTAAGACTGTAGTATTTGGACCAAATAACTACTACAATTATTTATGAGCTGTCATGGAAGCTCTAAAATGACAATTAAATAATTATCACCAACATATTTCATGCCTTTCATACAGGTATATTCTTGAACAGTTTTCCAAGTTGTCGCTCCAAAAACAATGCCAATGTTGCCTATAAATATATAAAAAAGAATCTACATTTAAAATTATATTTACAGAGAGGTAAAAAAAAAAAAGTTAGATTTAATTTCTAAGGAAAGAGCCTGAAAATTTATTTTTAATATATCATATGATAATCAGTTCAAGGAGAGTATAGCTATTGCTATAACAAGCTGTATTATATAACAAGTAATTCTAAGTTATTGTCATCAACATTAAGAACATGACAGGGAAGAAGTCTTCTGCAGGTAAAAACATAACTCATTTGCAAGACATATACAACATATTTTTTAATAGCACATATAATTGAAAATGAAATAAGGGAATAATTCAATTACAAAGCAGGCTTTATCAGAAAATTAAGTGAAAGAAAGAGAAACACCAAATAAAATATACAATACAACATGAATAGCACATCTCAGATCTCAAAGATCATGCAACATAATGCATATAATAATAGAAAGTGGGATGCTATATCAACAATAACTTTTAAGGAACTAAATTTAAGTGATTAAAAGACTTGTGTGTTTTTCCCCCATGTTCACTACCAGATATAAATTTACATTACATTAAATGATGAAATGGAATGATGAAAAATCAATGATGAATCACTGGATGTCTGTAGAAAATTTAAGCATATTTCAAGAATTTCACAGAAAATAGTTAAAATAGAATATTAAAAAGTTCCTATAATAATGAAAGCAAATATGTATTTGCTTATAGGTAATCTACAACTTGGATCCCATAAACAAAAGCTACAAAAAAAATTTCTTGAAATAAATAAATAAAATATTAAATAATATTTTATATTTATTTTTCTAAAAAAATGGCAAAAAAAATTATGATATCAATTTCAGTTGCAATACTTATCCCTTAATTTTAGCAAATATTTAATATATTTTCTTCACAATCCATAAGAATATTTTTCACTGGTATAATAAATTCTTAACTAATTTTATTGTTTCATCAAATCATTTCTTCCAGTTTTTTTAAATTTATTCTTAACAAAGTTTGCATATTTTTGAAGTTGAATGCCATTCCTTTTTAAAAAAATAATATTTAGCTTATTGAATATTAATTTTTGTTCAAGAAGTTTTACATAATTAATTGTTTTCTCACAACTGTTTCAAATAGATATTTTCATGACTTAGTAATATACATTTGTTTTTTGATAATAGATATTTATTTTAACTTCACTGCAATTAAGGCTTTTTGACATTTGTATCAAGATATAATTAAAAAAAATTGTCAAAATTTATTTATTGGAAAATTAGCTTCATTTGCAGGTTACTTTGAAGTTTTTTTACTTTATTTTTTAACAGTATACATTAGAATAGCTAATGTAGGTATTTTGCAACTCTTCTTATCTATTTTTAAATGTTATATTAGGACATACATAGCAGTTTAACTCTAATATTTTTATGATAAAATACTTTTTAAGTACATACTTAGAAATTGATAATTATATATATTATTTCATATAAATTTAAATTTTCATGAAATTTACAGTATTGAGTCTTATTAAGGAACAGATGTGACATTTTAAATAATTATGCATTCTGTATTAATAGTTTAATAGTCAGGAAACCCAACATTTTAGACAAAAAGGCTGCTGACCAAATGCAACAATTTAAAAATTTAAAATTTTGAGTCAATTTTAGATGATGTTTCTAAATATAAAAACTTGCAATCCCAACAGGAAAAATTAAATCAATCATCATGAGTTTCAAACATCCACCCCCACCCCTTTTCTTGTTACTGAATAAAAAAAGCATTTGTCATATATTGTACTTATGAAAACTGCTACTAAATATGATATTTTGTATTATATATATATATATATATATATATATATATATATATATATATATAT
>JAPMOR010102703.1:200596-303239 GCA_026543865.1 Argiope aurantia | reverse complement strand
TATATATATATATATATATATATATATATATATATATATATATATATGTCTCTGCAAGTAAAAATTATTAAATACTGATAGTTAATTACAAACTTTAATGATATACACATGGAGTAACAGAGCATTTAAAAAACATATTAAAAATGTGGCAGATAAAATCAAGTTCAATTCTATACTTACTGGAAGTTCCAGCAACATCAACATCCATCTTACATAGAAAAAAAGAAAAGAAATTTATCTACAATGTTAAATTTTATATAAATAATATGAAAATAAAAAAAGCAAAATTCTGATTTACCTCAAGAAGTTTACAAATCAGAACAACAGCTTTACCAACTAACTCGTACTCTTCACAAAAATAGGATTTTTTTCTTATATTTGTTTTAACATCATCTGAACCAGGAACTAAAAGTTACGAAAAGTACTATTGATAAAATTGCAATATTTGAATTAAAAGTATTTTTACACATAATTAATTAATTGCAGATCAATTTCAAAGATGATTAAAGACAAAAATTTATTAAAGCATTTACATACAAAATAAAATAATTTAAAAAGTTATGTGTTCTATTGTAAAAATGATTTGTTATTGTACACGAGACAGCCACCATAAGTAATTAAAAGAATTCATAAACATTACATAAAGAAGTGTACTTTCTAAAAAAAAAAAAAAAAACATTTTGAAAAAAAAAAAAAAAAAGAACACTACGGATTTGACCAAGCTTTTCGGCCAATGCCTTCCACACATAGATCTAAAATTATAAATTTAAAAAAAAAGCAAAATTTAAAAAAAATTATTAACGATAAACTAAATGCATGGGTAATATGTAACATTATTTGATAAATGATTATAAAACTTTAAAGAACAAACTATAAGGAGATTATTATAATCTTCAAATTTAAACTTGCTATATTTCTAAATATATATGGAACAATAAAAATAAACATTAGATTAAAAAAATAATCTGAACATTTCTTTCACTTGAATGATTACAGATGCTTTAAATGCCTTCTTAATTTTTAAACACAATAAACAACTATAGAGTAGTTCAATTTTTCCCAAAGACATTATAGAATGATATTGTCTGTGCTGAATAAAACGCCTGTCTGTGCTCAATTTTCAAGCACATTTAATATAACTGACAATGATGGCAAATACATACAGCTTTATAAAACCCTAAATACAGAAAGAAAAAAAAAGTTTAAAGATACTGAAAACCACACAAAAAGAATTAAGTAACAAGCACAGCATCACCAATCCAACATTTTTAGATACAATTAAATTCTTCTTTCCTATGACTATTTAGTTGTAGAATCTATCTACTGGCTCAAGAGGAAATGTGTAAATATAAAAATAAAATTTTTAACTACTGCTTGCTCTTGACTCAGTTAGTATATTAGCATGTAACTAAATTATTTTAAAAACCTAATGAATATTTTGTAATAACAAATATATTTTTTATTAGAGAAGAAGATTTAGATCAAAGTAGTTTATATTAATATAACGAACGTAACTTTTAAAATAAAACATGCAACTAATATACATACCTTGTAGTGATAACTGCAATTCGTTAAAACTTCCAATTAACTGTTCATTTGGTATGTTAAATAAACTTTGAAGGGAGTCATCAAAATCCTCCAAAACAGGAAAAATCGCACATAAATCTTTATTCAAATGATGATCTACAATTGATTCTAATTCGGAAGAATTATCAGGTCCAAAAGGTAGAAATCTATCAAAAGCTTCAGTTACCATATCTGTATCTTCATTAGAAATATTTTGAACATCAGAAGAAAACTCGCTACCTTCCACAGAATCCATGTCTGGAGGGTAAAATAGATATGCATGATCATGCTCAATGCTTTGTAACAAATCTTTATCATTTAGTCCATCTATATAGCTTTCTGGTGAATTCAATGAACTTTCATAACCCGACTCATTATCTTCATGTATGATTTCTAACTTCTTCAATTCTTTCTTTAGCTTTTTCTTTTCTGCAAGAAAGAAAACTTTTAAGAATGAAATTCTATACAAAACCAATTTTTAATGTGATTTATTCAGCTATTATAACTTATTTTCAAATACTAAATAACTATACAATAAAATGCAGATGAGAATTGTTACAAAAATTGTACCAAGCTTTAAATATTTCCATTCATTAATTATTGAAAAACAAATAATACTTCAATGATAAATACTGCATATATCGCAAATAATGTTAGGTTGTAAAGAAAATAATTAACAGTTTTTGTAAAAATAAAATTTTAACAGAACAAAGCATTTCCTAGAATCCCTATTAACAAATTTCCTGCGTGTATTTTAATAGACAATTGAAAAACCTAGATGTGCAAATAAGATTCTGAAATGCAAAGCTATTAGATCTGCATACCCACAAACTTTGCATAATGTTTTAAAAAAGTATACAGCCCTTTTTTTAATCAAATTAAGCAACTTCACAAAATATATGACAATTTTTTAAAGTAAAATTGTAATGACCTCAGGGGTCTTCCTTTATTTTAATATCAACTTCATATCCCCCCTTCTTTTGAGCAATTCCTTACTTACAAGAAAACCATCCATAATTTAAATATTAATTTTTGGATAATTTGATGCAAATCAACCAGATATAAAAGAAATCGGACCTAAGGGAAGTCTCAATATATCCAATTGTAGGGCATAGGTGTTTTTTGTAATTCTCCACATTAATTACTAATTTGATATTCCTTAAACAATGTGCACCTGAAGACAAAATTTCATGCTTCATATTTTATTAAGATCCAAATTTCATATTTTTATTTTAAAGTACAATCACAAAGAGAAGATGTGAGAAACTAATTACCTACTATCATTGCTTACTAATAAAGTTTTAAACTTTATTTGTAAGTATAACAAAATTTCAAAAAATTAATTTAAATGCTTACTTTAGACAGAAAACCTACTGTACGTGGTTTAAAAAAAAAACGTATCTTCATACTTTCAATATCAATAATGAAAGAAATATCCAAGATGAAATATTTGTAAGAACAATGAAAATGATTTTCTTCACAATACTGAAAGACACTGTTGTATGATAAAATTAGTAGCTTAAAAATAATTTTTAAAAACTACACAACAATTGAATTGATATCATTGACAAGATATTTTTTAAATTTAAAGATGACATAAAAATCTTACTTAACATAACATGCAATCTACAATTAACTTGTAACTTAAACTATCTTTTTAACAACTGTATATACGCAGCTTCTTAATTTTTATATCAGAAGAAAAATGAACAGAGTATTGTTATTTTTATTGGGGTATGTTTTGCTTTTTTCAAGTTAAAATAAACAGATGCAAACATTTTTACAGCAATAGTGAGCTACCACTTGTTCCCACTTCCCAACCATTAGTCAGACTGCATATTATTGACTGCAACAAATGTTATTTGGAAAGAGGAACTCTGGAGAATATGGCAGGTGGAGGCAACTATTTTAGGGTTCCCAAGAATATCTTGATTGATCTTCAGACATATGGGTGAGCACTGTTATGCCAGAAGGTAACCGTTTCATGTCTCTCTTAGTACCGTCATCATTTCTCCTTCTTAGCTTGGCTGAAATGTACTAACCACATTTGATACAAACTTTCTGTAATGGCTTTATTCAGCTTCAACAGCTCTCAATAGCTGATCCCACAAAATGCAGAACATAACCTTGGCACCATTAATATTTAATCAGAGTATTGACATAGAAGCATGTTCAACCATTATCCATGCTTTTCTCGGCTTGGAATTTTAATATAAGGGCTTTTTTTTCTTCTTTTTTTTTAAGTCGGTCACAATGCAATGTAAAAACACCTTTCAAGTCTGTCTTTGAAGCAGCTATTCATAAGCAAAGAAATACCATTCACATCTTTTGGCTTCAAAGGCAGTCAGTCCCAGCTTTACTGACAAAAATCATCTGAAAGAAGCAGGAATATTGGCAATATCTCTATTAAGAGGTAAGATCCAGGATCCTTCAAAATCTTTTAATGCAATAACACAGGAATTATAAAATGTAGAAGTAGGCACACAAAAGTAGTCAATTGAATTATCTTGTTGAAATTTTGTTTGTGAAGTAAGTACTCCAAGTATTTACTGTTTTTAATAGCCACTTTTTCATCTGTTTGTGTTGAATTTCTACAAAACTGTCTTGATGCACAATGGCTGTGTTCATTCTTTCTTGTGGAATAAAGCATTGTTATCTATTATTGGACTATTCCGTCTACATTCACAAGTCAAATTTTCAGTAACAATGTTGATTTCTGTATCTTAAAATTTGTTGAGAATAAGAACAAAATAATTTGTATTATAAATCATCATGTCTATTAACTACCTTCCGATATAAAAAAAAATATTAAAAAGGGAGTAAACACAAGAATACTTGGAGATTAGAAGATAAATCAGAACTATTTAATCAGACCAAATGCGACTATCTGAAATGGAAGAAATCTAAATATCTGCACATATTATAATAATGCCATCTAGTAGACTTTCTTTCAATATAATATTCTATGTATTTGCAAAACTCTTATATGGTTATGCAACTATGGTTATAATAAGTAAAGAAGAAGTATTGAAACACTAATAAATACTGACTATCAAATAGTTGCATATAAGTTAACTTTACAGTTACTTATTATTATTTTAATTCCAAAAATAATTACATTCACATGTTCTAAAATGCTTAATTTAAAGGGCATATAAACTCAAGGAAAAAATGGCAATACCTTCAACTTCTTCTTTACTTAAAATTCTGCATATTAATTTATTATCAGAAAGACACATTGGTTCTACATAATCCGACTTTCTTAAAGATGAAGTCATAGCTTGTCTTGCCTCAGTATAATGTTTGGAAGAAAATACATACTTTTTGCCATTTCGAGCATGCCACCAGTCCTAAAATTAATAAATAGTTTTATCAATAAATGATGCACACAGATTTCAATAAAATTTATATTTATCAATAAAGGTTGTTTATAAAGTTCCTGCACAATTTAAAGTAGCTGAAATTTCATCAAGTATATACAAAAAGAATTTAAAAAAAAAATCCATTTAAGAAAATTTAATTAAAATATTCATTGACTAATTTATGACTAATTTTTAGGCAAATAAAATTAAATTCTTTGACTGACTGAACAATTCTTCACTGATATCCAAATAAAATTCACAACTTATTTTTTTAAAAAAAGAGAAGGGGGGGGGAGAGAGAGAGAGAGAGTGAGAGAGAGTATTACAGGGATTCTATAACAATCATAGGCAAAAACGTAACAGAAACATATTATTCCTTTTTTCCTAGTACAGTCATAGGTAAATGACAATAAAAATAATAAGTATAATAATTATTAATTTCAGACAAATTTCACACACACAAAAAAAAGATTAAAAAAAATCAAGGCATTAATTTTGTAAGAATTTTATGCAATTTATTTTATCCATTTGATTATTTCTATCTTATCTGCATGCAAATTATGAACATCCAGCACATGAAAGAAACAGAATTATGAATTTTAATCAAATTATTTTTTGCAAGAGCTTTCAAATAATTGTTTACATATACAAAATTTAAATATCTTGTAGGGAATATGAAAAACAAAGATATTTCAAACACTTTTTAATTTCATTCGCCAAATAAATTAGTAAGAATACAGCGTCGATCAAAAGGAAATATTATTGAAATTTAAAATAATATATGCAAAACTATTACCAGATTTGTCAAATATACATAGAAATAAATAACAAAAGTGCTGGATTTAAAAAAGAATATAGCTTTATACAATCAGCTCTAGTGCCTTGCCACAATTTCCTTACATCAATCATTTTCCTAATTTTAAGATAACTAAGAAAATAAAGTAAACCATGATGGAAGAACTAGTGGGCAACAAGTGAAACAGGATAAAATTTTACTGAAGCATGGAATGAAAAATATGTTTAACATTAGTCAATATACATTCATTGCTATAATTCATGTTATGAGGGAGTTGATGAAACACTGAATAATGAGAAAATATGTTCACTTATGTACAAGTTTAGCAAAAGAATTATTTCAATGATTAACCATTTGTATGAAGAAAATCATTGTGAAAGTCAAAAATCTGATTTCATAAAAATGAAACTTGGGTAACACTTTGAGGGAATTCGTCAAATTTATTCATTTCATGAAAATAAAGAATTAGAAATGATTACCGATTTTCTAAAAGTAATTGTATAGCTAAGCTAACTTTTTGCCATAATTTGTCTTGATAAAATGGATCACTACAAGCAACTGAAAATGGAAATACTAAAAAGATGTGGCAAATCCAGAACACAATAAATCCAAAATCTCTGCAGCAGTAAACAATCAGGAGACCTAAGACCCAATGAGCTATTTCATGTTATGTGGAGGCATGCTGAAAGTCATCCAATTTTGAATGCTTAACTTTGAGAATTATTTCTTCAACAATGTACCATCAATTCTCCTAGCTATTAATTCTCTTACCACCAATAAAGCTGCAGAAATTGCTGATAGAATTATGGAAGTTACCCCCCCCTCAAGGCAAGCAAAATTTTAAGCCAATTCTTGTACAATTTTTTTAAAAAAAAATATTAACATTTTAAATAATACTAATTAGATTTTTGGAAGCAGTCACAACACTTCGCAAAACATTTATTTCTTTGAGAAGGTTAAGAAGCATCTCTCACAGATGCAACAACTTTTGTTTTAGAAAATGTACTTCTTCATCAAAATATTTCTACTAGTATCATCAAAAATTCAGTAACAATGCTCATAAATGTGCTTAACCATGCTCATTTTCAGGAAATACCAAGGATGAGGCTTAATTGTGACTACTTCCACGTCTTCCTACTCTTACATTGTCTAAGATTCATTTTAGATAGAAAATTTGAGCTGCCTTTTCTTTTTGATATCAGAAGTAACTGAGATTAAAAACAAAAGGAAGAAAAAGCTGGTACAAATTTTTCAAGCTGTCAATGGCTCACCAATTCAAGTTTATAGAAGGAAATTGTTATCATTAGATTTAGGTTCAAGAATAAAATCTGCATTTCCATTTTTTATAAGTAATGTCTCAAAAGCAATAATTGATGCTAATTCTCTATATCGTTTTAATTTAAAAATAAATCTTAGAAAACTTTAAAAAGTGATGATGTTGAATCTATAAAAATTGCTCGTGGTAATGATATGTATACCAAATTATTAAACGAATTTCCTAATACCCCATAAATAATTGTCAAGTTTCCTCGCATAGACCAAACTGTTAAATATAATGTGACACATATAAATATTTGGTACACTTTTATCTGTGAAAACCCAATGTCTGGCATGTGATAGACTTAAAATAGCAAAAATGAAATATCAACAAATACTTGATATAGACCACAAGTGCCGGTCAAGTAATAATTATGCATTCTGAAAAGGGGATAAGCAAAGCCCAGTAGGTGATTATTGTGCTTTAAATGTCCAAATGATAAAAAATAAATATTTTATCTCATGCATAATTGTTTTTTATTATAATTTCATGATAACAAAATATTCTCACACAATGATCTAGAGAAAGCATTTTGCAAATTCTAATTACACCCAAAGATATTCACAAAATGCAATAATTTCTTTGTCTTTTTGAAAGAATGCAAATGCAATTTGGTCAATGTAATGTTTCTAATATATTTCAAAGACTTACAGATGAAGTAGCAAGGGACTTGGATGATGTTTATACCTCCGTTAATAATATTCTAATCGCATTAAAGACTCATCAGAAACGTGTACCAGCTAAAACCAACTTTTAGGTATGTATAATTTTTATAGAAGAATTATTCCTTGAGTTGCTCACATTTTAGCCTCATTAAACAAATTCTTAGAAAATAGAAATAAAAAGAAACATTCTGTCTTCCTAAAAAAACAGAAAATCTGGATGGATGGATGAATCTATTTAAGCATTTACTTTAGCAAAACAAGCACTTGTTAATGCTGTTTTACTTAAATACCCTTTCCTAGTTTCAATTACTTCTTTAGACAGATGCATTAGTTATAGCAATCAGGTCAATGATGAAAAATGGAAGCCAACTGCATTTTTATCACTGCAACTTAAAAAAGCCAAAGAAACTGGTCTACATATGATTGTGTGAATTGTAAGCAAGTATTAAGAAATTCTATCATATGCTTAAAGGTAGAAATTTCTCCATTTATACTAAGCAGAAACCCCTTACTTCTTGCCTTTAAACAGAAATCAGAAAAATGCAGTCCACAACAGCTTAGATGTCTAAATTATGTACTTCAATTCTAAACTGACATTCGTCATGTTAACGGGAAATATAACATAATTGCCAACGCTTCTGCATGAATCAAAATCAATGTAATTGCTATTCCACCAAAACTGGAATATATATAAACGGCTCAAGAGAAAGTGAATAAATTTGAATGGGAACAATTTTTCAAAGTCTAATACATCTTTAAAATTAGAAAAGCATATTTTCCTTTAGAGGATATTCCTCTAATTTGTGATATGTAAACTAACCAACCATGAACTTTTCTTCCAAAAGAATTCAGCTAAATAATCTTTGAAAATGCGCATTATCTATTTGATCCTAGCACATCCAGCTGCTTCAAATTTTATTTCCAAATCATTTGCATGGCCAAAAATGAAATCGGATACAAGAGATAACAGTTTGTGCTTCTATTAAGTACCAGCATGATAAAGTGACTGGAAAGCAACCTTTATCATTAAAGCATCATAAAATGATGAATATAATACCTAATAGCATGATTTAAGTTAATAAATATCAAATGTACCATGGAAACAAAAAGTTTTATGTCAAAAGAACATCTGTTAATGATAATTTAAAAAAATGAGAAAAAAATGTTATTCTGTATATTCTAGAAACTAAAATAAACTAAATGTGAAAAACAAACTAAAAGAGCTAAATGTGAAAAACAAACTTCAATATGAACCAAAAATAAGTAAAATAAAAAAAAAAGGTATTTTTCAAAAATATTATCAAGAGATTAAAAAAAATAATCTTTATACAGATTTTTTCAAAATTCTTCAATTTCAAAAATAATTAGAATAATAATTTACTATTATGATTATTTTTCAATGTTAGAATTTTTAACAAGATTATCATAAAAGGAAGCAAAAATAAATTAAATAAATAAAAATAAAGTAAAAAATATATATGTTTCTTTTCTTATTTATTTATTTAAAATTATCAAACAGAAAAAATTAATGCAAACTTATACATAAAACTAAACATAAATCTAATAACATACCTTGAAGATTAATTCATCTTCAATGCACAGTCTATTTGTTTTATGGGGCAAATAAAGACAAAACACTTTTTTTATTCGGTTTATATAAATTAGGTTTCTATATTTAACACATTCCAAAGCATTTTGTAAGAATGGAACTAACTGGGCTTCCTTCCGAGGCATCTGAAAAAAAGAAATCTTAAATATTTAATATAAGGTATTTATATTCTACAACAATAATCATTTCGTGCAATAAATAAATATCCTTCCACACCATGCTTACAATATTATATATATATGTGAATCCTTTAATTCACATTTTCTAGATAGTACTAAAAATTACAGAATCTTACAATCTAAATTTTTAAAATCATGATAAAGACATATTGCAGTTATAACGATACTGTTCACAGCTTACAAAAGTAATAGATTGATGAATAAAATAAAGCACTTGCTTATTTTACAGCTTTCCTGTTTACTTGTCGATTTTTTGACTATGTCAAGATAATGGTTTACATATAACTTTCAGATTCAAAAATGCTAATCACTCAGGTGGGAATGGTTTGTATTTTATTTTTTTAGCAATTAATCACAAAGCATATAAAACTAAAGTACCTACTGTAGAATTAGAAAATTCTGATTGGATGGCATTATTGAGAGAAAAGTAAAACAAATGAAGCTTATTAATTTTATTAACTTAAAATACCAATCATATTTTCAAAGATAAGATCAAGAGGAAGATTGTGCTGTTTTAAGAAAGCATCCTACAATCTTTTTTTCTCTCTTTTTGTTGGAATGACATCTCTAAACTTTCTTCAATATTCCCTTGCTTAATAGTTAATTATATAAAATATCCATGTAATAATTTTATTACATAGATATTTTAATATTTTATATGAATTTAAAACAGATTTTTAAACAATTCTCTATCAGCAATACATTATGTTACACAAATTATTACTATTAAATTATTAATTACGCAAATTATTTTGAGATTGAATAATAAAAAAATTGCAGCAAATTCCTTCAATAAAAACTTTTGGGAATTTCCAAAATAATTTTAAATGCCATTTTGTTTTATTATTATTTTTAGTAAAGAATAGTATCTTCTCTGCTTTTTCTGAAGAGAGCAAAAACAAGAGGAAAATATTTTAACAGGTTCTAACATAATATGAAGAATGTACTTTCATAATATGAAGAATATCTCATATTTGCAATTATAGAATTTAATAATAATATAATCCCTGAATCATTAACCAATCATTAATTTTGATGTTTATTTTGAAAATGGGGCAAGTCCATTTTTTGTTATTGCAAGATATTTAAAGGTTTGCATTTCAATAAATTCACATATTGTTAAGTATTAATTGATATATATTTCCCCCGAGGTTGGGTAGAAAATAAATATCTATGTTTCATTTCATGCATTAAACATTTATTATGTTTTAGACAATTTCGTATTACTTTATAGTAGTTCTGGGAAACATACAAGAAACTGGTTTTCCGGACTGCCAGTTCTACCACTCCAAAATCACAATTGTGCGGTAAAATTGAATGTCCCGACAGCAAAAATTTGTGATCAATGATATTTATTTCATTGTCACTGGACTGAACAATCAGTGTTGGAAGTAAACATATTATTACCGAAACACAAAATTAAGATATACTTTTAATTATTTATGAAATACTGTACAACCACCGATTTACATTATCAAAGATAGATAGATAGATAGATAGATAGAAACACCCTAGATTTCAGACATGATATCAAATGGCCACATTTGCTTCACCATACAGCAACCGGAGTTGCACCCCTTTCAAAATAAACAGATTTTCAATACTGTTAAGAGCTAAAACTTCCATTGCCAAAATACTAAAATCTGATTTATTTTTTTTTACTTTAAATCGTTTACACATAAAAGGATCATAACAAGTTTTATCTTAATTACCATTATCTCCATTTTTTTTTCAAAAATGGACTTGCCCCACTTTTAAAATAAATGGCTCAATTATAAAACATAGCAAGACAAAAACATAAACATCCAAATCTTATTTTCCATCAAAATTTTCATCTTTATTTTAAAAGTTCAATATAGTAGTCCTGAATCAAATATATCAGTTAAAGATTATATATATATATATATATATATATATATATATAATGATATTTTAAACTCTTAATTTAGCCCATTGTAAAATATTGTCTTATTTCTTGATCTAATTCCACTTTCGGTTTAATTAATTCCTTTGTAAAAATAATGCGCCATCAGGTACTACATATCAAATGAAAGTTATACTTCCGTTACCCTTGTCAAAGGTCAACAATGTATTCCATCGGCACGTTGCCGGAAATCCTATGTTATATAAGAATAGTGATCATTTGTTTTGCGCTTTTTCTTACTTCTGCTTTTGTGCCATTCTGTGGCGGACGTGCCTTGTCCAAGAGTCTCTGGTTGTAAATAATTATGCTTTCACAAAATGGATATTAAAATTAATTAAAAAATATAACATGTCTCTTTAACGCCTTCGAACCTGCATTCTGCTTCAACCAAAATAATGTTAGAGAAAGAGACATTTGATGTACTTTTTAAAACAATAGAAACCATTCAATATTTAATGTAATACTAGCCATTATTTATATGGGTACACTACTGACAATATTGAAGGGAAAAAAATCAAGAGCATTGAATAGTCAAAACTATCAACTAAAGCAACAGTTTTCTCTGAGGCAATACCATCAACAGGCACATTTTTAGTAGATAGTATTGAAATTATCGATTTTTCTCTTCAAGAATACTGTTATGAATTTGTAATGTTGTTTCCTAGCGTTTTAGATAAGGAAGACATTTTTACAGACAAATCTTATGGATGCTGAAGAAATATTAGATTGACAAACCTTGAAGTCAAAATAGAAGATTACAGAATGTAAAAGAATTTTGGCAATAAGTTGATCAGGACATGAGTAATGACAATCTGTTTATAACTTTCTTTGCCTTGTCATAGAAACTATAAAATGCCAGGAGACAGAGCTGAAATCATTAGGGTAGCATTCAATCGTAAGGCGAGTATTCAGAAAGTGGTGAATTGAGCCTTACGCTGCTATCAAGTCCTTAATCAAGTTCAGCTCAAGTGAGCAGACAGTAGAAAATAGCAGGCAATGGAGAGGCCTGAATAGTTGTGAGAAATCTCTCACCTACAAAGTTCTGTCAGAATTCTTTGTACCATTATGGTAATTTACTTCTGATTAGATGCTTATGTTCTGCTGTTTACTTAAGTGCTATTTTTGTGTTCGCTTTGGCTGTTTTTATTGGGTATGCATTCAGGTTTGTGTGTTAAATAAATATAATTCTTTATTATTATGCTTTTTAGACTATTTTGTCATATATATATATGACTATAACAAATTACAGATGTTGAATTTTTCATAACAATATTATCAACTGTTCTAATACTGTAGTTGGTTAATGATAGTTCTTGCATTATGACAATAGTGGTGCTGTAATTTATGACACCATACAGCTCATTAATACTTTTTTAACAATCTAAAATTTTCTTTCAAGTAATAAGTTAATATTTTGCTGGCCATGCGTTATGACATTTAAAGTGTTAGAACACTAATATTGCATGTCCTATTAACATATTTTTGTATAAATTATATTATACTTTTTTTAAAAATTAATGTTGGATAATTTACTAATTGGTTATTGAATGATTATTATATTTTTCATTAGCTATAACCATTTCTTTTATTTAGAAATTTTAATTTTTGATGAAAATCCTGTTGATATTTTTGAAACTATCAATATTTTTCTACCAAGCAGCAAGTTAATATATCAAATCAATCAAACATCAATGAAAGCAGTCTATCATTGATGCTATTAACAAACGATAGACTGCTTTTCATAATGGTGGGAGAATATAATTATAAATCCACATCAATTATTGATGCAATTTTGTATAATTCAAAATTTACATATAATTTTTGGTGCAATTCTAATTGTAAGTGTTTTGAAACTATTGTTAGATTTCTCTCATGCAAAAATGCAAGGTATCAATTACAAAAGATTCTTCTGCATTTTTTTTTTGTGTGTGTGTGTGTGTGTGTGTGTATGTGTATAGATATAATTTATGCACTAATAAGTATGCAATGCTCTTGCATATATCTCAATGTAAGTACATAATACATACTTTGCAATTATTCTTCCCAGTGCAGTTAGTTCCATAGTAAGAGGTTTAGGGTCATCTCTGATGAATGCTAAACAGATGACAAATTAATGAGCCTCAGACTTGGCAACAAAATGGATAATTATAAAATCTTCAGGAATTTTAGCAGTAGGACCAATAGGAGGTAATTTACAACAATCCTTCTAGAACCTTTTGTGCTTTGTCTTGGAAGCTATATAAGGCTGGTAGACCAAATTGGAGTGAGAATTGAGTCGGATGGATCAATTAGAAGATTGAGCTGTGTACGAAGTCTTGGGTCCAGTAATGAAGCAGCATTGAATCATGAGCTGAGTAGCCAGTCACACAGCAATTGAATACAGCTAAAGCAGGGAGACAATAGAGAATAACAGATATGTGGAGGGACTATTGCGAATAGTTGTGTGAAATCTCTCCTCCATGAGTTCTATCTGGATGCTTGGTGAGTTGTTGTGGCTGTATACTACTGATTAAACACTGGCGTGCTGCAGTTGGTACAGTTTTTAAATAGATATCAGTTGTGCTTTTTGTTGCCTGCATTTATGCCTTTTCATTAATAAACATTATTAGTCATCAAGCCTATTAATTGTTCCCCCATACAACCACTACAGCAAACCTGTTGATTTCATAGAATTTCTAGAATTTTCCATAACAATTCATATATATGTATTTATACTATAAAGTATGCATATGTATATTAAGAATATAATGTCAAAGTTCTATTAGTTATTATTGATTAGGCAACATATATACAGATATATATGCACGCACATACTATGCAGAATAGGAAACAATGCTATTATTAGAAGAAAAAAAAAGATGAAAATATATACATGAATCTTATCATTATCTATAATATTCAACAATATTTACTTCAGCATCCAGAAAACTCATTCCAAAATAATGGATGTTTCGAATTATTATTATTTTCCCTTTTTAATTATATGTTATTTGCTTCCATCATGTGATTCAGTACAGAGAAGAATAGGTGCAATTCAGTGAGAATAAATTCAGGAGAATTTGAAAGTGGTTTAAAAGTTCCTAACCCAATTGTTAAACATCTCTTCTTTGTGGCTTTCACGGCATATGAGTTAATGTTATTTTGGAGGAAAGGAAAGGAAAGGAATGCCTTTTCTTCTAAAGAATTTCATGAACACATGCCAATGGCAACAAATTACAGGACTAACTGCCTATAAACTGAAAAGAAAGCCATAAAAAATGACTCTTCAGTTGGACAATAGGACCTTCTTGCACATGTGTGTATGTCTAATGACCTTTTATGCCTTCATAATCAAATGCCAGCTGGTGTCAAATAAAATGTCCATAGCAAGACTTTTATTTTCTCAAAGTAAGTGATTATACAATCAAGAAATGATTGTTCCTGACTTTTCCTAATAGTTATGGGCAAATTTGAATACAATTGTCCACCAATAAACGAATTAACTAATGCAGCCAATTTATTGAAATGTTTCTATACACTCCGAGCATTTTACCCTATAGAGTTAGAAAGAAGAGAAGAAGAATTGAAATTGAAGGCTGTTCCTTGATTATTCAAGCTTTTTCTTCGCCATTTACTTTATTTGATGTCCCAGTTTGAGTTAGTTTTTATACGATTCATCTCCATTATTGAACTATCATTTGACAATATTTACCATAAATAATACTAAGACAAAATTTATTTTAGTTACAATATTGGAAGCACAAAAAATTAAATGGTCACATGAAGTAAACAAATTTGTATTTTTCAATAGACATTTAAAATGTCCCCAACCACCTACAAAATTTGCAAACAACAGAATAAATTTTGAATGATACAAGAAAATGCATTTCTAAAATGATCAGAATTGTATAAATTTGGGCTACAAATATGATTACATCAAGGTATCAGGTATAGCCTAGTATTTCAAATAAGAAACTTGGGTACTTTTCCTTTAGCCGAGTGCAAGCAAAAAAAATCGCCAAATAATGTAGAATTTCGCCAAATTTCTTACACCAAACTCGCACTTGGTTCACAATTGGTACCCTCTACGCCCGGCTAACGGAAAAGTACCGAAACTTTCTCCAACATTTCATACATTATATATATGTATTTAACTTAATACATATGTACATAACTTACATATATGTTTATACTATGCATACTTATTTTATAACTTACTAGCAGCCTTTGGCGACCAGCCGGTTCACCAATCTTAATGTTCATTAAAATTTTCATAATTAAATATTTTATGAAATTCCTACTTTAATACTACTTTTTCCTACTTCATCAAAATATTTGAAAACTTCAAATTTTGATGGTCATATAATTCACTAATAATATTATAAAGGCCTTCAGTCATAACATAATACGTATCTCTAATTTTCTTTTAGCTCCTGTAGAATTTATACCTTAAATTAAAGTGAAAAGGATTAATCTGCAATTAATATAATAAAATTTTTTACTGAAACAAAGTTTTTTTTTTTTTTTTTTGGAATATGATTACAGAAAACAGTCACAGAGCGTTTAAACTTTATGGGCACTAAAGAATATCTTTCTTAATTTATGTAATATTACAAGAATTTGTTAACAAAATTTTCTCAGATTCATCATGACCAGATCGATTAATTAACAATGTTTAATTTTAAATGCATCAAACACTAAAAAAATAAAATGAATCATTCGAAATAATCGGTTGAAAACAGGTTAAAAAAACTACTTGAAAAACGATGTACTCAAAACTATAAGCATATACAAAAAATATATAACTAACATAAATACAATTTAATTACAAAAGCATGCAACTAACTTAAAAATAATTTAAATCAAGTCCTCATCCGTTGATAATAATTGTCAACAATCAGAACACAATGCGCATGAGTGAATTTTCAACACCAGTTATGGTAACACAAATGTGTGATTTTTTCTACGCCAGTTGGGGTAACGCTATGCAGATGAGAAATTTTTTATTTCTTTTATTCCGTTTTATTTTAATTCAAATGTACTTCAGAATGAATCTGAAAGATCGATCAATTAACAATGTTTAATTTTAAATACATCAAAAATTAATAAAATAAACAGAATCATTTGAAATAATCGGCCTAAAAATCTTAAGCCCATCCTCATTAGAGTGGGGAAAAATAAAAACTGAAACCTTACTCATTTGGCGGAGGAAAATGAAAGGATTTTTTTTGGCGGGAAAGTTAGCTTTTAATTAATAAATAAAAAAAATTT
Organism: Argiope aurantia; assembly: GCA_026543865.1. NCBI lineage: Eukaryota > Metazoa > Arthropoda > Arachnida > Araneae > Araneidae > Argiope > Argiope aurantia. Next base: position 286,570 of record JAPMOR010102703.1, on the reverse strand, counting down.
TAAAAAGGGACCCCAAGTGCACATTTCTGACATTCAAGATATACATGTATCAAATTTGGTAACTGTAGGTCAAACTGTCTGGCCTGTAGAGGGCCAACACACACACATTGAGCTTTATGTAAGTATAGATAGATTACATATTTATGTAACTTATTTATAATGTACATTTGCAATTTATGATATATGTTAGCATATTACTAAATATTTGCATACTTATGCTTTTATGCAAGTTTTAAGTTAGCAACTGCATTAAATAAGTAGATTTTTAGGAAAAAAATACTTTTGTTCATTATTTTAAAATAACTTACTTTAAAACATTCAACAAAATAATTATTTGACACTTACCTTCAACTAATTTACAAGTTAGTAATTGAGAAGCCTTTAAACCTACAGAAAGAAAATGCTAAGTCAAAAGACAGAAAGAATTAAAAAAATATATAAAATTCAAATTAATATCTTTCTCCTCTAACCCCACTCTCAGAATCTTCATAAAATACAACACATTCATATTTCCATACCATAATTAAAATAAAGAACTTAAGAAATACAAATACCATTATTATATTATTAAGCCACTCAAATGATTTTCTGAGTTTGTTTTTAAAATTTACATACCAACTTATTGTAATAAAAGAATTTCATATTAAATCTCCTAATAATCTGATCAATTTACATATTTTATAGTATGTTTCTTATTCTTAATTCCTCATATATTTATTAATTAAAAGCATATTCTAGTTATGATTATCAAGCTTGATGGATTAATGGTAGCACTTTGCGCTCTCAACCCACAGTGTCCGAGGACAAGATCGATTCAGCCTTTCATCCGTTCAGTGAATCGATAAACTGAGAATCAAGCATGTTTGGGAACTACATACTGGGGGGTCCAAGTTATTCTGACCATCTAATGGGACATATACCTTGCACTCCAGGGCCATCAGTCAAGAAAGCAGATATGGGCACTGTAGGCCTTGGCCCCAGATGGGCTGTTGTGCCACTGAGTTTAGTTTAGTATTTATGATTATGTGTTAATTACACACAATAGAAAACAATTAGTCTTCAGTCTATTTTCATTCATATAATGTATCTTCTCATGGTCTATAACTTGAACATTTGTAATTTTTTTTTCTTTTCTGTACAGTACATTTAGTATTTTCTAATGCCTTTTCTCATTATAAAATAATCCAATGTCTCAAGCTTTAGTCAGAAATTGCTTTCATACTTGGAGACTGGAAAAGATAAAGGGGAAGTATAAATAAATTATGAAAATTAAAAATTCTAAAATAATGAAAATGAATATTATATTAATTATTAAAATGGTAGGAAGGTCAATAGAGGTAATGAGAATTAAATATTTCACCATTATTTATTTTTGATTCTGACAGATATGTTAATATCTATTTTATTAAGATTATTATATTCTATTTTTAAAAAATTCAATAGTTTTTTAATTCAAATTTACTAATTAAAAAAATAACAAGAAAATCTGAAACTAAGAATAAAAATTCAAACTATTTAGCTATTTTAAATTATAACTATGATGAAATGCAATGATTATCTGTCACGGAAAAAGCAAATAATAATACATAAAAGTAAGAAAGAAACAGTTGCCAGAATTGTTACTCATATCCAAAACTGAAACATTAATATATTTATTAAAACTATCATATGATAACAGTTTTTAAAAAAATCTTTAAATACAAAATAATTTTATTGTGCTGTAGTGATGATTTTCCAAATAGACAGATATTTAAAGTTACATTAATAAGTTTTTAAAAAAAACAATTCCTAACAATACTAATATAAATATCTAAGATGCTTATTATATAGAATGTATTTATATTCATCACCAATATGAAGTCATTTGATAAATTTTGCAAGACAAATTCTATTGGTTCATGGCACATGCTTAATGGTAATTCACTCAATTTTAAAGCCATAAAAAAGTTACATATATAAAGCACTCTCCCTCTATAAATATATATAAATGTTTGACAATGTCCATACTATGTTTATATATTTCAACTTAAATAAAGCTGGGAAAGACTAGCAACAAATTGTGTTATGTTAGAAAACAACTTATAATAAATTAAAGTGAATATTTGTCCTAAAAAAACCCATAAAAGTCAAAAATCTTTTTTGATATTTTAAATTCCGAATGCAACCAATATGTTTAAGAATGTTACATATATTTAGTTAAATTCAATCGTCCTAAAATTAAAAAAAAAAATAGCAAAAAATTTATATAGCTGATCAAATGTACCTCTAATTTCTTTAAGCTATTTTATTCAAATACTGAAATATGTTTACGAATAGTTTTTAAGCCCGATTTAACCTCTTTTTAATAAGAAAGAAAGAAAGAAAAAAAAAAAACCCTAAGAATACAAGTCGGTATTTCCCATTTAATGTTAGTTGAATGAGCCAACGCTGACGTCAAATACGCAAATATAGAAAACATGGATAATAAGATGCGAACTTGCCCGCGCGTACTGGAAAGTCTTAAAATGTTTGGTGCCAGTACCATACGATTTATATTTCGTAGATATATAATTAAAAAAAATTTAACTATCTAATTCGTAAACCGGATAAAGTGAAGAATAGTGTGCACCCGAGTTTGTCGCCAATATGGCAACCCATCGGATCGCTCTTCTAGCAACCCTAATGCTGCTTTGTTTCTTTTTGCAATGGGTGAGTTATACATAAACTACAACTATATTATGAAAAATATTAAATTAAAAAAATATCGATTAAAGATTTTAATTTTGTTCTTTATTATAATTGAAAGTTTATTAAATAAATTTAAGCTTATAATTGAAAGTTATTTTCTTCTTTCCTTTTTTTAATGTGAATACGAATAGAAAATATTTATTCTTTTGCAATTTTTAACTGTCAGTATGCGCTTTAAAAAAATCGTCTGATTTCTTAATTTACGAAATCATCTGCATTCTCACTTTAAAAGACAGCTGCAATGAAATTCTCCCCAGTTCCCGTAATTCTTTTGGAGTTCTAACGGTTGGTTCCCTTCATAATTTGTTATGTCGACAATTGTGCAAGAATGGATGTCGGGTAATGAATGGGATGGAAGACAGTATTTCGAACCTGCAGAATGGATGAAGGGCGAGTGATTATATATATATATATATATAAAAGTATAAAAATCAAGTTAAATGGAAAAACAAATAAAATATATATATATATATATATACATACGAGTTGATGAAGTTAAGAAAGGATGCTTGTTTGAAATTTTCTATGGAAAATGGTTTGATATCGAACCGGCAGAATGGATGAAGGATGAGTGGAATATATTTTTTTACGAGTTGATGAGGGTGGGAATGTCATGGAAAATGTTACGATTGTTTCTTTCTCCGTTCTTTTTTTTTCTTTTGTTTATGTACTGTTACTGTTATCCACATAGTCCTTATGTTCAATGTGCTAGCGAAGCCGTAGGATGTTTTTTTTTTTTTTTAATTAAAAAATTCTGCCCGGTGTCTTGTACAGATGCCGAAGTCTGGGGAAAAAAAAAAAAAAAAAGATACTTAGCAGTAAAAAGTCCTAATTATAAGGCGGGAAATGATAACCGTAACTGTTCCGCGAAATTTTTTGTTTATTTTGTCCGCCATCTTTATTGGCGACTTGGCATTGTTAGCACAGCAAGGGGCACACTAAAATTCCCTTTTACCCGTAAACCGTACACGTAATGGTATTTAATGCTTTGAAAGATAACATTATTATCCAGAAATAACTGAGAAAGAGGTTATCATTAATTAATATATGTTATATGCTGGATTCTATCTCCTATTTTGACAGTATAATTACTCCAGTAAATGAGAAAAACAAAATTATAATTCTTTTAAATCACAGAACATAACTTCGCAACAGAGGATGATAAAAAATTTTAATAACTTGGTTTTAATTGTACTTGAAACGTGTTTAATAAGAAGCTTATACATTATATTACTTAATAAAACGATATAAAATCATTTAAGATCTGACCTATCTACGGAACATTAACAGAAAAAAGTGATGCCGGTGAGTTATCGCCAACTTTGTTCACCACTGATCTATAACCTTGCGAGAATCCACAGCCTAGGTTCCCCGCACAAGCCAGTAAAAACACTCCAACTTCAACTGCCCCTAACTCGCTTTCCTAACATTTCATTAACAAGAATGAAAAACACTTTTATTCTTGTAAATGTATATGTTTCACACTTTGGCGTGAATCATGTATGTATTATAAAATAGCTGAAAACCGATATATATATATATATATATATACTAGAATTTTTCCAGACTTCTATGAAAATTATATGAATTCTGAAATAATAGGATGGAGTCAGGGTTTGATGCAAGTAAAATATTGCATAAATTCAGACTTGTTTTGTTTTCGCTTAATAGCTGTTAATTATCATGTGAACATTGACTATTCAATAGTTTTTGCAATAAAATAGACGAAGCAAATATGTAAATTTATTTAAACATTAATATCTATGCCTATAATGCTTTCATTTTTCATAAGTTAATGTTAAGATAAATTTCATCACAACCACACGAGTGTCGTGGAATACAACTGTCAAACTCAATTTTCTATCAACAGGTAGCCTAATGTTCACGAAATAACTATTTTGAATTGTTAACAGACATTCGACAATTCTTGGAAATAAACTGCATAACGTTATTCGAATAATAATAGCACATTATTTTATACTTGCACAACTTACCTAAATTTAAACAAATGCGATCAATGACGATACTGTCAACACATCAACAAAACACATGCTCTGGACCCATTACCACTTGTTTTCAGTTTCAATCTTTAATTAAAGATTATGAATACGCCTAGAGAAAACATCTAGAACTTTCCATGTGCTTCTAGAAATTTCTATGAAAAGGGCCCTCTGGAGTTTATGTAGAATATGTGGTGAGAATGTGCCATGTGCTTTTTATGCAATGTATTCGTTTCTGACTTTGCTTTAATATAAATTAATTTTTTTCAATGGTTCTATGAGTAAAAAAATATTTTTTTCTGATAAATCAAAAATATTTGCCCATTTAATTGCTGAAACCAAATAGCATTTTTTTAACACTCTTGAATACGAAGAGGAAATTATAACTGGCAAGAAATTCTTCGTTTTGATAAATCTGCCCGTTGCAGACCTCTTTGAAAAAAAAAGAAAAAAGAGTGAAATAAATATTTTTATCAATTACTCTATATCGATTTAAAAATCAATATATCATAATCGATCAAAAGATGTTAAAAAGTAACAATCGATTACATTTTAAGATATATCTATATCAATTTTTAAATCGTTATTCAATGACGGCTATTTCAAAATTTTACGTCCCAAAGACGTATATTTCAAATTTTTTTTCTCCTAATGCTGGTTATTTCAAATTTTTACCTCTCAATACTGGTTATTTCAAAATTTTACCTCCCAATGCTGGTTATTTCAAAATGTTAGCTCTCAATGACGGTTATTTCAAAATTTTACCCTAATGATGCTTATTTTAAAACTTTTACCCCTAATGATTGCTATTTTAACTTATTTCAAAAATTTTCTTCCTAAATATGGAAGTTTTAAATGTTTTACTCCAACAACGGTTATTTCAAATTTTTATTCCCAAATATGGATGTTTTAATTTTTTACCTCCTACAGCGGCTATTTAAAATTTTTGCTCCAACAACAGTTATTTTAATTATTTACCACCAACAACGGTTATTTTACTTTTTACTCCAAAGATGAACGTTTTAATTTTTACACCAAAGATAAACATTTTAATTTTTACTCCAATAATGGAGTTTTAAATTTTACCCCAATGATGAACGTTTTAAATTTTTAATTCCAACTTCCATGTAAATTTGCTAGTGTTTATAATTACTTTTTATATTTGGTCTGGAATATTTTTTCTGAGGAAATTATCAGGTTCTGAAGTATCATATTTAAATGCAACCAATAATTTGAATTTTGAGCTACGGTGGCATAGAAACTATCTATATAGAATTTTGCCCGATAAATTTTCCATGACAACCACACTGTTTAAGACAAAAGAAGGAAATTATCAGATTCTGAAGTAACATATTTAAATGCAACCAATAATTTGAATTTTGAGCTATAGTAGTGCAATCTGGTACTACAAAAACTTCCCGAATAGAATTTTGCCCGCTAACTTTTCAATGACAGCAAAACAGTTTAAAACAAAAGAAGAAAAACTACTTTCTAATAAACTTTATATATACTTTACTTTGCAAAGTGGAAAAATATATCGACAACACAGATTGCATTAAGTATACAAAAATTTTTCTTGCTTTTAAACTCGATCGTGGTGGAATATAGGTCCGAGAATACCATATTTCTGTATAAAGAATTGCCTATAACGAAAAAAAAATCACTTTTATAGTGCACGACAGCCACTCAAAAATTTGTAGCTTTGAAAGAAAATGGAAAAATTTCGTTCAGAAATGTATGCCGAAAGAGAATCCTACATAAAAAAATTTAACGTATGAACATTTATTTAAAGTATGTGAACTTGTTGAGTATGATGAGAAAAACTCAGCCTCATGATATTTTGTCAAATTTACCCTCAGTACAAAAATGTAACACAGATGCTTCAGAACCGGGAAAATTTATTTAAAGCTTGTGGACTTCTTGAGTACGATGTTGTAAACTCTGAGTTTTGTGATATTTTGTCAAATTTACCTTCAGTGCAAAAACATAACGCAGATGCTATGGGATTGGGAAAATTTATTTAAAGTAAGTAAACTTGCAAACTTAAAATTCTGAGTCTCATGATATTTTGTGAAATTTACCCCCTGTGCAAAAATGTAAACACCAAACAGAAGATTGAAAACACCAACTTTGAAACGTTTCTTGTAAATTAAAACCGACATTAGTTTAAAAAATTCCAACCAATTTTGAAACTGTTTTTTTTCTAAAAGGAAATTATTTTTACAAAGTTTACCCAAACAATATTTTTTTTTTCAGAAAAAAGTTTATACAAATGTTTTTTTTAATACGTCATATTTTTCCTACTCAATTTTCTATTGCTATACATTTTCTTTACAAGAGTCTAAAACTCGCATAAAAGCTAGAAAAGTATACACTTTTTGCTAAGTATAGTTTTTCCGTTTAAATCATTTACGCTTTCAAACCAATCGAAACATGAGTCTTTTAAATGACATTGGATTTACAAGTCATCTACATTTCTTTTAATTCGAACACTCTTTACACCTAGTAGAAATTGCCATTTCGGATGTTTACTCGGAGAAAACTTTTGGAACTTTGGTGGACACGTCGTGTTTTTCGAGTACGTACCGAGACTTGGATCAAAACGAGTACTATTCCAAATCCGTTTACAAGGTGAAATTTTCACCCCCAGAAACGGAATCTTTACCTTTGGACAAGGCAGAGAGATCTTTTAAATCCAATTAATTATGTCGAAGTCAATGGTTGGCCATTCGAGGATCCAGGCAAAAACGTTTCTTTCAAACGCTTGGATATCGTGTAATCGATGTGGAAATGGACATGTTTCAACGAGACTGTGCATTATTGTCAAATCAACAATAGCAAATACAACAACAAAAGGAAAGTTTTAAAGAATGCAGCAACGAAGTTGCTTTTTACAATCACGAATTGTATCGTCATCGAGTTCACCTGTATGGCTACGATTCTAAGCGCACATTCTCAATGTGCGCTTAGCTGTAAAACTCGCCAATCGGATTCATAAGTTGAAAGTGGATCATTTCCAAGACCTAGTTGGCAACTCTTTTATTTGGAAAGAGCAAAAAAATTATTTTTGTAAATATGTATAGAGAGAAAATATGTATTTAGATAGAGAAGGAATAAATAAACATTTTTTTTCAAAGAATTGTAATAATTCTATTTGTTTCAATTTTTTTAAAAATTGCTATTCTTTTTTTGTGTTTATAAAGAATTGTAATATTACTTGTAATATTATATTTTTTTAAAGAATTGTAATATTACTCTATTTATTTCAAATAATTGTAATGTGAACTATTTATTTTAATTAAGTTAAATTTATCAAGATTAGTATTTTTTTAAAATTGTCCCTAGTTTTTTTTATTATTTATGTAATTTTTTTAAGGAATTGTTACACTATTTATTTAAAATAATTGTAATGTGAATCTATTGATTTTGATTTTTTAGGGTAAATTTATCAATATTAATTTTTTTTAAATTGCCCCTAGTGTTTTTTTTTCTTTCCGAATTTTTTTAAAGAATTGTAATGTGACTCTATTTCAAAAAAATTGCCATTAATCTATTTATTTCAAATTGTTTTAAAGGTAAAATTACCAAATTGTTAGTCGCTTTTTGTTTCTATAAACTTTTAAAAATGAATGGGGTCAATTCATGTGACGTAATAGTCACATGTCATGTACTTTTTGCGCATGGCATTTAAGTTTCATCCGCACCGCTTTCGTCAATCAGTCTGCCATTAACGTTCTCCGCCAAGTATGAAGCGGATTTCTTGTTTGCATTTGAAGTTATAATTTTTCAGTCATTTTCTTTCCTCTTTTTATGTGTTAACAGAGAAAATACTGGTGTGCTGATGGATGCATGCTTTAATGAGAAACACAAGAGTGACTGTCATGATAAAATGTTTTCTTATTTTCCTTTTAACAATCCTGACTTGGGTTGATAGCTTTGGTATAGATTTTTTCAAGCCTTCGAAGTCGGTGATATGCTCCGATCATTTTGAAGAATTCATTCAGTGTGTGTCCATTTATTAAATATAGCTGTTCCGGTAATTTGTTAGAAAAACTCTTCGAAGAAAAAGAAATCGGTAAGCGATTTGATGTCAAAAACAATCAAACAAAATCGTGAGTGCATTTCTAATTTACTTCATCCATATTTGATGAAATTTCTGATACTTTTGAATACGCTTAGAAGGTTTTTAAATGTTTACATGAATATTACATTGCATTTTTTTACAAAATCTTATCTGAATTTAATTAATGTAAGTAAACAAACTCCTGTTGCAAAAATAACAACTGCAATAATGCTAAACTTAGGTGGAAGTGAATATTACTAGTTTTTTAATTACATTTGCAGATTTGTTATGGATTCAAAGTGAATTTATATCAAACAACTCTTCTATTGTTAAAAATGAAATGGCAATAGTTTATTGTATTTAAACTGAAATTGACTGTTATCATAATATCCTGTTATAACACTGTGCACCTCAGTGATTTCTGTTTTAATAAATAAAGGTCTTTTCATTGAAAATCAATTTCCATATCAGCATTCATTATATAATTTTTATTCCCAACTTCATTGCTACATGCATGTTTCACTTTTTTTTTCTATTTATTTAACATATCAATTTTGAATTATAAAATTCTGTGAAAGCATAAAATGTTTCTTTCAACTCCTCTTTATATCCTATTTAACTTCTCCCTCTCTCTGTGTGTATATATATATATATCATGACCTTATTCTTGTTTATTAAATTTACTGTATTGTATGTTTTTGTTTTATTTTATGATATTCATTCAATGTAATTTTTATCAATGTAACTTTAGCATTTAAAAAAATTTCATAAATGTTCTGCTTTAAAAGTATATTGTTCAATATTATGTTTTTATTAGTGATTAAAAAAACAACAACTGTTCTTTAGTATCTAGGATGTTTCTGTTGAATAAAATTGATTTCATCATTTACATTGACATTCTTGTCATACTGTGTTTATATTATTTCTAAGTGTCTAGAAAAATAAATGTTGATAAATAGTAAATAGTTTTTTGAATTAGTGAGTACATTGAAACATACATTTGATCATATTTTTTAAAATAATTATCTCATATATTTTCTCTCTCTCTCTCTCTCTCTCTCTATATATATATATATATATATATATTTAAAAAAGTATCCATACCTTTTATATTTCATAATTTATTCAATATATACTAATTTGAGTTTCATGTTCTTTCCTCTGAGCAAACTGAAAACATCAAAGTCTCAATATTCATAAAAGTAATTACATAAGAAAAAAAAATTTTATTAGTAAACTTTAAAATATTAACTTATCTAAGACTAATAATTAATTTTAAAAAGAACTAACTGGAGGAACTATATTCATAAGATTCAACATTCTATACTATTTAAATAATATTGTTACGAAATTTTCTTTACCGGGGTTCGTTTGGATAGTGGGAGTGATATGATGTAAAGAACGCTCAATCAGCAGGCAGAAGTAGAATAAAAACAACGACGTTTATTTACACGAAGACACACAGGACAGCACAAAAGCGTCAACTATATACAGCACAGAAGACGATTATCTTCACCCGAGACGTGTAGCATACAACAGCACACACAGCAGCATACAACCAGAATCTACTGCAGACAGTAGCGCACAGCTCAGTTCAGCACTAGCTTGACTCAGTCGCTTCCGATTCCTCCGTCTTCTACTTCTCCAACTCTGACTCGGAATATTGACCTGACTTCTCTGGCAGTGCAGCCCCTTTTATAGGTCTCAGGAGGCGGGGCTAGAAGCCTCTCAACCAAACAGGAACGTTCGAGGCGTATCTCGGTTCCTACTGGACGGATCGGGAAAATTCTCGAAGTTTCGGGTATAATCTATTTTGGCGCCAAAGTCGCCAAATTGGTCGCCAAATGGTCGCCAAGTTTGTCGCCAAGCTCCGGGACCCCCGACACGAAGCCCAGATTCTGTCCCATAGAGATGACTGTAAAACATTCTTTCCAATGATGGAACCAACTATGCTGGGAAGCAGCATTACGGATTCGTAACAATATGTAAAAAAGAACATATGTAATTTTTCAAAAACACTGTCATAGTCATTTGTCAAAATGTATCCTTCGGATAAAAAAAGAGATGGGGGGGAAGGATATAGGAAAGGAAAGAATAATGTGGCACCAAATGAATTAAAAAGCGATGTTAATTAATTATGCAAAAACAATAATTCCATTGAAAATACTAATTAAAATTTTAATATAAGAAATAAAATTATATAACTAAGAAAATTTAGAGAAAATAATTCAAAATAATATCTTTAAAAAAATGAGAATTTTTTAATAATTGATCGGCTAGCGTAATATTTACTAAACAATGGTTTCGTCAACGTTATCGGCAGACATCACGACATGTGCAGAACGGTTGAAAATTGAACAGAAGCGGTTTGTTTGGTACCTGACACGTGACCGTGAATTGACCCCATTGGCCTCAATAACTAATGATGACGTTTATTTTATACAAATGCACGAATACACAGAGGACAAAAACAGCTGAGATGTACACAAGCAACCAACAGCAGTCCGCAAGTAGTAATCGGCAGTAAACAATTACCACAGCACACACAGCGGCCAGACAGAACTCAGCAGGAGAAGGGAATTTATGTAGCTATTCTCTACGGTATCTTCGTTTTGGCTGTGTCCAACTACCGACTCATCACTTTACGACTGTCTACTTCACATACGACTCGATGCTGCATCTATAATAAATTTCAATATTCGACACACAGCTCAATTCACGAATCGCTTAAGCTCCACTCATTGCTTACGCCTCGCCCGACTGATCCAACTAATTCTCCTTTTGACTCGCTATACAATTCAATACCAACAGACGACTAAGTGCACCACTGTTTTCTGTTCGGTATTATCGGCCTTATATAGTTTCTAGAGCAGGGCACAGAAGGTTCTTGAATAATCAAACATAACTCGGCTCCTATTGGTCCACTCGACAAAATTCCTGAACATTCTAGTATCACACACTTTGTCGCCAACTTCATCGCCAAATAGCTCCCAGGGACCATTGATCCGGCATCCGCTTACCTTCCAATAGAGCTGATCGTAGAACTATCTTTTCTACGATGGAACTAACTATCCTGGGAAGCAACATTACAGATAGTATGAACTTTATCCGTGACGACCAATACCTTTCTCAGAAAGTTAATTGAGATAAAGTAATTGTAGACAGAGTTTGAAAAATAAAGCTTGAAAATTTGAATATCTCATTTCCCTAATGGAAGTGTTTCGTTACTTTGGTGAAAGATCTACTCAAGTAAATCTTGTGTAGTACCAATGTGAAAGTAAAGAATTATCAAATAGACGATAGTGACGTTGAACCCTTAACGGTTTCTATATTTATGTGAGAATTGAAGCCGCTGCATTGGTTTTCAGGAAAAGATATCGAACATTTTCCTGGCAAGGTGGAGGCACAAATAATATTTAATTTCAAATTTTACGGTCTGCATAAAATTTGCACTCTTTTGAAAACATAGCACTTTCTGCAGAGTTTCTTTTCAATAAGCTACAAGCAAAATTCTTCAAATAGTAGAGAAAAGCCAAGAAAAAAATTCTACTCGTTCGACAATCAATCATATAAGATAAACAGCCAATGCTTCTCAAAAATCCTATTTTGTCATAAATTACTACAAATCAAGAATTTTAATTATGTATTTTTCAATTAAATTAATTAATTAAATTTAATTTTCAATTCAACAGCTCAATTGAAAAAATCTTTTCGAAAGAATGTACATGAATTTCTAGCATGTAATTTGGAAATAATTACTTTTTTTTTGTAAATATTTTGAGTGCTATTTTTTTACACAAATATGCTTGTTTGTTGAAGATCATTATTTTAACATATTATAAGAATGTGCTGATACAGTATTTTAATAATTTTTTTTATCGAATTAAATGCCGACGTGACGATCATTCAATTTGAGTTAACTTCCCCTTTACTTACAATTTATTATATAAATAGTAAGTGACCATAAATGCTTGTTTAATAATAATATATATACTGTTTTATTACTATTTTAGCACCGATTTGAAAATAGAAAGAAAAGCATTTCATTATATTTTCCTGCATTACTTCAAAAAAAAAAACACCTTATATTCTACAAGCTCCTAAAAGTTATAAAATATACATAAATATTGAAAATGTTTTAAAATTTCATAAACCATAAAAATATTTTGTAGAGTTCTGAACTGGAAAGTTTGAAATTCATTACTATTAATTCAAAATCTCCAACAATATTGATACAATATCTTTATGATATTTTACTTCATTCAAAATATCGAACAATATCTTTTGAAAAAAGAAATTAAGTTCAGTGACAGGAAGTTCAGCTGGCTGGAGTTAACGATGACAAAACTAGAATATTGATTGATTTTATCGTGCTTTGTAAGCAAGAATTTTAATACATCGAAAACAAAAATTGTTTAAAAACAAATTGGATGGGTAATAATAAGAATAAATCAAACATTTAAATTTATTTTTTATAAACTGAAAAATGTACGATCAGATTTTTTCGAATTTTCCGTGTTATAGTTAAAGCTTATTTTCTTTGAGTTGAGCATAATTTTAAATCGACAAGTTAGGTTGATACCTTATATGAAGACTATTATTATTATTATTGCAAATTGTTCTCATGACACGATTTTGGTAAAATTTCTGCAGAAATTCAACCGATCATAGTTCCTAGAAACTAAAACCAACCTTCGTCCAAAAGTTATATATAGTCGTTATAATTAATTTCTTCTAGTTATCTTGTGAGCAAGATAACTAGGTGAATTTTGTTTGGATTTTAAATAACTTAGAATACATTATAAGAAATGTTAAAGCCTCGGATGAGTTTGTAGATGGCCATCTAGTTCAAAGGGGGTAGAAATGGTGGTGATCACTTATAATAATTATAATCCATAATACTGAAGATAGAAAAATAAATAAAATTAGTCAAATTAGCTCCCCATTAACACGAACAATTTTAAAGTTTTTCGACACCTGCAATTGTTTAGAAGGTAGAGGTTAAGAAGTGATTTGCAAGCCCTAATTTTGACTGTTTCTAACATCAATTTGTGTGGGCAGTTTTGAAAAAAAAAATGAAATAAAATTTGTCTTTTTCTTTCATTACTATAGTTTAAATACACGTAGAATGAAGATTAAAAGCTTGAATAAAACTAATTAAATAAAGAAGGAGAACGATTTAATGGTAACATTATGTCAAAAATGACCAGTAAAAAAATTCCTAAAGTTGCAGGCTTTTTAGTTCTTTTAACTGTATCTATCATTTTAAAAAATACAACTTGGTACCATGTTACCGTTTCTCTTCTATAGCTATTTGCCGTTTTAAAATAAACTAAACGATTTTCTGAAATTGTATTTTCGTTGTAACAAAATACACAAAAACGAAAAATCATTCATGCACTCACAGAATACTACCATTCACTGAATCATTAACCATTAGGGATTTATGTTAAATTTGTCAGGTGTTTATTTCAAATGAAGTAAACTTCTTTAAATGTGATTACATACTATCGAAAATATCTAATTTATACGTTGATATCGAAGGAAAATACTTATCATGAAATTTACTATTATAGTGATCAACCAGTTTACTAATTGGATATCAATTATCTTGCAAAAACGTAAAATTGATTGCTGCTCAAATTTTGAATTAGATTTTACAATATTCATTATGTGAAGAATAATTAATTAAAACTCTGCATATTTTGAGCAATAAACATAATTTTTGTTATTTAAATGCATTCATTATTCCAGAGCTTTTATTAATTTGATGGTCCTTTGGTTTAAGTCTGCCACATTACTGAGAGTATATAGTATCACAAAAAGACAACCATTATAGCTTTTACGGAATACGGAAGTACGAGTACTTGCACTAAATGCATAATAGTAATTAATCGCCAAAAATATGTTAGTTTATTGACTGCGTCCGCCAACTTCATGCAGTTATGCCTAAAATTGTCAATGGCATGCAGTAAATACACAAATACCGAAATATATTGTAAAAAAAGATGTTTTTTAAAACTTTATTTCACTCCGCTTAATAATTATAAATGAAACACTCAAAACTGCAACAGAGAAGATCTTAATTTCAATATTAATTTAGAAAAGCAGACGATTTTTCCCTACAATATGATTGAAAAATCAAAAGATAAATTCGTACTTTCTATCGAAAAGCAGTATTCTCAGCACTTAATTGAAAGAAATAATTTTAAATGATAATTAATTTCTTCAAATATGTTTAAAATGCAAAGACAAGCTTTTAATTTTTGCCAACTAATACGAACCTTTGTATTGTTTAAAAACTTCAAAGTTTTTCAATAATGTAAATTTTGTAGCAAAACCTATATTTATGCATTATTTTTTAATAATATTTGTAATTTTAATATTATTTATTTTGCAATAAACACTGAATTGTGTAATAGCAATAAATTCATTATCTACGATTGCTTCAGAATTTAATATTGCTTTGTTTTTATTTAAGAATTGAAAGAAATTTGAAAACAACTTAAAAGGCATCTTCCTTGGCCTTTCAGCTTTTTGCGAAGAAATTTTTTATTTTCATATATAAGAAATTGGAGAAACTGCGGTATTTATCAAAAAGTCAATATCGAAATTTTAATAAAGCCCACTGTTTTAAATCTTCTTACTTTAAAACTTAAAATGCCTAGAAAACCTTCATAATATTGTATAGCATTCAGAAAAACGAACAACATCATACAGTATCTTCGGTTAATAGTGTACGTCCCTTCCTTCCCTCTTTTTTTTTAAGTATATCGTCCATTATTGAAAAATATGTCAAAAATATAATGAGTTAATTGATTCACATATGGCTTTTATCACTTATCTGTATGTGCGTATCACTTTTTAAATTAGACCCATAAATGTAAAGAATTTCGATCTATGTGTATGCATATGATCACGGCAATTCAAAAATGCAATGAGCTGTACGAAAGGAATCTATGTGGTCTTTACATTCTAAATTTCATCCGCAATAGATTAAAAAAGAGGGGGGATTTGTATCGTATTTTAAACCAAAATCTGCCAATGTGAAACGATAGATACTTTTTCGAAATGCCTAGTTTTTAAAAGTTGTTTTTTCTTCATTATAGTGTGAAGTTACAAAAATAAGTTCCTACAATAAGTCGGAAGAGAGTGGAAAGGACTTCTCTTCTACTTAACAATGCGAAAAGACCGAAGTAAGAAAACAATATTATATTATATATATATATATACACTGGTGTGCAAAACTTAAGCAACAGGTATGTTGTTTTTTGCCATGACTTCACGAGAAATTATCTGAGAGACATGAAATTCAGAAATGTGATACAGCATTTTGTTCTGAAAGAATGACGAAAGCATAGTTGCGCAGAAATGAATACAATGCATACAGTATGGAATCAAACAAAAAAGGCTTTATTGAACTCATAGTATCGTTACACATGATTGTCTGTCCAAGAGGAAGAACAGCAAGCAGATGTTCCTTAGTATGGGATATGCCCTCCCCTTACTGCAATGGTTGCTTCGCACCGTCTCCCCATACTCAGCACCAGATTGTCCAACAGTTCTTGAGGTAAGAGTGCCCATTCCTCAATCAGCATCTGTTTAAGTTGTCGGGTGTTCCCAGGAGGATGTAATCGTGCCGCAAGGCGTCTCCCCAAAGCATCCCACACATGTTCTATCGGATTTAAATCAGGGGAGCACGCCGGCCAATCCATTCGAGTGATATCTTCACTTTCCAGGAGCTCCTCAACAGCATGAGTCCTGTGTGGCCGTGCATTGTCATCCATAAAAACGAAGTGTGATCCAATGGCACCTCGGAGCAGAAGCACATGGGGAAGAATCACCTCCTGACAATAGCGATCTCCAGTTACAGAACCTCTGTCGAAAATGTGGAGCTCAGTCCGCCCGTTCATCATAATGCCTCCCCAGACGACAACTCCAGGACCACCGAAACGGTCTCTTTCCGTGATGTTACAAGCGATTCTCAACGCCAGTTGATTTGGAGAGAGGTCGGGAAACGGTTTCATCCCAGTAACGCGTATGAAGACATATGTACTATGGCCCAAGTCTTTGTGAGTGAAAATAAATTTAGAAGATTTGTGGCGAGATTCTAATGGTTTTAACAGTTGCATCTGCATGTCTTTTGCAAACGTATCGGTATCCCAGCTATTTTTAGGTTTTTCGAAAAACTCTCCTGGCAACCTGATAGGTTATCCATAAACCATTTGGGCAATGGTGAAATTCGTATCTCCACGCAGAGCAGCTGTTAGTCCCAACAATACTGTAGGTAAAGTTTGAGTCCATTTAATGGAATTATTCGCTTTTATTGCGGCTTTTAAGGTTCAATGGATCATTTCAATTTTCCCATTGCATTGTGGGTGGTAAGCTGTTGTTGTACTTATATGGAAACCACATATAATGCCGATATTTGTAAAAAGTTAAGACCTAAATTGACTACCTTGATCGGTAATAACACGATAAGGCATTCCGAAACGTGGAATCCAATGATTATAAAATTTGCGAGCCACAGTTTCGGCGGTCACATTTGCTAACGGTATGACTTCTATCTAACACGTGAATCGGTCGATGCAAGTAAGACAGTAAGTTTTACCTTCAGAAATAGGTAACGGGTCTATGATGTCAATATGAATAATAGTGAATCAATGATCTACTTCCTTGTAATTGGTAATTTGGGAGTGCGTATGCCTGTTAATTTTATTCTTTTGGCAGTGGATACAAGAGTTTGCCCAATGGATGATATCTTTCCGAATGTTGAACCAAATAAATCTGGAAGATATTTGCTTACCGTAGATTTCACATCAGGGTGTGCTAAGCCATGAATTTTGTGAAAAATTTGAGGTATAAATGGACGAAATTTTGTAGTTGAAATATCGCACCAAAGTAACTTTCCTGAATCCAGAGGATATTGTTTGAAAATCAAAGATGGTTGCGAGCGTAGCTCGTTAAGATCTTGATAATCAATTTATGCTTCTGCAATTTTATCATAATCTATTTCAGAGATAGCTTCTATCCTGGATTGTGAATCTGCGACAATATTTTCTTTTCCGCCAACGTAACGAATATCCGTTGAAAATTCTGAGATGTATTGTAAATGACGTAATTGTCTAGAAGAAGCTTTTTCGGTTTTTTTTTGTTGAAAAGCAAACGTCAAAGGATTTTGACTGGTATAAATTATAAATTGTCTTCCTTCAAGAATATGCTTGAATTGTTTTATTGAAAGGTATATTCCTAACAGTTCCCTGTCGTAAGTACTATATCCTTTCTGAGCATTAGATATCTTCTTAGAAAAGAAAGCTAAGGGTTTCCAACTGCCTCCTTCAAACTGTTGCAGCAGGGATCCAACAGCGAAATCGGAAGCATCACTGAAAAGAGCTAACATTGAGTCAGGATTTGGAAAACTTAGTAATGTAGCATTCGCTAGATCTTTTTTGCATTGCTCCAATTTTTTTTTGCTTCATCGGTCCAAGGAATTTTACGTTTATCCTTTTTCTTGGAAACCTTTAAATACTCATGAAGAATTGCTTGGTTTTAGGCAGCATCTTTGATGTATCGCCGATAGAAATTAATGAGACCAAGGAAGGTACGCAATTCATGAATAGTTTCTGGTACCTTATAATTCAAGATGGTATTTACTCTTTCAGGAAGGGGTTGAGAGCCTTTAGAGTAACCAAGTATACTAAAAATTCTAGCTGATTCACTCGAAAAATCGACTTTCCAAGATTTATACGAAGACCATATTTATTTAAACGAGAGAAAACTATTTTTAGGTGTTCTGAATGTTCATCGTCTGTTGAAGAAGCTACTAAAATGTCATCTAAGTATGCAAAAACAATCTAAAAAACACTTCATTGATGAAACGTTGAAACGTAGATGGGGCGTTCCTTAACCCAAAGCTCATAACGTTAAATTCATATAAGCCGAATGGCGTTATGATAGCTGTTTTTTCTTTATTTTCTTCCGCTATTGGGATTTGAAAATAGGTCTTAAATAGGTCAATTCTTGAGAATTTTTTTAAAGATATGATGGAAGTCCTCGATTCGTGGAATAGGATAACGATCGGGAATCGTTTGTGCGTTTAAGCGCCAGTAGTCCCCGCATGGTCGTAAACTTCCGTCCTTTTTTCTAACTAGATGGAGTGGACTGGCCTATGGAGATTTTGAAGGTCTAATTATATCATTATCTAACAAATTTGAACTCCTGTTTGGCTAATTTTAATTTATTTGTATCTAACTGTCGAGCTTTTGAAAAAACAGGGGGGCCTTTTGTAGCTATATGATGTTTTACGTTATGTTTCAAATTAGAAATTAAAAGACTTGGTTTGGTTAAATTCGGATATTGTAACAACAATTTCGTATTGAGAATTTTTATCAGTCGAGCTTATGCTATCGGCACTTGTTATACACGTAATACGGCTTCGAATGGATAAATTTGTAACACCATCTATTAATTTTCTGTTATGCATATCAACTAGTAATTTAAATTTGGTTAAAAAGTCTGCGCCTAAGATCGCTGTAGCGATTACAAAGGGAAATTGGAATGCTCGACGTAGGCCTAAATAAAAAATTAAAATTTTGAATCCAAACGTGGGTATTATTGTTCCATTTGCAGCATACAATTTAAAGGAATTACATAGTTTATGGTTTGATGTGGCTGGGATAAACGAAAGATCAGCACCACTATCTACAAGAAAGCGTAAACCGGTTGTTTTATCGGTAACAAATAAACGGTAATTACCGCAATCTTCAAATTCCTTCGCAGCAGAATCTGCCGTCGAAACTACTGCTGTTCGGAGTTTTCCGACTCTTTCCAGCTGCACGGACTCTTGCATTTATTCGAGTAACATTTATCGCCAAATTTGAAATGCTAATAACATAATGTTCCATTGGGATTGTATTTCTTTCTAGACTGGCTACGACTCCTATCTCGACAAAAACCAGATTGGCGAAATTTATTTCTAGCCTGTCTTTGAACCTTTAATTCTGAAATCTGTTTTTCTAGGTTAGAGATTTTTTCTAACATTGTACTCATCACAGAATTCTCAGAACCAGCAGAATAAATTTCTGTCGATGAGCTCATTTAAAATATTTTATCTGCCATAATTGATAAGTTATCTAAATCTTCGTTACTTACAACTAAAATATTTTTAATTGATTCTGGCAGCTTGTCAAGCCACAAAGTACGCAAAACTTTATCGGATATATTTGTTTCGCCAAGCGATTTCATTTTTCTCAAAAGTTGGCTAGGTTTCATATCGCCAAGAGAAATTCCTGCAAGCAATTTTGTTATTCTTTTTTCTTCACTTTCTTTAAAAGTATTGAGCAATCCTTCTTTCGCAGCTGCGTACTTATCATCCCGGTCACTTTGGATTATATCCGATATATTTTCGACGACTTTCGGTTCGGTTCGTAACTGTGCGACAAGCTAGTTAAATTTAGTTTGATCTTGAGTGATGCTTGTAATAGAAAATTGTGCCTCTACTTGGAAAAACCAAATTTCTGGTTTTTCTTCCAAAAATGGAGGAATTTTTACGTTTACCTTGCTCGCCTCGTATCTATCATTTGCCGTATTTAAAACAGAAGCGTCGCAAGTAGCCATAACTACGTAGGTAGAAAAAAAATTATCCACAGTTCCGGTCACCAAATTGTAGCGCAATTATGTACAGCTCATTACGATCGGTCATTCATATGGATTATATTTCCGGAATGATTAATGCAGATTATATTTGAAATTAAAATAACCGAAACTATATAAAGTCGACATATTTTTTATTCCATCACAAGCAACTGATGTTGCCACTTTTTAAAAAGACAAACTGGCAAAAACAAAGATAACAAAATAAAGATATAGCTGCTACAAATCTACGATCGTTATATTTAAACGTTTTAAATGTAAATATTAAATGTTTATGTCATCTTACTTTGGATTGAATTATCTTAACAAGAATGCATTTAATATATGACAGCACGACTTCTTCAGTTTCGCTTTAGTCATTCCATATCTGGTGACCTCGGACTTTGAACTGCAGTCTTGAAACTCAACCGTTAGCAATATCGATATCAAGAATTCGGTACAAGTGATCAAAAATTAAGGTACGTTCGTTAAAATAATTTAAAATGTCTATAAAGGAAGTAAAGTAACCTCCCTTAAATCTCGATATTCCAAATGATGAAGTTAGTCGAGTTGCAGCTAAGCCACCAAATTTTTGGCGAAACAAGCCAAAACCTTTGTTTTTACAGCTTGAAGCACAGTTTGCAAACAGCGGTATTTCTCAAGATTCAACTAAATACAATATTGTCGTCGCTGCGTTAGACGAAATTGTTTTAGATTTTGTGGTTGATATTTTGTCCGATCCTCCTACAGATACTAAATATGAAACTATCTCTTAAGGCAAATGAAAAGCTTGGCAGGAAATTCTATTTCGGATGAAGTTATTAAATCTTTGTGACTACAAGGGCTTCCACAGTAAGTCCAAGCTATTTTATCAATAAGCAAATATATTGATAATACTGCAGAGATGGCCGATAAAATTATCGCGGATTACAACACTTCTGAAATATGCCAAGTAACGAAGGTTGTCTCATTGCCAAAAGCAACTTCTTCAGCCGACCGGCATAAATTAGAAGAATTACAAGCAAATATAGCCGCATTAACGAAAAAATTTGATGAATTCTCTCGAAATACTAGATTACGCAACAAATCTAGAGTATATGGAAGACGACCTAGATAGAAATCCAGATAAAATAGATATGAATTTTCTTAGTACCGCCATAAATTTGGAAGGAAAGCTAAAAAATGCCTGAAACCATGTCAGTTTAAAACGGAAGATCCGGAAAACCAATAAGGCAATCGCTTGATGCGGCTAGCGATATTGACGAGAAAAGTTGCCGCTTATATTTATATGATAAATCAACCGGCAAGCAATTTTTAATAGACACGGAAGCTGATATATCTGTTATTCCAGTAAATAAACAGAGAGATTGTAAAGCATCAGATTTTATTTTATTTGCCGCCAATTGCTCAAAAATTCAAAATTTTGGCACCAAAGCGCTAAAATTAGATCTTGGACTTCGTCGCCAATTTACTTGGTCATTCACAATAGAAAATGTCTAAAAAGCTATTATTGGAACAGATTTTCTCAAAAATTTCGGGTTATTAGTTGATTTCAAAAGGAAATGCCTTATCGATCCACTAACATCACTGTCCTCATTTGGTAAAATAGCTACATTTCCAAATTTTTCTCTCACTACGGCAGCTTCTGCAACATATGATTCACCAATACCTAATCTTCTTAATGAATTCAAGGAAATCACAAGGCCGAGTTGTTTGATTAAGAACCCTAAGCATTTCGTTACTCATCACATCATACCGAAAGGCCCTCCGGTCACATCAAAAGTTCGTCGCCTCGCACCTGACAAGATAGCAAAAGAGGAATTCTCATATATGTTGGAGCAGGAAATTTGCAGACTTTCAAGTAGTCCTTGGGCAAGTCCGTTACATCTTGTACCAAAGAAAACAGGTGGTTGGAGATCTTGCGGGGACTATAGAGCTCTGAACTCTGTTACCCAGCCTGACAGATGCCCCATTCCGCACCTACATGATCTTACTCAAAATTTATATGGATGTAAATGTTTTTCCACTCTTGATTTAGAAAGAGCCTACCATCAGATTCCAGTTGAACCATCTGATATAGACAAAACAGCCATTTGTACACCTTTTGGTTTATTTGAGTTCACAAAAATGACTTTCGGTTTGCGCAATGCAACCCAACCTTTTTAACGATTTCTTCATTCAGTGTTAAGGGGCTTAGATTTTTACTTCAAATATCTTGATGATATTCTCATCGCATCGAAGGATGAAGCTCAGCACCTTAATCATTTTAGGCAAGTTTTTCAACGCCTTCAAGATGCTGGTCTGATATTAAAGGTTTCAAAATGCAAATTCTCCCAAACCGAAGTAAATTTTTTAGGTCATCGAATTTCTTTAAATGGTATTGAACCAACAAAAGAAAGAATAAAAGTTATAGAAGATTTCAGGCTTCTTGAAACAGTCAAACAATTCAGAAGAATTTTGGGAATTATCAATTTTTGTAGAAGATTTATTCCTCAAGCAGCTCAACATCAAGCAAGCTTGTACGATTATTTAAAAAGTGGCAAAAAGAATGATAATTGAATTCTCAAATGGACTGACGAAACTACAAAAGCCTTTACAACTTCAAAAGAGTTATTGAAATCTGCAACATATTTAGCTCACCCTGTACCATCTGCTAAACTCTCTCGTGACAGATGCCTCCGATGTAGCATTAGGTGGAGTTGTGCAACAATTTGTAAATAATTAATGGCAACCACTTGGTTTCTTTTCCGAAAGACTGACACCAACACAAAGGAATTATAGAACATATGATCGGGAACTCCTTGCTGCATATTCGTCAATTAAGCATTTTCGATACCTGCTAGAAGGTCGTGAATTTACATTATTCACGGATCACAAACCGCTCGTTTATGCGTTCCGTCAAAATTTGGAAAAGGCATTTCCACGTCAACCAACGCATTTAGAATTCATTAGTCAGTTCACGTTAGAAATTCAACACATTTCTGGAAAAGACAATATTATTGCTGATGCCTTATCTAGACTGGAGGAAATTAGAATTTAATCACAAATTGATTATGAATCCATAGCCAAAGCTCAAGAAATAGATACGGAGTTAAAAGAAATAATTACGTCACAAAACTCTTCATTGAAAATAGAAAAAAATCCCAGTTTTTGACTCTAATTGCGAATTATATTGTGATTTTTCAAATTAAAAAACCATTTATTCCAGTCAACTTCAGGAAAATAGTATTCTATAGTGTTCACGATCTAGCACATCCCGGAATTAAAGCAACTGTAAGATTAGTTTCATCGAAATTTGTTTGGCCTTCCATCAAAAAGGGTATTAGCAATTGGACAAAAAGTTGTTTAAAATGCCAAAAATCCAAAATAATTAAACATGCCTATACTCCATTACAAAGTTATCCTACAGTAAGCCAATGATTTCAAGAAATTAACCTAGATCTTATTGGTCCTTTGTCACCATCAGAAGGATTTCGGTATTGTCTTACAATTATTGACCGCTACACAAGATGGGCAGAGGCTATTCCTCTACCTAACATCCGTGCAGAAACTGTAGCTGGTGCTTTATTGAAAAACTGAATCGCCCGTTATGGCATTCCAACTGCAATTACAACAGACCAAGGTACTCAATTTAAATCTCAACTGATCGAAGAACTTTCAAAATTTTTTGGTTATAAAAGATATAGAACAATCGCATATCTCCCACAAGCTAATGGTTGTATGGAACGTTGGCACCCTACACTGAAAGCCAGTATTATGTGTCATGAGAACCAAAGCTTTACAAAATCACTTTCAATTATTCTACTTTGTTTACGCACAGTGTGACGTGATGATTTTCAAGCTATCCCAGCTGAACTCCTGTATGGTGAAAATATAAAACTACCATGCGATTTTCTTCAGAATTCAAGCTTTCAACCACAATCTGAATTTAAAAAGCACCATAGAAAATTTAAAACCCGTTCCCTTTCATAATCATTCAAGCAAAAAATATTTCTTTCCAAGAACTTAAGAACTTGTTCACATGTATTTGTCCACACTGATAGTTCTCATCGTAGTTTGCACAACCTTATCACGGACCATACCAAGTTGAAAGGAGGTCAGATAAAGTTTTCACTTTAAAAATAATTTAAAAAGAAGTCAACGTTTCTGTAGATATAATAAAGCCTTATTTTTCTGACAATCCTACAGAACTTGATTTGATCTCCAAAATTCCAGCAACTTTTAAAAAGAATTCAATAGCTGTATTAAACACAGCAAATTCAGAAACTACTTCGACCAAACAAGTCACCAGCGGCAAAGGAGTGAGAATTGCTGCTCCAAAACTAGTGACAAAATCTGGACGTTCAGTACACAATCCATCTCATTACAAGTGACGTTTCTTCATCGTTCGAGTAGCTCACTAGGGGGGGGGAAGTACTGGGGAACAACGAAGAAGCAGAAAAACATTTTATTATTGAACTTATAAGTTGTGTAACAACTCAATTAACCTTGTTTATTGGCTTGTATTCTAAAGATTTGAAATCGCATTAGCGGTACCTCTGTTAAACTAAAATCGTTACATTTAAACGTTTTTAATGTAAATATTAAATGTTTATGTCGTCTTACTTTGGATACAATTATTTTAACAAGAATACACCTAATGTATGACAGCACGACTTCAGTTTCGCTTTAGTCATACCATAGTGGTTGATTCTTGAGGTAATCCTGCACAGCTTCCTTCACTTCGTCGTCCGAATGGAAACGTGTTCCCTGCAATGCTCTCTTAAGTGGCCCAAAGATGTGGAAGTCATAAGATGACAAATACGGATTGTATGGTGGGTGTTCCAATACTTCCCAAAAGAATTTTTTTTTAAGGTCGTCTGGGCATTACGGGAGACGCGCATTGTCATGGAGAAGGATCACTTGTTGTGCGCGAAGGCCTGGCCGTTTGCTTTTGATTGCTTTCCGAAATTAAGTGCTGCAGTATTATGTTGAATAGATCGTGTTCCTTTGTTGCAGGAAATCAATTAAGAGTAGTTCATGGCAGTCGAAGAATCAGGAACCGTATTATCGAGCGTTGTTCCGATCTAAACGTATCCATGTATAGCACGGCTTTACTTTTGATCAACTTTCTCTACCTTGAACAGCTCCTACCATCCTTATCCCTATTCGGTGACGCTGCTATAGCTGCAGTTATTCTGACACAATCGCAAGTGTTCCTTTTTCATTTGGGCAACCCTTATAGCATTTATTTTCGGTCATCTTAGGTCTGAAGTCCTCGATTACTGGCTTTGAATGCAAAAAAACAGTCCCTTCTTTCTTCTAAGACTGCCGCTCGGGGCTTTAATAATCTCCCTCCCTTAGCAGCACAAACATAATACGATGCTTTTGACATTTTAAATATTATACATTATCGTAAAGATATCATAGCAACATTTTTTAGGATCTTCTGCTAATGGGCCCTTATCCCTCAGTATACTTTTATTTTCTAACTCAAAGAAGCCTAAAAGTTTTATATAAGAAAAACGATAATGATATTTTTTTTATTATGATATTGCCTCTTTATTCACTTCGAAACTTTATACTTCACAAAATTTCTATGACTGTTTTTAATCCATAAAGAACTTATCATTCATTGTTTCAAAAATTGTATTTCACAATTTTTAATTAATTGAAAGTATTTATAATAATGATAAACGTAACACCAAATTACATCAATAACTTCATTCTATTACAAAATATTCAAACATTTTTCATTAAAATTATTTGAGATTTTTAATTTAAATTAATTTCAACAAAATCTGTTGATTACTTTAAATAAATAGTTTTACTTTCTGGTACGCGAAGACTTCAAATAAGCCACAAAGATAAGTAGGGGAGACCGGGTTTAGTTGGCACTTTGCTAATAGCGCAGGTAAAAAACGCAGAATGGCAGTAGAAACAGGAACAGACGGAACAGGAAGTATGACTTCATACGCTCACATTTTCAGTCAGTTTCATTTGGATCTACAGACACTAGAGGTCAAATTATTTTTTCTTTTTGCTTCAAAAAGTAAGCATTCACTACACACTTGATTTTCTTCTAAAATATACAATATTAGCAATGAAGATTCTCGCATGTTACATTTAGTATTTTGATATTCATGAACATATTTGTGAGAAAGCATCTTTTAATTAATTTAATATTTCTGAATCAAAATCAAAATGGCGTGACGGGGCATGATGGCTCCAAGTCAGGCGGAGCAGGTTGGCATTGCGTTTTTAATGATGCCGATGATTTACTTTCTAATATTTCTTTTTCAGAGCCATGGTTAGAAACAGAAAGAGGACGACAAACCGAGCTTCGACCTCCCGGGTCGTTATTGTGGAAGTAGTAAAAGCGATAATGCATGAAGAATTGTCTTATTCAAAGGCTGCTGAAAAGTATGGGATTTAATTTCTTTGCGTTTCCTAAAATGCTACTGCCAAAAAGCTTCAAAAGTCGGGAGTTATCCTTTAACTTTCAGTTATTTGCCAACACGAAAATTTTCAGCTTTCAGGAGGAAGCAGATCTCGCAGAATATGTAAAACGAGCGTCAGATGTTTATTTTGGTCTTAGTCCGAAGAAGTACGGAAATCTGCTTACCAGTTTGCTATTTCATTAAAACGGAAAGTACCTGATTTATGGGAAGAAAATCAACAAGCAGGCGAGGACTGATTCAGCTTATTTTTAAAAAGGAACTCTTCTTTATCCATCAGAAGGCCAGAAGCAACGAGTCTCAGCTGGTCTACCTACTTTAATAAAACAAACAATGACGCATTTTTTAAACTTTTGACGCAGTGTTATAACAAGTACAGTTTCGGACCTGCGGATATATGGAATGTGGATGAGACAGGGACCTCAACTGTTCAAAAACCCTACCGGGTGGGTAATTCGGAAGGGATTTAAACAGATTAGCATCTGCAGAATGAGGAACTCTTGTAACTTGGCTGTTGTTGTATCTGCTATAGGAAACAAGATTCCCCCTCTCTTCATTTTTCCACGTGTGAATTTCAGAGATCACTTCCTCAATGGGGGCACATACAGGCAGCACTAGATGTTCCAATCCATCAGGATGGATGAAGGAAAAGCATTTTATGCACTTTGCTGAACATTTCGCAGTGTACACAAAGTCTACAAAGGAAAGACCGACACTACTGCTACTGGACAATCATGACTCATCTTTCGATTTCATCATTCAATTATTTGAAAGCGAACGGAGTTGTGGTGATGAGTTTTCCACCTCACTGCAGCCATAAGCTGCAACCTCTGGATCGCAGTGTGTATGGTCCGCTAAAGAAATACGTGAACAGTGCATATAATTCATGACATAGAAACAATCCTGGAAAAACAATGAAGATTTACGATATTATACAAAGATACAGCGACTGCTCTCCCACTGGCTACCACCGAGAACAATATAACAGCCAGCTTTGCAGCTACTGGAATAAGTCCACTGAACCCGGACATATTTTCCGATTTGGAATTTATTCCCAGTTACGTAACATACCATTCTCAAGCCACATCTAATATATCTCAGAGTGATTCTCCAGCTTTGGATTGAATTTATTTTAATCTGATGCCTACTGATCTCGATGAAATTTCCGAAGCAGAGAGCATGAAAGAAATGGCACTCAACTACTGCAGGTTTTATCATCCCCAGATCCCGAAGTTTTGATCCACATACTATTTCACCATTGGAAGAACTATGAACATTGCCAAAGGCTGGCACAAGACAAGGAACAAGAAAAGGGCGAAGGAAGAGACAGCTGCTATTTTGACAGATACCGGTAAAGGATACACTTCCGACAGAAAAATGAGCCGTTAAGATAAAACGATTAAAAACAATTGTGAAAACCAAGGCTAATGTATTACACAATAAAAATGACAAAAGGAAGACCAAAAACAGGAAAGTGGCCAAAGACGAAATGCAGAGTAAGAAAACTAAATTCAGGAGGCGAATCTTTCATTCTTAAATTGAAGAAGAATGAAGGTCTCCAGATGATGAAGACGATGTTGATATCAACTGTGATTTGATTGAGAAATCGGATGATTTGAATTTAGTAAAACATCCAATGGTCAATTATTTTGTATTAGTAAAATTGTTAACTGAAGATAAAAAAAAACTCAAAATTCTACGCTTAAGTATTGAATCAAAAGAGCTCCCAAGAATGGAAGGTGAGCTTCCTCAAGAAAAGTTCTAAAATAAAGAACGCATTTATTTTCCCCAATAACGCTGAAATAGCAGTTATCTCATTAGGCAGATTTAAAAATGGTTCCGCCACCGCCTTTGGACATGGGAGCGACAAAGAGAGGGGGAAAAAATGTACAATGTGAAGTCGATCTGAGTTTGTTATACCTTGTTTAAATGTTCCTAAATCCGAAAAAAAAGGTGCAATTTTTAGTTAAATTTAATTATTTAAACCTTTTTTCAATAAAATTTCCTAGTTAAAATATATATTTTTATTTTCTTTTTAGATAAATACTTACAGTATAATAAGGAAAAATACAAATATATAATGCCAATCTGCCCCGTGTATGGTGTCAACATACCCTGGGGTCCAGGGGCATGTTGACACTGGTGGAGTTAGCTCATTCAACTTGATATTACTCGCTTATTTTTTAATTAAACAGTTATTAATTCCATTTTATACAAGCCAAAGGATGTAAGAATTTTTTGGAACACATATCAGTTGCTATTTAATCATTATAAAAAAATATTGCAATCAAAATTGATGTTAACATGCCCCGGTCTCCTCTATTAGTTCACAATTAGGTGGTTTAGTGGTAACATGTTTGAAAATAAAATATGACGCAGGATGGAACAAATATTTTGTCCCTGGTGTCAATTATTCTTATTAGATTGATAATTATATGCAAAATAATATAACCAAAATAATAAAGAATTCGATCTTACAACATCGTATATAACACTGAATCAAGAAACTTTAAATTATACAAATCTACCTTGAGTTGAATTTCATAAAATTACTGCATAATACTGTTAAATAAAATTAACGAATCGCTTTAAAGCAACGAAAAAGCCATTTTAGGACAAATCTCAATTTTGTACTACAATCAGCCTACGAGAATGGCATTTGAACAAGCCATCCTTTTCCAAATTTCCATACCACATCAAAAGCAGGTCGTTGAATCCCCCTCCCGCCCACAATATACATTAAAGACAATCATTCCAACATATAGGGATCTTTGATGAACTTAGGTCTTGAAATTGTGACCCATCCGACTTTAATACTGAAAAACAGAATATATCTATTTAGTTTTTAAAATTATTCTGCAGAAAAAAAAATGAAATAAAAATTGAATAAAGAAGATAAAGCAAATTAGTTTGAGCAAAATTAGCAGGAAAATTGACTCCAGAAGAAAATCCAGCAATAATAAAGCCAACTTACTTGAAAGCATACCTGACATTAAACTCTTAAGAAAGAAAGACACATGACACTTTGCAAGCAATAGATAAAGTAGC
This sequence comes from Argiope aurantia, assembly GCA_026543865.1. Classification (NCBI taxonomy): domain Eukaryota; kingdom Metazoa; phylum Arthropoda; class Arachnida; order Araneae; family Araneidae; genus Argiope; species Argiope aurantia. The sequence goes on along the minus strand of JAPMOR010102703.1, from coordinate 256,664 downwards.
AATAGCAAATTAAAATTACTGAAAGGGAAATATTCAAAACTCAGAATTGAATACAAGTGCACCATCTACACTCAATTATGTTTAACTAGTCTAACTGTAAAAGATCTAGGCACTAAAAGAATCCAGAAAAGCTAAAACAATGTCCTATAAGAAACAATTAATACAAATATAATACATCTATTTATAAATAAAGATCTCACTATTTCAATCATTAAATCTTATACAGAACAGGTAAATAAATTTTTTTATTAGATTATAAAATTTTGCTTTCATGAAATTGAAATCTATTTAAATACCCATATAATTACAGATGGCATACACACAAAACCATATGTATTACAAAAACTTGAACTTGTAACAAATGATTGTTTGACTTGAGACAATTTTTATTGTTAAGTAGCTTATGGCAACATTTTGCCTGGAGAATTAGGAATAGTATCTTATTTTGACTTGAGAAATTTATATTGTTTGATAGCTTATGGCAGCATTTTACTTAGGGAATCCTATTAGGTTGAACTCAGATAAGGAGCCAAAATTAAAAATAAAATAAACAAAACTATGATAATGCACATAACAGTCACAAATTTATGTTATTTTAAATAATTACAATCCTTAAAAACAACTAGAATCTTTAAACCTAATTTTTCGATTTTTATACATAAATATTTTAAGTAAAAGTATGAAACTCTAAAATTCTCTTACAGTGTCTCACAAAAATGATGGGACACTTGTGTTTTACAAAAGGAAAATGTAATAAAATAAATTTAAAAAACATGTACAAATTTTTTGTGGGTGTGTTTCATACTTAAATTTAGTAACAATAATTACATAACATACATTTTGACAAAATATTAAAATATTAATTTAATAAAATTACAATTGTTTAGAACGGAGCAAAAAATAGCTCACATAAGTGATGGGACACCATTAGATATGCAACAAAAATCGTCTGAAATAAGCAATAAAAATATTTTTGGTGGTTTTATTTTTACTCAAAAGCAATTGGCAATAATTTATAAAATCGTCTGCAGTATTTCTCTCCAGTTTGTTTTGGAATTTGTGTTTTTTAGCTCTGTACAGCCATGAATGCTAAACGAAAAGAAACTTCGCCTGAAATTCGAAAATTAGTTATTAATTTGCATATTGAACGTGGAAAATCTATTAGAAAAACTGCTAAAACAGTTAACTTGAGTCATTCAACAGTTTTCAATATCATTAAACAATATAAAAAGAATCATTATTTAGGATAAAAGAAGACCTGGCCGATCATCAAAGCTATCCAATAGAATAAAGCGAATTATCATTCGAAATATTAAAAAAAATCCAAGAAAGAGTGCTCCTAAAGTTGCTGCTGATTTACAAGCATTATATGGAATTATTGTTAATCCTGAAACTATTAGAAGGGTAATTCGATCTGCTGGATATCACGGTAGTGTAGCCAGGAAAAAATTCTTCGTAAGTGAAAAGAATAGAAAACTCAGACTAGCTTTCGCAAAATCCAACATAAATAAGAATTCTGATTACTGGAATAAAGTTATATTTGCTGATGAGAGTAAATTTAATATATTTGGTTCTGACGGTAGAATCTTGGTGTGGAGAAAACCCAATGGAAGAATTTCGCAAACAGAACTTGGTTCCAACAGTAAAACATGGTGGAGGAGGAGTTATGGTATGGGGGTGTATGTCGTTCGCTGGAGTTGGTAATCTTGTTTTTATTGACAATATAATGGATCAGTACAAGTATATTGACATTTTAAAGCAAAATTTGAAATCTTCAGCACGAAAATTGAGCCTTCGTAATGATTTTAAATTCTACCAGGACAATGACCCCAAACACACTGCTTTGAACCTTAGACTCTGGCTGCTGTATAACTGTCCTGAAATAATAAAAACACCACCACAATCTCCAGACTTAAATCCCATAGAGAATATTTGGCAAGAATTGGAATCAAGAATTCGCAAACACACCATTTCTTCAATACAACAATTAAAATCGGTGCTTCAAAAAGAATGGGGTAAAATCACTACAGAAATCACAAAAAAAAATTAGTCGAATCCATCCCAAGAAGATTAAATCATGTTTTAAAAGTAAAAGAAAATCCAAAATATTAAAACCTTTTAAAAAGTAACATTTTTGCATAAATATTTGATGGAAAAGTAAGTGTCTCATCACTTATGTGAGCCATTTTTTGCTCCGTTCTTAACAATTGTATTTTTATTAAATTAATATTTTAATATTTTGACAATATGTATGTTATGTAATAATTGTTACTAACTTTAAATATGAAACACACCCAAAAAATATTTGGTACATGTTTATTTATTTATTTTATTACAGTTTCCTTTTGTAAAGCACAAGTGTCCCATCACTTTTGTGAGACACTGTATATTAAAGTTTTATCCTACATTAACAAGAAATTGTTCAGGAGATCAAACTTTTATTAAATAAATAGAACACATTCTAACAATATAATTAGATCTGGAATTTCATATAAACATGATTAGAAATAAAAACAATTATTTGAGTGTAAAATACTTTATTTATTGTTGATTGTAGGTTACTGAATCTCTAAGTTGTCCAGAAATAAATATTCTGAATACTAATCGCTGTTTTTACTTTGGGTTTTAGAGCACACAGGCCACATTTGAAAGTGCTGAGCCAATCACGTGACTGGAATCACGAACAAATAATAAAATTCTAAGCATCAAAAATGAAATGTGGATTTTAAAACTTTTTTTCTGTGGTAAACCAAGCTTTTAATTTCCTTTGTAGCGATGCATTTCATAGATTTTCACATTAAAATTAAGGTTAGATTTATAAACAAATTATTTATTATTGAGTTATATACGAACATGAACTGACAAAAAGGAAAAATCAAAGTGTTTTGAAATTGAAAAACGAAATTTTGAATTTATTTCATTTGCAGGGCTTGCAGTTCCAATGAATGAGCTACGACTGCCAGCAAATATAGAGAACACACTTATCCTGAAAAACAGTTAGTTCATTGAAAATAGCTTTCTTTATTATTTCTTAAACAGAGCTCGATTACCCAGGTTTCTATCAACCAAGCCATTACCAGAAAATCAGTCTCTCTCACTCTCTATATATAAGCAACGAAATTTTTCAGAAATATAAAAGAAGTTCCCAAGACAAAATTAGAACCGATACCTATGATGTAAAAATTTAGTCATTATTGAGAGCATTACTGATTTTAAGCAAGTTATTTAAAGGGTACGCAAATGAAATAAAATTTCATTCTTAAGCAATTCAGCAGTGATATGAACCAATTCCATACCTTTTCAGCAACAAATAACACTGAAAATATGTCAAAAATTTCGTGTTGTTGAGAAAGGGGAGAGGTTTATATTCTTTCGATAACTTTAAATTATCATTGGGAAAATGCAAAATAAACAGAGAAAATGGGGAATAATTACAAATCCTCTTATAAAAAAAACAATGTTTCAAAAAACGTATTACAGAGTTTGATAACTAATAAAAAAGTTTGTTTAAATGCTATTACGTTGCAGTGCTTTCATTTTTATAATTTCAAATAAAATCAGAATAGCAAAAAATTTCGGAGGGTGGCATAACAAAATTAATTTCTCTTGGAAGAGGTAGAAGGCGCACTTACAATTTTGAAAATTAGAGGTGAGCATCCTGTTCAATAAGATTTAAACGTTCCATGGCTCACTTTTATGTTAATTTCAAAAACACTACGTCAGTTAAAAAACGTTCTCCATTTTGTCCTTACTGTGATCCTAATGAATACTGGCTGTTGTAACATTGTAACTGATATAAACACTCGTAATCAAAAGTTTAAAACTAGTAACCGCCTTTTTTTATAATGTACAAACAGTGGACACAACGTAAATAATTAACCCCGGAAAGAGAAAGTCGGTTGCTATAAATGCTAAAATATCATGTTTCTATCTGTTAAACTTTTACTGAGAATCAATCCAGTTACTTCTACTAATAATGTTGACATTATAAATACCAAATTTACTCATCTGCAAACTGCTCGAGTATATGTAATTGGTCCAAACGGTAAAACAAAAATAACACAATGTCTTTTAGATGGTGGACGTCAGTCTAGCTTCTTTCATCCTCGTTTCATCGACTTCTTGCAAATGGAAATCATTAACCCAGAAAAACTGAACCTTCAGGCATTCGAGTCCATTCCAACAAACACTGAGAAAAGACGAATAGTCAAATTTATCATGTCAAGCATTTGGAACAACTCAACAGTAAATATACAAGCATTTGAAAGTTCAAATATTTATGCTTTTCATCCATCTACTTCTCCATCCTGTCTCTTCTTTTGCTCATAGTCAAAAGTTGCAACTTGCTGATCCATCAAACAGTTTAAACGGTTTCCCTATAAAAAATTCTAATAGGTGCTGGTTTTTATTGGACTATAGTGCATATTCATTCTCCTATTAGATTTTCAGCAACTCATGTGTTAATATCTACAGAGTTCGGATGGATTCGTTTCGGCAACTGTTCATTTACTACCATAACGTATTCTTCTGTTTTCAACACTAGCGCAGAAATTTTGGTACGTGGTCTGGACAATCACGTGTGACAGTTTTTGAACTTTGAAACAATTGACATTAAAACTATGCAAGATAACCAGAGGGGATTCTTTCACCCGAAAATTACGAAATACCACTCAACCGATTTCAAATACTCCATAACAAACTTTTCACACATTCCGAAACAACAGATATATAAAGAACAGATGCAAAATTATATCGATAACCAACATGTTGAGCTTGCTGATAATAGCCCTTGTAACGAATCAAACCTATTTTATTTGCCTCATCATAAAGTGAATAAACAAAGGAATAACGAAAATATAGGGCGAATTGTATTTGACGCTTCTTGATACCAGGATATCCTTTCTTAAATGATGTGCTTGAAGAGGGTCCAAATTTGCTCCCAGAAATATTTGCAACATTATTACGATTTTGACTTGACAAATTCGTACTCACGAGTGAAGGATGTCAAGAATTCTTGCAACTTATTTTGGCTGAAGTGGATAGAAATTGTACTAGGTTCCTGCGGTTTAAGACAGAGAGTGATGTAAACGGAAAAATACTCCTGCGAAATAAAAATAATTATTTATCGCTTTCCCCATCTACTTTTTGGATTGTTTTCTAGTCCCTTTCTGCTTTCCGCCACTCTTTGTGAATTAGCTAATATGCACTATGATACTGCAGCTAAATACCTGGATAATAATATTCTCATGGACGATTTTGTTATGGGAGTAGATGCTGTCGAGCAAGCTACAACTCTTTATAAAGGAATGCAAGATTTAATGGCACAAATAACTTTACCTTTAGCTAAACTCCAAGAACCTACAGATTGTTTGGGAACAAAAGAATATCACCTTCAACAGCAATACGCAAGTATTGGGCATTAGCTGGTATACTAAGGAAGACGTGTTTCATACAGAAATAAACGAAAAAGTTTTTATCAGTTTGCTGTTCTTGCAACAACATGTTTACTTCTTAAACCTGTACGATCCTTTAGGTCACTACACACCAGCATTAGTGATTGAAAAAATTCTTTTTCAAATCACTGGCTCAATGGAGTTCAGTGGGACAACATTCTTCCACCAGTCATTGCTTCAAATTTTAACAGATGATTATCTGAAATATCATCTCTAAACAATATACGTATCCCTCGCTGGATTGGAATGTATGCTACTGCTCAGATGAGTTTTCATGTATGTTGTGATGCTTCTGAAAAGGTCTATAGTGCCGCATTATACATTGTTTTATTGAGCTTAACGAAACTAAGGTTCAAATAGTTTGCAGTTGCAACAGACTTTCATCACTTAAAAAGGTGACACTTCCACGGGTAAATTCTTGGCAGCCTTATTAGAAGCTCCTTTACTTCGTATATTTGCAAAGAAACTGATTTAGATAACCAAATATCTACACTTTGGAGTGATTCAAGTGTCATATTAAGCTGGATAAGAAGTGATCCAAATCTATGGAACACATTCTTACGCAACCAAGTCATTGAAAATTTTCAATACATTTCTCTAATGCAGTGGAGACATTGTCCAAGAACACAAAACCCAGTAGATCATCGTCCTCGTGGAGAGTTCCCAGCAGAATTACCATACCTAGAAATTTAGTGAAACGGCCCAAGTTGGTTAGCGTAAATTCAAGACGCCAGGCCAGTACAAAACATTTCGACAAGTGACGAAAAAATTATTAATGAATATAGAAACTTGTCAAGTAAAGACTCAAACATTGTGCTATCAATTATCCTAGCCGATATATCCCTCTTCAATTCATACACAAAACTCTTGAGAATAACAGCTTGGATTTATTACTTTCTGCACAATTGTAAATCTCGAAAATATTTTTCTTTAGAATTAACAACTGATGAGATGAATAAGACAAGAAATTATTGGATTTCAGTTCTAAGAAAATAAGGTTTTTTTTTTGTACAAATTAATGCGCTAGAGAATAACTACATCTTAACTATTTCCATACCTAAATCTTCAAAAATTTCTCGTCTTCATCCATTTCTAAAAGATAATATTTTACGACTTAGTGGTAGACTACAATTCGCATGGATATCATTTGAATCCAATATTACTTGTAGGATTTCAGTATTTTGTGCAGTAGTTGATTAGACATATGCACATTCGTCTACATCATCACTTGGATGTTTGTGTAGTTCTTTCAGAATTAGGCACCGAGTTTTGGATACTTTGAGGTCGTCAAGCCATCAAGTGAGTGATTAAAACTTAATTATTGTGCTAACTGTCCCATGCTTTAAGCTCTAATGAAATAGAAGCACCCCTTACAGCTGACACTTACTCCTTGCATACCTTTCGGTACTAATGGGATAGATTTTGCAGGCCCAGTTTATATTAGGACCTTTAAACCTTCAAATACAGCTTACATCACGTTATTCACTTGATTAACTATTAGAGCTTTGCATATCGAACTTGTTTCTGACCTTTCTGTAGTCAAGTTTCTCTTGGCCTTACAACGATTTATCAGTAGAAGAAGACTTCCATACATCACATACACTGACAACACCACCACCTTTCATGCCGCAAACAAGAAACTCATTTTCCTTTGGAATACAATGACTTCAGCGAAAGTGCAGCAATTATATGCTCACAATGCTATAAAGTGGAAGTTTATTGCCCCATAAGCAGCTTGGTGGCGAGGATGCTGGGAACGGTCTTCGAAAATCACTTGGTCGCACATTTCTAGATAAGGAGGCCTTAACTATGATATTAGTGGGAATAGAAGCTTCACTCAACAGACCTATGATTTATGAACGTGGTGAGAATGATACAGAGCTATCTTTCACTCCAGCTCGACCTAACCGGTCGACCACTATCCCATCTGGAACTGAACCTAGAAATAACAAGCTCACAAATATTTACAAGCAACAGCAAGACTTATTGGATATGTTTTGGAAAAGATGGTCCAAAGAATATTTGTGGGAATTACATTCATATTGTCAAGTAAGAAATGTCAAGCAATCATTATGAATATGAGTAGGAGACTTGGCCCTACTGCAAGAAGATCTACAACTACAGCATATGTGTAAGAAAGCTCTCGTGATGAAATTAATCGATGGTCATGACGGAAAAATTCGTACCTGCATCCTTCGTGGTGAAAGAAAAGAGATACCCTGTCCAATTCAACTGGTAATACCTCTAGAGGTTGACCAGGGTGTGGAGGATGTTGCATCAAGTAAGCAAACATTTTAGCATAATTAACTTTAGCTTGAGTGGCATCACCCTTGATATTGTTGTTATTCTATTAAATACCTTTTTGACTTGTAACGTCTATGTATCATTCAGAAAATAAATATATATTATACTAACGTCTCTCAACATAGACCATTTCTAAAAAGCTTAAAATAATTATTTCGAAAAAGGTTCCACATTTACAATGGTGGTGTACAAATTATAATAATCCAAATATTTTTTTAAGTGTTTCTTTTTTTCTCATTAAAATAATTTCACATAGCACGATTCTAATTATCTCTCATTGTTTTACAGTACAATATATAATATCTGTTTAATGTTTCATTTTTACACCAATGAATGCATTTTAAGGACAACAAAATAAAAAAACAAAAGTTTAATACATTTATAGTGAGGTAAATTAAGTGATAACAGATAATAAAATTAATGTAATTTTTTCTATAACAATTACGATCGCCCTCTTTTCCATTAAACATCAACAATCCAAAATTTTTGATATCCTAATTCAATTCTTTGTTCAGAAACGCATAAAATCTTATCTAAGCAAAGACAATTCCTCACCAAAAATGCTTTATAACATAAAACGCTACATTAAAAGATAATAAATTGGTTGAAATAGTTAAATGCACACTTCTTGAGCATCTTCAAAGAAACATGTGCGTGTAAAAACATTTCATGTAAAAAGATGATTCTGATGAAATCGTCTGGATAGTAAAATCTGAAAATAAAAATACATTTATCAATATTATAAAATTCTGAAAGCTTCAGAAAAAAAAAAGAAACACAATTATATTAATCCCACTATGAAGTAAGCAATGATTACTCTAAGTAACTTGTAAATAAATTTAATGCCAAAAACAAATTTAAAAGAGTGATCAGCACTATTTTTATGCATCATTCTCAACATACCACTTGTGTAATGACCAATTCTATTTGGCTTAGAATGACCAATCAAGTCCATTAGTTGAAATTTCATGACAAAGAAAGGTAGCACTTTGGCAATGGTGAATAAACACACAACTTAATCCATTAAAAACCATAAATTTAATTAATAACACTTAAAGCCCTTTTACTACTTAGTGAAGTAATAAGCGTTACACATCTATGATCAACGAAATCCAAAGCTTGAACTGTAGAAAAATCAAATAGAAATAACAACATTGACAATGTTCCAGCAGACATTTTATTTTTTAAAAGTAATGTATTTGAGCTCCTGTTGCCAATGCCACAGTACCTTCAATTTATCTAAGGGAGATTGGTTTGAACACTGGAGGAAGAAATCTGACTTTAAATCCAATACATCAGTTCTTTGCAATATAACTGATCCACTTGTGTGTTTGCCTAAAAGGGAACCTACAATAAATGGCCCAACTACAGCAAGTAAGAAATTGTTGCTGAGCACATCAGTCCATTACTTTTTGAATAATGTTGATAAAGAAAACAACTTAAAGCTAAAACTCACAATTTATCTTAAATTCCTCATCCAAATGAAATCTGAACCCATTAGTCCTCTCTAAAAACCTTTATTTTAATGATTTCTTTTTATGTAGAAATTTTTTTAGAAAAACCTTCTACAGAAAAAAAAATGGCATAGCTTTTAAGTTTCCATTATAATAATCATTTTTGAGGGCAATTGATTCTCCCAAAATACCAGAATTCAAAGCAGGAAAGTATAAATTTTTGTGGAGTTTTAAAAGGTAGTTATTAATGTAATATCTTAGCCAAGACCGATCAAATAAGAGTAGCGTTAATTCCTTTATTTACAGCCTCATATATTTACAAAAGTCTAATGACAGTTCAATCACAAAATAGTTCCTTAATCAAACTGGAGAGTAAGTCACCAAAAAACCACTAAAAGGCTGTTAGCTCTAAATGGCTACCCCAGGGCAGCTCCAGAAATCCACCAATCTTTATCAGGTGAACCCTAACACAGAAGCCCGAATCACACGGAGCTTCTCAAAAAGACCAGGACAACAACTTTTCCACACTCTGAAGTTTCTCCGAACTCTAATCTCGATGGGAAGGGTAAAAACAAACAAACAAAAAAAAACACCGTGCATTTTATTTTCATTGGATACCCGCCCCCGGTATCCCATTGGTGAACGTGAATTCCTTATCACCCAATGGCTGCTCAGCAACGCTTCCTCAATGGTCTAAACCCAACAGAGGAAGTGTCTGTTAAAAAACCATCTTTGTGACCGCCCGCCTCTTGCGCACATGTCAATTACAATCAATTCACAGCTAATGCAAACTGAAGGGAACTTGGGTTTGACACTTAATGACAACGGTTGCTGATGATTGATCAGTTTCTTGATGACTTAAGGAGTCCCTCCATAAAGGAAAAAAAGTTTAGCATCTAGATGTTTTGACTTTCTTCTCCCTTGAAGACATGATGGATCGATTTTAAATGAGGGGATACACATCTGTTTTCTCACACCTGGATATAATAACAATTGACCAGACACAATGACTCTCCTAGTGAAAAGGATCCACATTTGGAGGTCCGCATGCATTTAACTAAGTGTAGGAAAACGGGAGTCATTACATCTGATTTGGATGCTCTTAACAATGTGAGGGAAAAGGGGAAACGTTACATTGAATTGGAAAAAATAAGACAAGAGGACTACATAGAAATACTACAATATGTATTTTTATGTAGCATTTTTATGCAACAGAATTCTTCCAAGAGTCACATTTAATGATACAGACAACTTAAAACATAATTCTACTTTCTTTATAAGATATATAATTCCAAATGGAACTAAATAAACATATAATTCCAAATGGAATGATTATTTCTCAGAATTCAGAAACTACTGGGCCATCTTTAAAGTAGATAGCCTATATACATGAAGGCAAACAATGCATATGAGTAGAATAATTTCAGCCATTAACATCCTTAATTATTACATACAGAAATGTATTTAAAATCAAAGTTATTTAATTTCATTTATTATTTCTACACTTATTAGATAAATAGAAAATGCCTTATGTCATTTACAGATAATGTGATCATTAATAGTTTCTTTTCAATACTAATTTGAGTTTACAATGACTAAAAGAATGTAATTTCTATTGCCCAGGTATTTACTTATTTATTTTGAATTTAGAAATATGATCACCTTTTTTTAAAAGAAAGTGTGTCAAATATTTGGTTTATAGAAAGCCTTTATGAAGATTGGTAAACAACCAACTTTCTCACCCAATATATTTTTTTCATGACTAAATAATTTTACAACAATGCAATACCATGACTTGTCATACTGAAAAGAAAACCTTAACTCAGCATAAAAAAATTCCATTATAATTATAAAGAAATTAATAATGATAAATGAATTACATCATCCCAGGAAATGATTAAAATGAAGGTACTTTTTTTTTGGCAGATTTAATAAATTAAACCAAACAAGAAGAGAACTAAAATGAAACATGTTTGCAATAATTTGCTGACTTAAATAGCAATAAACTTACATCACAGCTGCTTTGAGAAGTCTAATATTCTTATGCATCAGAAAAATTACTGCAGATCTGCTGAATTTCTTTCATTCTCAGCATAATTTTCTCATGCAGCAAATGAAGCTTCTGCTTTTCATATAATATATTCTCAGGACTGCCAGTCTGTTGTAACTGTAACCTGTAACAACAGAAATCGATTATTATGTGTAAATTAAAAAATAAGATGCAAAAATTTATTGTTTTAAAGATATAATACAATGTCTTAGTTAAAGCTGTATGGCCTATTCAAGAATCTTTTATTTGTATTTGAAATGCATCAAATTAGCACATATTGTTTAAAAAAATTAGAATGAGCAAAAATAAGAATTTGTAAAATTTAACAAATAAATGATTAACCATATGGTAGGAAATCCTACCAATCATCAAAAATATGTGACTAAGAGTTTTTAATTGATCTTTAAATAGAAGATTTTATTCCAATTTTTAACCAAATTTGATCAAGTTGAGCCCGAATTTGAAAAGTCCAAGTTAATCTTTTTTTTTTTTTTTTTAAAGTTACAATTGGCCTTAAAAAACCGGTTAAGTATCCAACAAAACTTTTGTGAAATAAATATTCAGCAAATGACAATTTAAAAAAAATGTTAATTATGTTAAAATTCAAAACTTTATATGTTAATCAATATTTTTTGCAGAACACATTTAAAATGAACATTACTAATGATTAAACTGCAATAACTTCTTTTTGGTAACAGCAAAAACATCTTCATTTAAATGATTTTTCTTTAATCAAAAACGAATAATATTAAAGAATAATTAATTTTGATACCGGATACGGATGTTCTGTTTCATAACTTGAAGGTCATTTAAGCAAAGACGATTCAGTTTATCTTCTTCTGTCTTGTGAAAACATTCTTCCTCACTATCAGAAAATTCAAATTCAGACAGCTCCTGAAAAACATTCACAAAATAAGCTCAAAAGCATCCATTATTAAATTAAAAAAAAAATGCAAATTATCTACAATTTATTCTAGACAAATAAATTATTGAAGAAATAGTCTCTAGAAGAATATGAAAATTTAGAAATTAATGAATCCATGACAATGCAAAAATTTGTATCAATAAATAACTACAGACCTAGAACAGAAAAGGTTTCTTACAACTCAAAAATACATAATACCAGGAGAATAATGAGCAATCAAATTACTGTTCCCTTAAAATAATAACACCAGTATAATAATTCCACAATAACATAATTTGAATTTTTTTTTTTTTAAAGTTCAAAATTACTCATGATAATCTGCTTCACAAAATACAATTTATGTCAATTAACTTATATATCAAATAATAGAAATTTTCTCCATATCAGTCTGGCCAAATATTTATTCCAATTCAATTTTATATTTATTTAAACTGTCTAGTGAATAGCTATATTCAAAATTATACTAAACTGTAAATAAAATCATTTCAAAAAATAATTTACCTGCCACATTGGATGATCAGGATTAAAAGCAGAATATTCATGGATGATTTTCTTTCTCAGTTCAGTAGATGGATGACCAAATATATTGAGAATCTTGATCAGACTGTAGAAAAATTTGTTAATTAAAGAATAAATATTTTGAACATATTTTTTAATTTCAGTTTCCTGAAATCTACTGAATGCATATTAAAAAATGACATATATAAAATCACAGCCACATAACATTTATTAACAAGATATTTTTTAGTATTTCATTTCTTACTACATTCAAGATAGAAGTAATTATTTAGAAATAAATTGTCCTTTATGAAAATTTTATGAATTTCAGTTTTAAGAGAATAATAATCCTTTGCAATAAGGTCTTTCAATTAAGTTATGATGAATGACATCGACATAATGAAAGCTATTTCATCATTCAACAGTGTCAAAATTAAGTGTACATGAAAATTTTAGATTTAAGTACACAATTATTTTACATATTACCATTAAAGCATAAAACACACCATTTAATACAAGATTACTATTCTAGAAAATCTGTTAATAAAGATGAAGATATGTGTGTTTGAGTGAGAACTCTACAAGCCAGGCAGTTATGTCTATAGCTATCAAATATGGCGCATATATATCTTAGAGGGCAGGAATGTGCACCTCAGTACACATTTTTTAAAAATTTATTAAAATTTAAAAGCCTTACAATTAAAAAGGAAAAATTAAGCAAAATTTTACTGCTTTTCCCGCAATAATTTCTGCAAATATTAAAATGAACTCCACATCATTTTAAAGCTTAGAAATTTTTTTCAATGAAAGAAATTTAATAGCGAAGTGAATTTTTGCTGCATTTTAAAAATTTAAATTTTTTTTTCTAATTCCTAACAATAGATTAATTACATTGTTGCCCTGAAATTCAAACCGTTTTCATTGTTTCAAATATTTAAGTAGTTTTCTTCCACTGTTGAAAGCTAAAGAAGGATTCTGTTGGAAGGATCTGTGTAATTTACAAGACAAATAAAAAGGGAAGTAACAATGCGAAATCTTGAAAATAGATTAGGAAGACATTAAAGTTAGTGTTATGATGTTAGACATTAAATTACTAATAGTGTTATGATGTTCTGTCTCCATTAGTAAGGTGAATGTACACAATAAACAGAACTCAATCAAAACAAGGCTTAAGACAATTTGCAGAATCATGGACATCCAAACAATTTATCCGAAATAAAATATTTCAATCAAATCAGCCGGTATCTGCAACAACTGGTCAACACTAATAATAAAGATGAATGTGTGCATGAGTATAGGAGTTTTACAGGCCAGACCACTTGACATATAGCTATAAATTTGGCACATGTATTCTTAGGAGGTTGGAAATGTGCACCTCAGAACGATTTTTTTCGAAATTTTAATTAAAAATTAAATTAGATTTTATTTCTTTCTCTATAACTTTCGAAAATATCACTAAACAATAATAAATTTTAAAATTAAAAAAAAATCGCCTTTTAATGATATCAATTTATCAATTGTGCAAATTTTTGCTGCAATGTAGCAATTTTCAGAATTTTTTTTTTCAATTTCCAACAATATTTTTAACAACAGATTCACAATAAAAGAACTACTGCCCTGAAATTCAAAAAAATTGCATTGTTTCATCAAATTATCATGCAAATTTCCACTATTGTTGAAAGCTAAGGAAGAAGGATTCTGTTTAATATTTACATAATTTACAAAACAAAAAAAAATGAAATTAAAATGCCATGAAATTTAGAAGATAAATGAACAGGATATTTGCATTTTTGATAAGTTTATGATGTCACAGGATATCCTCCAGCAGAATATAGAGAGTAAGTATGACAATTAAAATAACACGGCTTTAATATTAAACAATATAGTGGAATCGTTATATTTATAATTATATATTTATTAATTTTATTTTAACAACTTACTTGAAAACAAATATAACCAAGATTCCTGGTGAACCAGATAGCCACCCGAGATGAATAGTAATAAATAAAGTTAAAGTATCGAATATAATTGTGTTCTGTGATTAACTTAATAACTATGATAACTTATTTTTGTAGGTTCAGATATTTTTTTCCTTACGAAAGACTAAAATATTTTAATTATTAAATTGATTTGATTGATTATTAAGTAGAAAGGCTTAATGAAAGAAAAGTTAAAATCTTTATTGAATTAATATGATACAAAAGAGAACCACCCATGCTCACCCATAAAAAGAGTAGTTTTTACAATTCAACAAATTACCAATAAGTAATTTATAAAATAAATAATTAATGTGCGACATTATTAATTTATTAATACTTTAATTGATTTCATTCATTACTTCACAAAATCACTTTCTATTTAATAAAATAAGTGAATTATAAGTCTCAACAGTAATGCATAGATTAAAAAATACATAGCATTTAAAGGAATAACTCACTCATTTAGATAAAAGATTAAAAGGCAAGTTCTATCATTCACAACCTTGAATCCTTTAACATGGAACCTGAAAGCATAAGAGTGATGCATAAGCATTTCTGATATCTTGTAATTAGCAATTATGTGTTAAATTCTGTTTCTGATGGGAAATTGAAATGCTCTTAAAGTGAGCAGCAAATTATTATTAATTAAGAAATTGCAAGAGAAAATGGTATCATAACTAAATTATGATTCAATAGCTAATTTTTAAATTGCCAGGCATATCCTCCAATTGGAAGGATGTTTTAAATAACCCAAAGGATTATATTTTATTTCGATTGAATCAATATATTTTCTGCTGAAAAAAGTTAAGAAATAAATTTTATAGAATCTCTAGATTTGTCAATCAAAATATTCTTGTGGCATTAACATTTTAAATAAAAAAAATGCTCCGAGACTAAAACTGTCAGAGAAAATTCAGAATATAACTTAAAATAATTTTAATTACTGTCAAAATTTGTCAGTCAAGGTTGCTTTCTATGTGGCTTATATCAAATACAGACATTCAGAGTCTCACAATCAGTTTTAGTCACACAAGAGTGGAACTTGTTTTTTTTGACTTGCTAAAGTATCAAGAATAATTTAACATTAGTAATAAAATCTAGATTTCATAATATTTCTAGCAATGATCCAACCAAAATAAAATACAATTCTTTACAACATTTCCTTAACTGGAAGTATATGTCAATCTCTAATGGCTTAGCTATCAGGCCAAGATTAGAGAAGACACCCCTACATATTGGAACACCACGATTTATTTAATAAAGATTTGAATGTAGCTAAAAGTCGATATTTTATTTTCATGAAGCTCATTTGTATAGATGACATTGCTACAGAATCTGGACATATAAACAGTACCAAATACTGCACTATACAATAGTAAAATGTTATTTATCATCTTTAATAAACAAACATACATAAGCTTTAAGATCATAAAGAGGAAATCCCAATCCTGCCATAATGTTCTGCAAGCATTGAATGACTTTGCTATTATAACATATAACATCGGATACTGTGGTTGACATAAAACTGCCACCAATAAGAGCAGCCCATGAGTCAACTACTCATACAGAGGTATGACCTATTATTAGGAAAAGGCCCTGATAAAAAAAACCATCAAAAATAGGGTTAGAAAATTGTGGGCAATTAATGAACTATCAAATATAGGGTTAGAAAATTGCTTCTAGGTAGGGTCATACAGAGGTATTCTTCAAAAATAGGGTTAGAAAATTGCTAAATAATAAAATTATCAAAAATAGGGTTAGAAATTTGCATCTAGGATTCTTCTAGGGATAACTTCCAGGATCAAGATACCCTATTATTTATTAACATGTGGGCAATTAATGAAAATTTACATTTGTGAGCCATTCTCTTCCAGAAAACCATTCTCAAAGGTTTATAAATATGCTGTTAAGTCTTTAATTTTGATAAAATAGTTAAATATATACTAAAAAGATATTAAATGTTTATATATTTCTCTTGAAATATTGCATGCATCAAATGGTTTAGCTGATTATACCAAACATTCTGTTAGTACAGAAAAATAGACACTGCAATTACTTTTGAAAAAAAATTAAGCTAATAATAATTAAATTAATTTTAAGCTAATTTTAAAAGAATACTGAGAAAACAAATCAAAATACAACCTTGAACAATGCAGAAATTTTAATAATTTAAAAAAAAATATATAAACTTTTTGCTTTGCAAATGAAATTGCTTGAAAATATATATATTTGTACATATAACATTAATATTCTAAATTCTTTTAAATTTTACCAGTTTTACTCTTTCATAGTTTCCAGAAATTTAGGAACTGAGTTGCAGTACCCTCTATTAATGATTTAATGGAATTAAATAAAAAAAATGATTGATTTCTTTTCTTTTCTAAATCTGATAACCGGAAAATAATCAAAATAAAAAGACAAGGTTAGGGCTGAGCAATGACCGAACTTCGTGATATATTGTCTAACATATAACAATATTTTTCAAAGTATCATGATTTCATTACTTATTTATTGCTTCATATAAATTATAAATAGTATCTATTATCATACTGACTTATAAGAATGACTCCAAATAAAAGGAACATTCATTTTATTATAATAAAAATATTAAATGTTTTTTTCAATGAAAATAATTATAAAATAATGAATTCGAATTCAATAAAGTGTGTCAGCGTCAAAGCAACATCTATATTTAATAATTTATCATATTTTGTTTTATTCAATAATATAATAATTATTAAAATTTTACCTTTTTTACTGCTGATTTTGGAAAAATCAATTTATTTCATTCTTCATAGAAGAAAAAGACATAATACCTCAGCAGGGAAAAATCAATAATTTAATTAAAACTCGAATTTGAAATCTGATTTCTATAAGAATTAATTCTATATATGAATTTTATAAATTTTTTATTCTCATTTTACAAGTATTATTGGTATATTTAATTTAAATATGCACTAGAATTTTAACAATATGTAAAATTAAAGAGACTTTCATGTAATTTATTATTTTAAAAATCGAAAAGAGATGGAAAAAGTAATTCTGAAATAAGTATAACAAGAAAAACAAATATCATGGAATGAAAGTTTATTTACGGAAGAATGATGCAATATAATAAAAATTTTAGGAAAGGCCTTCCAATTTTCATTCATTTATGAAACATGGTCAAATAAAAGAACAATACAGTATTATGTATTATCAATAACATAAACTTGACAACAACAATTAAAAATAGTCAACACTTATAATGCTATGTTTCTGAATATTAAAATTCTGTCTAATTATCTGTCTACTATTTCTAATTATTCTATCAGCATTTTGACATATTATGAAATCCAAAGTGAAATCAAAATAAAATACTGTATATTTGAAATAAAAACAATATAGTCAACAACAAAAAAAAAAAAAAAAAAAAAAAAAGAAAAAAAGAAAAAAAAACATTTTTAAAGTGCATAAAAATTTGAAAAAAAAAAAAGTGCAGCACAAATTCCAATCATATAAACATAAATAAATTGGAATGACAAATATTTATCAATAAAAAATAATCTTTATCTTAAATATAAAATAAAACAATTCCATAAAAAAAAATGTATTATGAAACAAAAAGTATTTTATAAAGATATAAAACAAGAAAAATTATATATTTTTAATATTCCCTTTCCCATGGCTGCTTAGAGAAATAATATAAGGATAAAAAAATCAATATTTAAAGTGAAAATGTTTAAAAAATTTATTATAGTACATTAAAACTTTCTGGAGTTTTAAGAAACAAATAAAAATAATTTAAATTAAATTTTATAACCAATTTAGCTTTATGCTTTATAATGTATATACATAAATTTTTTTAAATATATTACGGAATTTAGATTTATAAAAACTTACATAAAAGGAATTAACTTAAGGAAAAGCTTGAAAAATGATGGCAACATTCAAATACTTCGTTAAGCATATTTGCTCCGAATTCCAAATTTAAATAAGCGTAATTTTTAATAATAATAATTCATGCCATATTTAGTAACTAACTTGGACCATAATATCCAAATTAGATAAAAGCTATGAAATGTATTTAAAATTAAATAACGTTTAACAGCTATTGTCGAAGTGATGCATTTGGAGCTCAGTTACTTGTATGATTTTTAATTATATTTAAATAGAAACCCGTAGTCGGTATCTTTCAGTTCAGGGAACAGGAAACGATTTATTTCAAAATGACAAGCTTAAAGCAAATATTTTTATATATTAAAATATGACAATATTTATAGAATTATTAACAAAAAATATGTAATAAGGTTAAGAATGAACGACAAAAATAAACACTACCTGAAACGAAACCGAATATGAAAATTAATTTTGAGTATCGATTTATTGCATCGCGATTCATCGTGAACCATGCTTCATGGTCATGATATTAATAAATCGATATTTTTCAAAAATTGGTACTGAAAAATCAAATTTTGGAAACAAGCGATTTTTTTTCGATAAATCGGAAATCGACACAGTCATAGACAGGGAACACTTTTTATTATTATTATTATTATAGCTTAAGTGAATTTGATATTAGAATAAAAATGCTGGGATTAAATTCTCATTGCCTACAACTGAAGGAATCTGATTTTTTTGTACGTTTATAAAACTGAATAATATGCATTTGATAATAACTTTATAGCCTGAGTTCAACTAGGTTCATGACATTAAATTAAACTATGATGGTATACTTTAAAAAATATAATTTAGACTTAATGAATCTACATCAATTTGAAATCAATTTAAGTCTCCCCACTATCCCTGTAAAATCTATTAAAATATTGCAGTTATCTTCAACAATAAAAACGCACACAAACCTTTTTAATTGATTAAACATATCTACGTTTTCATCCTTCCATAGCAATACATTAGATTGAAGTGATCCACTATTTTCTAGCTGAAAATACAGAGGAAAAAAAATATACTAACTTGTCTATGAAAGTTATTCTATAATGCTAAACACAATTAAATAGAAATAATTGGTTTATTATCAAATATTAAATGATGTAATTATTTCTATACTCTAAAGATTTGTTCGATATAAATATAATTAATTACTAGGCAGAATTTGTTTAGGACTATAAGTTCTAGAAATCCTAGTCTAAAGGTTGCCTATGCACTGAATTTATTTTGAGTGCTTTAAATTGCAAAATAAATAACGGAAAGACATATATAAAATGGCATATTTCAGGGAATTTAGTAATTTTTTTAGTTATTTTATAGAATTTAGTTATTTTATACTTTTGCAAAGCTTTCAAAACTAGATTTTTTTTGTAATAATAAATCTACACTCATGCTCAAAAATGAAGGATCATTCAGAATCACATGAAAACCGAACCCTAAAGAAAAAAACTTCACTTATAGAATTACACATATTTTCAAGAAAAAATATGCAAATTACAGGATGCTACCAGACGATGCTGATAGCATGGCACATTGGCGACAGTGTAGGAGGGGTATATAAGGTGTGCTGGCAAAGAAGTAAAATTGCTTATTTAAAAAAAATCATCGTAGGCTGAGCGTCATGTAGCACAGCTATGGAACAAAAGACACCAAAAATTGTAGCGTTTGGGTTTTCTTCAGGTAAGGAATGGAACAAATAGCTCCACGAGAAGCTCTCTACTACCACATCTATAGAGATATCAGGGGAAATAGCAGCAAGTTAAGTACTGATGAATCTCCAAATCCTGATAAAATGTTGAACTACTTAGACAGATGTTCGAGTTCGCAACACAGTTCGCTCGAGATGCAGCTCTAATGGATTTCAACCCAAAGTAACTGAAAACAAATATAAAAATAAATGTTTTCCATCAATATAGCTGGCGTCTTCTATAGTCAATAAAGAAAACAAAAAGATCTTAGGTAAAGTAAAAGCAGGTCGGTTCGAGTTCTGAGAGAGAGCTGAGCAAGCTATAGAAAAACAAGACCATTATATCAATTTCGAGATTACCTTCAACCGCCCCTCCCCGAGATGAAGGCTATGGAAATCAACATCTCTACTCCAGAAAGACGAAGCCAACCAGAACCCGATATTGATGATTTTCAGTTTGTCAGTCTTAGAAAGCAGCCCAAATCAAGAAAACAGATGAAGCACCCATAGAGATGAACATAGTCAATAAATTCAAATTACTTGCGGGAGATGAAAGAAAACAAGCCAAAAAACATCAACAAATAGGCACCTATCAACTTGAAATTAACCAGTAATTGTAACATCTCACTGCAAACTATCAACAAAAACTAGCCCGTTACGGAAAACAGATAAATAAGGAATATGATTGCCATTTACCTCGCCTATGAAGAAGAAAGATAAAAAAAATTATAGAGCAGCAGGATGAGAGAAAAGAAGAATTCATAAACGAAAACTATGAGGAAAGGCCTCTCAAGATTATTATAAAAAGGTTCCCAGGAGACAGATAATAATATCGTCCAAGAACTTGAAGCCAAAAATTACGAAATAAATAAAATATCTCAACTTAAAAACTAGAGTGTAAAAACCCTCTACCCAAAATTCCTCCTTGAAATTGAAAAATCAAGAAACGCACAGAATATCTATAATGAAAAATTTCTACTGCAACTTAAAATTGAAAATTACAGAATAAAAGTCTCAGCAATCATATATTAAAACTGCGCAAAGTTTCACGACTTAGCGAGGAATTACAGACTTAAACCAAAGTGCATTAAATGCTGCGGAGAACATCCAATAACGAACAGCGAAATAAAGAAAAAGAAATTCAAGAACAAGTATGCGTAAATAGCCTTGAAATCGGACACATGGCAACCTGGAAAGGGTGCAAGAAATTCCTGAAATTTCAAAATAAACAAAGAAGGCTCATCTACGCAGAGATGACAAGGAAAGATTCTAAAAAAACAGTCCCTCAACCTGAGACAAACTCAAAACCCCAGGATTTCAACTTTATCTTTGCCACGAATAAAAGATATCATCTCAATCGGAGAAACCCTAGAAGTTTTGGGAGAACTTTGAGAAATACTAGCTAACAAATAAAACCAGCAGTAAGGAGGAAAAGAAGTAATCCTGATTGCTCTCATGGACTAAGTCAAGCCTCTTTTCCCACTTTAATCCATTGTAAATTCACTCATTCCTGATTGGCAAGCAACGAATAAAAGAAAATACGATATGTTTATTCGAAAATCGGAGAAAATGTTCCTGCCTCACCCGCTCCTACTCCCCTGAGATCCTGCTCTGTGAGTGGCCGAGACAATGCTCCCTCTCACCCTCACCCTGTCTCAAGCACTTCGACCAGCGGATTTCAGTTCAATAAAGCACATTAATCCATCATGCACCTCACAGTTCATGTCAATATATTAAAAGTCATGCTACTTCAACAGTTTATCATCATTAAGTTGATAGTTCTCTGCACCGAGGGCAGATGCCCCCAAAAGCTGTTCACGCACACAAAGTAAAATTGTTCCCAAGTGTTCTGTAAGCCGCTCAATGCCAAAACAGAAAGTTATGACATAGAAGAGGCATGTAGATGATTTTTTTTTTACTTGGTAGAATTATCGACCGTCTGGAATGTGGGCTTCTCAAATGGAAGTTTCCGACGAACTTGGAATCGTCCAAAATGTCATATCTAGGCTTTTGCAATGACTCCAAGATGATAAAAATGTCAGTAGACATTATGGAACATATCGCCCCTGAGTTATAACGCCTAATGAGAGAAGTATTTGGCAATGACTGCCAAAAAAACCAATTGTAATTGTGCCCAGGATGCAAAACTCATAGTTTTTATGAATGGTATCATACATACAATGTCTTTTTTATTCAGGATTATTTAATAAACAAAAGGAAAAATTAATTGATTGATTAATATTATTGAGGAAGTCCAGTGTATTGATTTTTAAAAGCAAAGATATTTTCACTCAGAAACTCACTCGTTGTTGCAAAAAGTCAGAGTCCTTGTTGTTCCAGATGAGATGAGAAATATCACCACACGAGACAAAAGGCTTAGATTTATATATTAAGATATGAAATACATAGCCATCACCAGTTTTTATTCTGCAAGTAAATCAAGACAATTTTTAAAAAAATAAAGTCTTAATAGGAAAGAACAATGTTTATAGATAAAACTTCCATTCATTAATCCAATAATATTAAGTAAAAATTTAGATTGGATGATGAAATAATGAAAAAAATAAATATATAAATGATCTGTTAACAAAATTATCAATTTATTTGCTATATATTTACTACAAAATTTTGTAAAAATTTGGCTGATCATTTCTGAATAGACAACAAATAAAATTAAAAGTTCTAACTATTTTTATTTATATGTAGAAATTATGTCAATTTTTGTGTTTGATTTCTATGGTGTGCATAGTTCTTGAACTTCTCTTTTAATGTCTTAAATTAATTTTTCTTTTTTTGAAACAAAAGTTGAGAAATATAAAATATAAATAAAAAAAAATTAAGAAAACAGCAATTCATTATATAATCTACATCCATGCAATCGTTAGTATTCCATTCCAGAAATCATTCTTAAATGTATTAAAATCCTTCCATTTCATTTTGCCAGCTATTCCCCTTTGTTCAAAAAGTAAATTTGCTGCTAATCTTAGCAATCATTTAGTATCCCATAACATGTGTTCATCATTCCTATGGTAGAGGCAACAGATTGCAGAAAAACATTTCTAGTGCTTGCTCTGTGAAGTATTTGTAATCTAAATGTGTACAATTTCAAAAAATTAAAAATTTTTATAAAAGAGTCATTTTATTTGTTTGTTTAGAATTTATATTGTTTTTTAATCACTTACCAACAATATGAAATTCATAAGTATTCCAAAACTGATTAGTCTCAATTGTGTTACATTTTTTTTGTAAAAGATTAGAGAATAATGGCTTTACATAAATCTCAAACCAGAAACTGTGTTTCTTATTAGTCAAAATATCTTGTAAAAATAAATCACAGTGTAAATAAACACCTTAAAATGCAAATAAAACTACTTTTCAAAATTTCCTCATGTATAGATCAATTAAGCCAGAAATATACAATGCATATATTAAAAGAAAACATAATACAAACTGCATCTCAAAATCTTTAATTTCTTCATTAATTCTCTTAATATTCTTGCTTTTGGGGATTTTTTTAATTATCATTTATGAACTACTTAAGCATTCAGTAGTATGAATAATAATTTTCTTTAAAAAAATATTATAGCTGAAAACAGAGTCAGAATTATTTTTTTCTGAATATTATTTTGTAAAACCAAGTTTGAAATATCCTTTACTAAGAAATAAAAACAAATACTAATTGTAAAACTGAAAGATACTCAATATTTACAAACACAAAAATTTAAGGTCACAATTATGCAAATAATAATTCCTATAAAATATAAAGTTATTTAAAAATTTACCTCTTTGCATATCTCTTGGTAACTAAAGATACCTTTTGGCAAAATTCTTCAAAAAATGCATCGTCATCATCATCAAAAATTTCATTGCTAAAAACAAAAGATAGATTATATTACTAGAACTAAAAATGAATTATACCACTGATATAAAAAGAACCAAATTAACTACCAAAATAAAATGCTTTAAAGACACTGAAGGAAAGATGACAATAAGTAATAGCATAAAATGCTTTTTAAACAGGTTAAAATACTATGAGTAATAACTTATCTCAAAGTGTAATGCAAATAACAAAGAGTCCTTGTTATCCAAGAATGTATATACATTAGTGCTTGGAATTAAGGTTTTTATTTTTAATCAAATATCTTGTTTATCTATAAGAAACAATAAAATTAGATATGTAAATAGACTGATATAATAAAATTCAAAAAGAAATCCTATATAGCAGTTATGATTCACATGCATAATTATGTATATGGAGAGTATAAAACAGTATGAAAAGATGAAAAAAAGTTTATTAAGAAGTATGGTCTCTTTTTCTATAATACAGGTTTCATCACGTAAATTCAAACTGGAAATAAAGCAGTTGCTCCCATTCTTCTAGAAATGCTATTATTTTCGGGTCCTGGATGGTTCTGCATGCAGGAATCAAGTTCTACTTGGTATTCTGAGAGTGTCTTAGAATATTCTAATATTAAAAAATCAATATGCCAGATATAACCACTTTTTAGAAATTCAATGACCAATTGAGTCCTAAGTAACTATCATTCTTGTTCTTAAAATTGGCAAAATGCATTTTGCCAATTTTAAGAACAAGAATGATTCCAAATTTGCCCATTACAATTTCAGTGGGCAAACTGTAACACTGAAAAGGCAAATTTTCTAAGATCTTATTCTTGTAATTGGCAGCAGTTATAGATGCACAGAACCCATTTAGCATAGGATAGGGAGCATCTGTATTAGAACAGGGACAAATAGAGATGATTCTATAGACTCATGAGCCCAAATTTAGCTATTACTGGTTCACAATGAGTGCTCATATGAAGTAAACCACACATCCATTACTCTATATTATTAATCCAATAAATAAGTTTTATTTTAAGGCAAGTTTTGTTTAATATAAACAGGATATTCATTCAAATCAGGGCCACACAGCTAATTTGTAAACCTTTAGTAAGACACAGATCTGCTAAAATGGTCCAAATGAAAAATGATTATATTTTATGTAACTTGATTCAATAAATGCTCTAATAAATAACGGATTTTTGATTTTACATAAAGCTGATTTACAGGCTGTGAAAATCACGAATAGCAAAATGTTCTTGAAACACTAATATTTTAAATAAAAAGAGTTAATTTCCAATCAACTAAATCAATCACTTAAACTGACTGATTTATGAAAATTTGAATATCACTATTCAATCAAAAAAAGGATAATTTTAGATTTTCCATCAATTGTTTCAAAGAAAATACGCCAATCAGCACACAGGTTTCTCAAGATTAATTGGCCTAAGATTATGAAAATGTTGAGTTTTTCTAACTTTTTAACATTCAAAACTTCATAAATAAGTCTTAGTTGATCGTGGAAAATAGAAACATTCATTCATATATTTAAAATTTGGTGTGTCCAGAATATTTCTCAGAATATGATACCTTACTGCATTAAATTTAGACTTCATAATTTTTGAAATATATTTATAGGTCGGAACAAAATATTATTATTGATTTCATTTCAATCCTTTTGAAAGCAAAACTAAAAACTGAATTTTATGCTGAATCTGAGAAGTTTTTGTTGAATTATTGTTTGAGATATTATATATATTATGAAAAATATTTTGTAGCTCACATAAGACTTAAATACTGAGCGATTCTGTTTGCAATACTCATATTCAATAATAATGATAGTAAATAAATAACAATAAAGATGATAAATAAAATAAAACACTTGGTTTTGTTAAAAAATATCTTTATATTAATTGCAATTTCATCATTTCCACTTTAAATTAAAGTTGAAGCTTTACCGGAAACGACAACAAATTAGCAAAATATATATAGTAAATTGAACGATGATCTAAACAACAGTATAAGTTTGGTATGACTATCAAAATTTGAAGATTAAAAATGTTTTGTTTGAGAATCTATTAAGAGACCAGTTACTTAAAATATTTAATTGAAAATTGTAGCGAGTGGTAATACTGGTGAACCGGCTGGTCGCCAAAGGCAGCTAGTTCTTTAATAATCCTTAAATTAATATATTGTAAGCATATTTTACTTTTCTTTCTGTTTAAGAATTAATATTTTTTATCCCTCAAATATAGAGAACAAATCTAATCTCAATTAATTCTGATACTTGGAATTATTTTGGATTCCTACTTCATTATACCAAAGTTTTATATAAGATGACAAAATATAATAAAAATGAATACATTTTTAGAAATTTATAAAAATAGGGTTATATTTAAAAAGATAAATTTCTAAATGCAATAAAAGCATAGAAATAATAATAATGATGATAATAATAATAATAAAAGTGTAGCTCAGAATATTTTACCAATACACTTAATCAGACTTGAAATATTTTATTAATGGAAAACCAGATTTAATGCATATTTTAAAATGAGCAATTAAACCTTTTTAATGACAAAGAAATATTTTTTCACATTTCAAGAACTTGTATATTTATTGCAAGTTTAAAAATAAATTCTAATGCAAATCTTTCCTTCACTATAGACTTAAATGGGAAATAAGCTTTGTAGGAGGAGCTCACTCGTATTATTCAACTTTAACCAAAGCCAAAGCCAGATGATTATTTCATAATGCAGTGACATATTTACAAAGTTTCCACAATTAAAAGATAGCTTTATATAATTTACAGGTCAAATTCTGTGTACTAGATAAATTCATCTCCATTACGTTTCATTCAACTGAAAATTTATTTATCACATGTCTCTACATAAAATAAACTGAAAAACCTTAAGAAAAAAAAAGTCACATTTTTTTGTTGTTGTTGTTTAGCTTCTGGGAAAGATAGACTTTAGCTTTGTAGTTTTTCTACAAGAAGGTAACATATAGCACACATTAAGAAAGTTCTCACCTGCTGTTGGAAGGGGAGGAGTTGTTGGAATTTGTATCATCATGTATTGGTAGATTAGAAGTTTCATTCAAAAATAGCTCAGTTTCAGCTATTTGAGGTTTGGGGAAAGTAATAGGAACAGTAGTTGATGTTGAATCAACCTCAAATGATTTGGAAAAATTCACTGGCTGGAGAGATACATCAATAGATGGGTTCTCATAAAAACTTTGGGAAGCCTGTGTAAAAACACAATATAAAAAAAAAGTTAAAAAAATATATTTAAGTATTATAATAGTATAAAAGCATTTTTATTTAAATCAGCATGTGGAAAACTTGTTACTGCATCAGATGTACAGTCATGGGGGAAAAAATATCATGCAGCTTTTACTAATGACATTCATAGTATATACAGACCAAAAATACTATTTTAAAGCTAGTAATGTGTACTAAAAGATGCTGTGTCTAAAATGTTTATAGAGGATTATTTACATATTTAAAATTATACAAACTTCAAAATTTCCAATGGCAATACAATTTTTGATATCAAATAAATTCTTCATCAGAAAATTACATAAAGTGCACATTTTGATTAATAATTATTGCATAAGGAGATATTTGATATTTTCTGTTAAATGGTTGTTTCCATATTTAAATGTGGGACATTGACAATGGCGTTTTTTATTTTTGTGATACTATAAAAGCATCTCTAAAATTTCAATCGACATGTTAAAATCTTTTCTATTTCCTGCATGATAAAATATGTACATTGAAAATTTCTGGGTGAAGTTTGATTTTTATCTGCAAATAAATATTCAGGTGCAATTTAATTCAAATGTTTTATTAAATTGCACCTGAATAGTAACTCCATTATATTAAAAGCATCAAAATGAACATTTTATTGTATGAGTGACAATAATAAAATTGAACATATTATTTATCGTTTAAAAAAATATTAATTTTAAAGCTAAAATTAATATCTTAGTATAGGAGAAAAAAAGAAAAAAAAATTAAAAAAATTATTTTGCACTTTATTATTAGTATAAGCCATTCTTATCAATATTGCTTACTGCTTATAAATAAGCATGAAATGATTTAACACTTTATTCCTTGAGCACACACACACAAAAAAAATAATGCATTTTTATGCGAAAGAAGTCATTATATGAAGATATGTATGCAGGATATATGGTTGTTACAAACATGGGACACAAATTCAGAACATATTCTAAATATTCATTTATTTTTTCACACATTATTGTTCTACTTTTTTAAGGCTATAACTCAACCTATAATTTGCTGTTTCTGATATGAATACAAATGTGAAAGCCTATATAATTAAAGGAATTATAATGTATATAATTATGAGAGGAATTATTCTATAAATTATATTTAAAAAGCATCTAGCTTAATAATCAAAAATCTGTATTAGAAGTTTTTGGATTAAACATAACAAAGTGCACTGAATTAAATTTACATTTATTACTCCATTTAATATACTTGGTCGATAAAAATTAAAAAAAAAGTTACAAATTGTGGTATATTAAAAATAATTAATCAAAAACAACATAATTATACTTAAGAGCTTGATAAAATTTTTAATTTTTGCAATGTTTCTTAAAAGTTTAAAATTCTTTTCAAAAGGACAAAAATAATGATTTAATGAACTTAAACAGAATTATTTAGCAAATCGTGATTAATAATGTAATTTTGATCAAATAAAAAATGGCTGCAAATATTTTATAAAACAAAGTCACAATTTTTTGTCTTCTCTGCAAATATCAAATCTTTTTTTAAAAAGGTAAAAACTTAAATTAATATTATTCAAAATTTTGTGTAATACCATTCTTAAAAAATCAATTGCTTATCAAAGCTTTATTTTCCAAGAAATTTGTTCATTTTAACATCCAAGTACACTGAAATTTATTTTTTTATAATTTTGATTTTTTTCTGCCTTTTATTAAAATATTAAGTAAAAAAATTTGAAATTTTACCCAGACAAAAAAAAAAAATGTTAAATTAAAATATTAATCTATTAATATTTTAGTGATTGCTTCATAAATCATTAAAATTATTTCAAATTCTTCGTGTTTGCAAGTATAAGAAAAGAATATAAGATTATTTTGCATAAAAAAAGGTGCTATCTAATAAAGTTTTGATGACTGCACTTTTTTATTGCATTTCTGATTATATACAATATTATAATTATAGCAGATTATTTTTATGTAATTTGGGATTTTGTAAGAAGTGTTGAATGCCCAAGTGTCGATGAATTTAAACAAATGCAAATGGCTTATTTTAGAAAATGCCTTCATTATGCATTAATTATAAAGAGAAAACAAATTAAATAATTAAAATCTTATAAAATATTTATTAGGAAGTAAAATTTTCATTTTTTCACGTATTTCATACTAGCCGCCTTTGGGGACCAGCTGGTTCGCCAATCTTAATGTTCGTTTAAATTTTAATAATTAAATATTTTACGCAACTCCAACTTTAATAGATTCTTCATCAAAATATATTAAAACTTCAAATTTTGATAGTCGTATAATTCACTCATAATATTACAAAAGCCTTCAGTCATACCGTAATATGTATCTCTCTAATTTTCTATTAGCTCCCGTAGAATTTATGTTTTAAATTAAAGTGGAAATGATTCATCTGCAATTAATATAGTAATATTTTTTTATTGAAACAAAGCATTTTTTTTATATAATGATTACTGAAAACAGAGTCACTGAGCATTTAAACCTTATGGGAACTAAAGAATATCTTTCTTAATTTATGTAATATCTCAAGAATTTGTCAACAAAATTTTCTCAGACTGATCATGAGCAGATCGATTAATTAACAATGTTTAATTCTAAATGCATCAAACACTAAGAAAACAAAATGAATCGTTTAAAATAATCGGTCGAAAACAGGTTTAAAAAAACTACTTAAAAACGATGTACTTAAAACTATAAGCATATACAAAAAATATATAACTAATATAAATACAATTTAATTACAAAAACATGCAACTAACCTAAAAATAATTTTAATCATCTGTTGATAATGGTTGTCATATCAACAATTAGAACACAATGCGCATGCGTGAATTTTCAACGCCAGTTACGGTAACGCAAATACGTGCATTTTTCTACGCCAGTTGGGGTAACACTATGCAGATTAGAAAATTTTAATTTCCTTTATTCTGTGTTATTTTAATTCAAAAGTACTTCAGAATGAATCTGAAAGATGGATTAATTACCAATGTTTAATTTTAAATGCATAAAACATTAATAAAATAAACAGAATCGTTTGAAATAATCGGCCGAAAAAATGTTAAGCCTATCCTCAATAGCGTGGGGAAAAAAAAAAAAACTGAAGCCTTACTCATTTGGCAGTAGGAAAATGAAAAGAGTTTTTGGCGGGAAAATTAGTTTTTAATTAATAACTAAAAGTCTAATTAAAAATTCAAAAAAAAGGGACCCCAGGTGCCCATTCTCGACCTCTAAGGTATACATGTACCAAATTTGGTAGCTGTAGGTCAAATTACCTGGCCTCTACAGCGCCAACTCACACACACACTCACATTGAGCTTTATTTATAAGTATAGATATAGATATGCTATAAGAGACAATACATGAGCTGATGGGTAAAAATTATAGTTTGCTAGAAAGATTATCCTCCACATTTAAAAGCGACTGTTGATAAAATATTACAGCAATGAAAAGCATTTTTTTTTAAACTTTGATCTCATATTTTTTACCACTGATAATTTTTTATGCATATTCTAATATTACAATACAGTGAAAAATGATATTTGATACAAGAAATGTAGGATTAATAGCATTTGAATGCAAAATGAAATGCAATTGCCTCTAAATGCATCAATTATATCAGAGGCAATTCCAAAAATTCTGTGTAACAGAAAGCTATTCATAGTAATGAGTTGAAATTTTCCATGCCCTCATAAAATAGCTTTGTTTAAATTAAGTAACTAAATGTTAGAAAAAAAACCCTTCTAATTTTAATTTTTTGAAATAAAATATTACTTTCTAATGATAAATAGGAATGTAATCGTGTAGAATACCTTATATTTTCATAAGAAAAAGTTTGAGACAATAACTATATTATTTTTTAAAGATATGATTAAGATTTATCTATACTTATATAAAGCTCAATGTGTGTGTGTGTGTGTGTGTGTTGGAGCTCTACATACCAGATCGTTCGCCCTACAACTACCAAATTTGGCACATGTGTACCTCGGAGGTCGGGAATGTGCAACTGGGGTCCCTTTTTTTGAATTTTTAATAATAATTTTAATTATTAAAAACTAACTTTCCCGCCAAAAAAATTCTTTTTATTTCCCCACCGCCAAATGAGTAAGGCTTGTTTTTTTTCCCCACGCTAACAAGGATAGGCTTAACATATTTTCGGCCGATTCTGTTTATTTTTTTAGTGTTTGATGCATTTAAAATAACACATTGTTAATTTATCGATCTTTCAGATTCATTCTGAAGTACTTTTGAATTAAAATAAAGCAGAATAAAGCAAATGAGAAATTTCTAATCGGCATAGCATTACCCCAACTGGCGTAGAAACATTCACACATTTGCGTTACCATAACGCGTTGAAAATTCGCGCATGCGCATTGAGTTCTGATTGTTGATAACTATTTTTAACGGATGCGGACTTGATTAAAATTACTTTAAACTTAAACTTTTAAACTTTTTTAAACTTTAGTAGTTTTTTGTTTTAAGTTTGTTCTCGTCTTTTTTTTAAATCTGTTTTCGACCGATTATTTTAAACGATTCTTTTTATTTTCTTAGTGTTTGATGCATTTAAAATTAAACATTGTTAATTAATCGATCTGCTCATGATCAATCTGAGAAAATTTTGTTGACAAATTCTTGAGATATTACATAAATCAAGAAAGATATTCTTTAGTGCCCATAAGGTTTAAATGCTCAGTGACTCTTTCTTCAGTAATCATTATATATAAAAAAATGCTTTGTTTCAATAAAAAAATATTACTATATTAATTGCAGATGAATCACTTCCACTTTAATTTGAAACTAATTCTACAGGAGCTAATAGAAAATTAGAGAGATACATATTACGTTAGGACTGAAGGCTTTTATAATATTATGAGTGAATTATATGTCTATCAAAATTTGAAGTTTTAAAATATTTTGATGAAGAAGCTATTAAAGTAGGAATTACATAAAATATTCAATTATTAAAATTTTAACGGGCATTAAGATTGGTGAACCGGCTGGTCATCAAAGGCGGCTAATATTACAATAAAGTTCAAAACTTTATTGTAACTTCAAAAATCAAAATTGTGTTACAAATAGACCTAGACTAATAAAATTTGGCTTCTGGGAAGAACATTTGGTACAGTTTTGAAATTTTAATGAGAAAATGTTATGTCCAATATAAATATGGACCTTATGAAATTTTTAATTCAAAAATCTTTAGAATATGCTAATTTCTCTTAAATGATACCTTTATTAAGAGTATATGAAAAAAGATTGATTGCTCCATTTTTCTCCTGCAATTGTACATGTTAGTATATTAATTGGTGTATACATTAATCCCATACTCTGAACTAAATTACTACTTTATTAAAAAAAATATTTTGAAAAAATTGATGGCAGAAAATTAATTTTTACACTGTCACTTTATTTGCTTCCAGCATTTTCACATATAAAGTAGCATCACGTAAAACTACTAACTAAGTGCTAAAATATCATTACATAAAGAAATTTAATCTCATTCAATTTAAGAAACTAGTTATGTATGCATATCTTTAAAAATCATTTTTATATGTATATATGAAAATATTAGTCAATTACAGCAACATCCTGAATATTCTAAAAATTCCATTTGGTTTACAGAACTTCTAGAAATATATAATGTTCTTATTTGTATTTACAAGACTAAATTTAAGAGCTTAAATATGTTTTCATCTCAACTCACCTGGCTTGTAGAAATCACAGATTGCTTTGCTTTGGCAGAAGGTGAAGATGTTGCAGCTGGTAATTCACACAAAGATTTATTGCAGTCAAAAGAAACTGTATGAGAAACATCTTCTAGCTCTGGATAATTAGAGTCAACAGAAGTTGATTGAGCTAAATTCTCATCCAACAAAGCACCATTGATATAAATGTTGTGTTTGTTGTAAAGGATCACAGACAGTACATCATCCTGTCATTAAAATGCAAATATTTTAACAATCTAATTGAAGGAAAAACTACAACAAGCAGTTAATTCTTACCACCATGAAATACATTGTGATAATTCTCATATAGTTAAATTGTTAATTTTTGAGATTTACTTATGATTGAATTGAAAAAGTTGGTTTAAAAAGTATAAATGGATACAGTTACAAAAGTATAAGCAAACTTTCCTATTGGCACAAAATACCAAACAACATTATTAGATATCTTCTCAACACTGGCCATAATTCAAAACATTGAACAATATTGTGGGAATATTGTACAATATCTTGAGCCAATAGGGTTGGTTATGAATACATAGAATACAACAATAAATCTATTAAATACTATCATACGATTTTAATATAGCATCATTAGTAAAAATCAAATGGAAACTTAAAGCTGTGCAATCCAGTTTCCTTATTTCTAATTCTTTCTAATTAATATAAATCTGAATGAATATGTTTCTAAAATCTTGTAATATAATAATGCTACAATTTTTTTATTTTTGTTTTTATAATAATTTTTTATCACATAATTTACAAAAATATTGTTTGAATAAAAACCTTATTAAAATGTTTTGAAATATATTAAAGCATTTTTTGATAATAAATTGAAAAATTAAAATTATTTTTAGTTATTTGCATGCCACTCGCATAAATATTGCTAACAGTTATATATGGAAAAATATAACTATGAGGAAAATGCTTTTCCAAATAATTTTTAAGCATCATAACTATAAAATAAGTTAAAAAATTACTTGGAAAAATTTTAAAATAGAAAAAGTACACAGAAATATTGATAACATTATAAAGCTAATTTTTTTAAAAATTTTTTTGAAGAGACATAAAAATTGTTTCTATGTATAATGTAATCTGAAGTCATTGAAGAAACCTTCCTTAAAGAGCATTTATTATCCACAAAAAAGTACATGCAAATGTTGGAACTCTAAAATGAATGGTGTGAGCTACAGAACATTTTAAATGATTTTTAAAATGTTCTTATTTAAAAATCATTTAAATACAGAGCTTCAAGTATTACACTATTTACAGATACTATTTCAGCCTATAAATGTTATCCTATTATAATAAATCTTAATAAAATATCCTATTATAATAAATCAAAATAAAATAATAATTAAAGGCCATCCAATTAATTGTGCAAACTATTATTTTCAATCAGCACAGAAAGAACTCTTTTCCCCAATTCATAATGTTAACAAAAGTTAACCACAAGCATTTAATTGGTTGTGATGACCATAAAATATAAATTAATTATTTAATTCTTGAACAAATATAACTATTTATTAATTTTAAAAATAATCTTGGATCTTGGAAAATAAAATTCTTTGCACAATGTATTATAAGTTATATATAATTCCTTACATAGTTCTACAGAATCTCATAATCTCTATTGTCAAAACAGGAATTGTAAATGCCATGTAATCCTCTGGATTACAAACCTGACTTTGCCAGTTTACCAAAACTTTATGGAATATAACATATACTCACAGAAATATGATGAGCAATTCAGAGTGGCAGTAATGGCCAGGTTACTTTTTAGAATTCTAATTAACAAGTAACTGCAAACCAATATATAGATATTATAGAAGAGAAAATCTTATAAACAAAATTACTAAATTATAACGAACTAATAAATCAGATAATAAAAACTGTTTTAAGCATGAAGAGAAAAGTAAAAATTAATTTATACTTCTATATCTTCTACTTTAGCTCTGACAGACTCATCTAAACTTAATTCCAAGATTCTCTCGGTTGCTTTCTGACTCCAAATATTGAACTGAAAAATACAAAAGGTAAAACATCAAGGGCAATTCAGTTCAAGAAATTAAACACAAACACACACACACACTAAGCAGTTATTAATTATCTTTTTAATACATACACCTCTAGGTGACTTTACATAAGCTAAGGAGGCCTTCATGGCTTGAGCAGGAAAATTGAAAAAATCCTCTCTAAAAAGAAAAGAAACCCATGAAGAGAAATAAGCACTTCTTTTAATATTGACAAATAAATTAAAATTGTAGAGATGTGATTTAATTAATGGATTAATCTTTTTCAATATTAATTTAAAGGGAAAACAAATATTTATAGATTAATAAATAATTATGATAAACATATATTTTAGTTCAAGCATATTAACTAAGTAAATTTGCTTGACTTCTTAGTACCCAACTTAATTTAAAGCACATATTAAAATAAATTCCGTTTAAGCTAGGTTAAAAATATTAAAATTAGGATAGCTGAAATAAAATTAAACTGATTTTTTTCTTCCTCTTTTATTTTTAGAAAAATTATTCAAAAAATGGCAGAAATAATTTTTTAAAAAATACATAAAGATTTTAAAAATAATTAAGAAATATATATAAAAAATAGAGATTACTTTTAATTTCCTCATATTATCTTAAAGACTATAAGATTTTTTTTTTCAAAATGTCAATACTTTGGCTTCACAATCTGTTATGGTATATGTCAGTTGAAAATTTAAGAATTTTGGAAGTACACATTTATTTGTTAGACAAAACAAAAAGAAGGACAATAGACTGTATTAAGTTTAACCATGAAAATGAAATATAAGTTAATAAGTCAGCATGCAGCAGAAGTAGAGAAAGCAATTTTGGAATAACATTAAAAAAAAAGAATAAGAAGCATTATACAAAGAGAAAGAACAAGACTACTAAAAGCTAGATTTTAGATAAAGCACTAGCATGTAGGTTCTCCCATACACAACGCCACCTCCCAATAAACCCTTCTTTATTTTGGGCATCTTGCCTCTTGGTGGGTTTGAGTGTGTGGGTGGGTGGTGATGTTGTCTAGATGCAATATCAAAAAGAATAATAGTGATATATATATATATAGTGATCAATGCATTCTATTTCAGGATTTAAATACAATATTTCTGGAATGCAATTTTTTGCTTTGTTTAAAAAAATGAATAAAACCTATTCAACAGCTTTACTCCCTATCATAAACACATCATTCATTTTTTTTATATTTTCAATTACGTGTAACATGTAGCTGAAAGATGCTGAATGGCATTGAAAACGGTGATGCAAAGGAACAAAAAATTCCAAGAAACAAAAAATTGGATAAATTATAAGCAAACACAAAATTGATAAATATACATAATATTGCTATTAGTTTCATTTGAATAAAATTATTGCATGCATTTCATATCAAATGCTATAATATTCTATAACATCTATAATTCTGATGGTGAATTCTTAAAACAAATTGAAAGCAAGAACTTTTATACATTTATAAAGAATTTTTAAACATGATTTTGCTGCATTTTTTTCATTTATATTTTTAATTGATGTTTTATTTTTAGATAAAATATAATATTGTAGAATTTAAAATAAGAGTATCTAGGTCTATGCTCACCATAGAAAAAAAGCAAGGGGAAAAAAAAAAAGCAAAAACTAAAAGTTAAATTAGCATTCAGATGGTGTTTTGACATAACTACACTGTATGATTTAAACAGGTTTGCAGTAAACAATCTCAGCTAAAATAGATATATTTAAGAAGGTCTAAGTAACTAAAGAAGCAACATTATATATGAAGAAAATATATGCCATTGATGGGGTTGGAGAAAGATTATGGTTAAGTTGATTAAAAGAAACAAACATGGAAAGATTTACCTAATAAAACTATTATTCAAAGGAAGCATGCACATTTTTTTAATCAAGTGAAAAAGAAACATTTTACACTTCTCCTATGAGTATTGGAATTCACTGTTGATCTGGAATAAAATAAATTGCATTTCCATATATGTTATACTTTAGGAAACTTGCCATTATTTATACAGAAATGTAGCATGAGCCTGCTAACACAAATAAAAAAAAATTAAGAAGACCAGTTACAAATATCAGAAATCCATTACAAAAATAAAGAGATAATATTCTCACATATATCAGAAATATTTTCCAATACTTTTAACAATAACAAATGTTCAGCTTGTGATGAGACAAATTTATTTTATATGCACATTCAGAACCATACTTACATTAAAACACAAGATTAGAAAAGCATTATTTGGCATATATAATACTACAGAAACAATATATGCCAATTAGCACCAAAAGAAACAAAGAAATATGACTAGTAATGTGGAGTTTGATTGACAAAGCATGGTTCAAATATATATATTAAAAAAATAATATAAATTATTAAGTTTAAGATAAATTATTATTGAAAGCATTGCTGCTAATAAACAAAATACCATGAAAATATTGGAAATAAGTTACTGATAGGATTTTTATCTATTGCTAATTTTTGCTTGCAGATAATACTTTATTATTTAATCAATCCATTAAGAAATTACAGCAGATTTCAAATAATGGCAGACTTGCAAACAGTTTTAATGGTGCATTTAAACAAGTTCTCCTCAAGTCAGACATTAAAATTTTTTTAAAAAGAATATATCAAGTTTTCTTAGAGAAAGAATATTTTTCAATATTTTTTAATAGCTCAGGCTCATCCAACATTTTAATTTTGTCTAAGGGAAGAAGCTATGCTCATCATGGATAACAGACGGCAATTGCAGAAGATTATGTGCCAGCAATTATGAAAGAAACTGTGACATTACTGGCCAATTACAATTGGAAGTAAATAAAAATAATAGGGAAGTGCTCATGATGGAATATGAAAATGATTTTATGACAAAAGAACCAATTTAAATGAAAAATATCAAGAAAATTACCAAAAAATATTTTCAAAAAACTGTAAAAAGGATCAATAAACAAATTATTCTTAAAAATTTAGAGTGAATATCATAAAAATGGTTTAGAATAAGAACTAGACCAAATTCAGATGAATTGGCTTTGCTCTAGAATGATAATATTATCGATGATTTCTAAAGAAATCTGGAATGAGTAAGAAAAGCTGTAAATATTCGATAAATTATTTAACACTACAGAAAAAGGCAAATATCCATTATAAATAAAATTACAACAATGCGAGTGTAGACATTATAAAACATATAAATTGAACAAAGCAATTTGGAAAAGGAAAGATATATAAAAATATCAATTTTCATTTTTTTTCTTTTTGCATTAAGCTTATGTAATCCCATACAAGTTCATTTTTGGCTAAAAGTGACATAAAACTGATTAGTCATTACATAGCATGACTAATCATGCTATGTAATGGACATAGAAATATCTGTTAATTTGAAGAAGGGAAATAATTTCAGTTTTGTTTCTTTCAATTGAAACATAGATTATTTAATAATAAGACTGACCACAATTTTGAAAAGCTGATATTTATATCTGTTATTCAGTTTTTATTTTTGAGTCCTCAGTTTAGTTTGAGTTTGAAATGATATGAAGTTTGAATTTATTAACTGATTAAAAATCTTTGTAAAAGATTTCAGGAGTATGACTGACCACTTAGTTAAATAATATTAATAGCAATTCTTGTAAATATTTAAGGTTCTGAATGATTAAGTTTAAAAGTGAAAGAACTTTGCTAGCTGCTTGTTTTAAAAGTAAATAAAATATACATTTCCCAGGAAAGTCTTCATTTTTTAAAATTTCTAAGCGCATATTAGAATACTGCTTACTAAAACCAAGGAATCTAACTAAGAAATAATGTAAATTCATGATTTGGTGAAAAAATATTTTATTACAGAAACCAAATAAAAAAGTACCCTAGATTTCATCAAGGGAAAAAAAAAGCTTCATAATGATAAAATTCCAATACAAGACTCAAAGTAGGGTAAGTGTTACACATGAAGACAAAATTTTTTTTTTATAAAGGGTTTATGAGAACTATTGTAACAACTGTAGTTGACAATAAAAGTGAAGGGTAATATGGAAATAAATTTCATGCATTGTATTACTAATATTTTTGAAAAATAGAAACAGTTCTAATTTTTAATTATTACAAAACATAGACATAGTTGGTTAATGGAAAGAATCTCAAAAAAGTTTGATTAAGGGGGGGGGAGGTTTAATTTTATACTACTCAATATGCAGTTTTGGATTTTATTCTCTTTTGCAATTTTTGATTCAATGAATAATTATATAAGAAATTATCAATTTCAGAAATTATATGCATTTCTAGAAAAAAATAGTAAGTTTTCATTAAACAAATTACATTGATTAGTTAACAACTAATATGGGTTACAAATATTGGCTTTGAATGGATTATGTGCTTTAACCATCCATCTCTGTATTAAAAAAAGCTATAACTATAAGACTAATTTTTACCTGATATATCTCAGAAGAGTTTTGGAAATGATATCCACGGTGCCATAATCTACGAAGAACACCTAAAGAATGAATTACTTATTAAGCAATATGTTCTTAAACAAAGCATTAATATTTAGAACTAGCTAATAAAATGTTTAGATATGTTATAAAATATTTTATCTTCCATTAAAAATTTCCCTATATTTATAAATATATAACCATGAAAAAGCTCTTATTGCAATATATCTTATTAATTTATACATTAAGCATTTATGCACAATTATTCAAAGAGACCAGTATTTAATCCTTTTTTACAAGATTTAAATCTCTTTTTAAACATTATAGACTAGTAAATGAATAATATAAGAACACATATAAGAACATTTGACTCCAAAATAAAGGAATTCATGCTTGGGATAATATACTGTGCAATGAATTTTATAGGTATACAAGACCAAGAAAATTGAAAGCTTTAAAAACAAATGCAGTCAGTAAATTTTCACACTTTCTTTTAATCTAACTTGACTTATTTTCTGTTTGTGAGCATGGAAGTTAATAATTGATTTTTTATGCACTTCCTGAGGTACTTAGTTATGAAATTCTGCAAAATCATGCATTTTTGATGAAGATTCAATCATGTATATCTTAATCTAAGTTCAATTTAATTTCCTATTTTTTTAAAATCTTAAATTAACACATACTAATTTATTCTAAAATTTTCTTCTTTTCCCTGTCCCAAATCCCACTTTTCTTTTATTTAATCAATTTTAACATACACTTTAAAATAAATGCTGATTAAACAGTTTTCCTAATGCAAGAGAAAGGACAAAAATCCCTAATGCCCATGGTATTTCTTCCAATGATACTCAACATTCCCTTTTCTGAATCGAAATGTGTCAAAGAAATTCCCATAAAAATCTCTCAGAAAACACTGAGAGAAAAACCTCTCCTACTTTTTCTTGTGTCCAATGCAGACAGATGTGTTTCACTGGTTATACCATGTATAAATTATGCTTTCTCATGGTAAAAATGATTTGAAGTTAAATCCCAAATTTGTTTTCTTGTAGGCCTGACATCTGCAAAAATGTTATATATTCATATAATGATACATTACAAATTTAGGCCAGAAATTGGAAAATAATTAGTTCAAACAATATTTTTTCTTTTAGTACAGTAATAAAAATGTATTTTATTAAATCTATTTTTTATACATTTGAACACTTAACCTTTCTAAAAAGACGAGTAGAAATCAATAATATAGCAAAGTTTCATTAATAAATCATGTAATGGTAATAAATAACAGAAAGATCACCATTAACAATTTACTCTTACTTTAACTGATTCATTTGTTACTAAGGACATCACTTTTATGCGATACCAATGCATGTCTAAAGGCCACTGAGCAACGCCAATAGATCCAGGCAATATATGAACATTTTTCATCATGAAAACTCTACTTTCAGGGTCAGAATAAAATTTCCTATAAAAGAAATCAATAATTCAAAATGTAATTAAAAAAGCTACAAATACAAATGCTTCATATGTATTCTTCTTTGTTAAATTTATTTTAAGAGTTACAAGAGGAGTCAATAGGTTTTCATCTTCACAAAACAGCTTAATGGCTTTATAAATAATTTATGTAAAACATAAAAAGTCAATTTACTCAAGGGAATGATTCATATCACTGAGAGCCTGCTCCACATCTCCTAATTGGATATACATATGGCTTGGGTTGAGGATTGTAGCAACATATGCAGGAAAAAATGAACCCAAAACTAATTGAGCGGGGAGTCTCTGGTGAGTGTACTGACTAAGTGGAGAAATAGCTTTGGGTGGAAAAAGCTGAAAGTAATAGTTTCAATTAATCCAAGATCACAAATATTATTCTCGTCATTATTTAAAGTAAATCAAAGTTTTTTTATAAATGTATTTTTCTATTAAGTTTTGATTCACAAAAGTAATTGCTGAACATAAATTCTGATGAGAAATATCTTTTGAAAGTTATAGGTTGGGCCATAGACACAGCTCACATGGGACATATTTTGACTGTGTTTGAACAAACTGCAAAATAGAATCAAATTTCTAAATTGTTAATTTAATGTATGCAGTGAAAATTCTTTAAGAAATAGATATTTGAAAATTAATTACTTAGTGCTTGATAGAAACAAACTCTCAGTTAAAGTTTAGAATAAAACAGTAAACTAAAGTTTTCCTTCTGAATTATTAGGAAGGATTCTCAGTAGGTTGTTAAGAATAAAATGGTATTAAATTAAAAAAAAATGGTGTGATTTTATTACAAAAGGAGCATATAAATTGCAAATTACATTAGCATATTTCTGCCATTTATATGATTATCATTTATATTATTATTATCGGCCATTTATATTATTGAATAATAGGCATATCACTTGATGTATTAAATGACTACAAAGGAAAAAAAATTACATGGCCTAGTTGTAAACATCTAAATGCATTCAGATTTTAAGTTGTGACTTGAACTGTGCTATATGCAATTTTCTGCATTATATCAAAATTATATTTTAAATATATGATAAATGCCAAAACAAAACAGACTTATTATTCAGAATGATTCTGAATAATAATGTCAAAAAAAATTACCACATGCAAAGTTTAAGTTAGTTTAAATTTCAAGTAAAAAACTTTTTTTTATGTCAATTATACATAATTTTATTAAAACCTGAGTTATGAAATATACCAACAGCAATAATTAATAGTAATATCGTCATACCATAAAAATAAGAAAAACATCTATATATTTACTTCTATTGGATAATTTTTTGTTTTTTCAGGGCTTCTGCGTGCTTCTGGATTTTTGCTACTACTTAAGTCAAAGTCATCCAAACAATCCATTTTCTGCTTAAAACGACCATAATTTCCTTTCGGAGGCAATTGTTTGATTCTTGATTTGTCTAAAATGAACACAAAAGCCTTTTACGTTCCATTGTCCTTTTTTCAATACAGTAAAAACTACACAAAAGCTATAGGTTAAAAACAAATGCACAGCTAAAAGGTTAAATTAGCGAGGATGTTTTTATCTTATGTTTTAATGATCAGCAAATGAGCTCTTGAATCCTTGAACAGATAGATTAAAAAAAAAAAAACACACACACACACACATACATACACACATAAAAAGGAATAGCAACATCTATTTTTACTCAGGATATGAATGAACAAAGAATGATACAATAGCAGTGATCACAAGATAAAGTTTCCCAAAATATCAATGGGTAATTAGTATTGATTCTCAAAAATGGACTTAGAAATTCAAAATTTACATCATATTAATTTTTCATATTTAAATAAAAGATTCTTACTTATTATAACTCAAGCAAATACCACAAGAGTTTTGAATAACTCAAATATATTTCAATGTTTTTGAGTGAATAAAAACATAAGTCTACTAATATTTTATATTCTAATATATCCTGTGGTTTATTTTAAATTATTATAAAATATTACATCAATAACACTAAGTATTCTACAAAAATAATAAAACAAAAGTGGGTATTCAACTTTTTCCTTTTCATTTATTCACAAAAGGAACAAAAAAAATTAACAGATGCAGAGACATCAATGATAATGAGTATATTTACTTACCTCCTGTAGTTATTAGTAACTAATCTACTTTTGAAGATTAACCTGCGAAAGGTGAGATTAGGAAGGTGATTGGAAAACTAAATTGCAACTGATTTGCAGGTTTAAACAGTAAAAATAAACCTGAGCTAATAAAAGTCATACACGAAATTATTTGTTTTACATGAGATGTGGAGAGGGTGTTCATTGAATGGGATAAAGGCTCTATATGCCCAATATTTAAAAAAGAGACAAAGTGGAATGTGGGAACTATTCCCTGTTGGTATTACCCTATTTAATATCACATTTAAAATATTTTCCAATATATTATTCAACCATTTTACTATCTTTTATAACAAAAATTATTGCACCATATCAAAGTAATTTCATGCAAGAAAGATCCACTACGGATCAAAATGCATTC
Organism: Argiope aurantia; assembly: GCA_026543865.1. Classification (NCBI taxonomy): domain Eukaryota; kingdom Metazoa; phylum Arthropoda; class Arachnida; order Araneae; family Araneidae; genus Argiope; species Argiope aurantia. The sequence goes on along the minus strand of JAPMOR010102703.1, from coordinate 213,096 downwards.
CTTCAGAATGATCGTTAAAAAATGAGTTTAATATAGTCACCTGTAATCTTTTCACAGATTTTAAAGCTGTGTATGATAGCATCAGAAGAAACACAAGTATCAGTTACATTATCATATCAGTGAACAAACTTTGAATTCTGCAAAATTAACTATATTGGTCTAACAAAACTAAAATAAGTAAAATGCTGGATCAAAATACAGAATGCACTATCGGAACCCTTCAACACTGATAAAGGATTATGACAGGGTGATGCACTATCATACCTGCTTTTAAAAAAAGGTACTTTGCTCACAAAAAGACCACGAGAGATAAAGGGATTGATACTAATGGAAATATTTTTTTACTAATCTAATCATATCCTAGCACATGCATATGGTATTGACATCATTGGCAGAACAAAACAGAACACAATTTAAACATTTGTAACTCTTGAGTCAGCTGCTAGAGACATGAGCCTGACAATAAATGGAGCAAAAACCAAATGAAAAACTAACCTCAAATGTCTTGAGAAATAAATGATTACAAGTTCAAAAAGGTCACAGAATTCAAATGCCCTGGAAGAGCAGTTCATGGAAATAATGGAATGATTTCAGAAATCAATAGCTGCATTACAGTGTCAAACAGAAGTTATTACCAGCCAAGAATTTTTAAATCAAAATTTCTTAACTGAACAACAAAAATCAACATTTATAAGACTTTGATTCGATTACTTATTTTGTATAGTGAATACTTTACAACCATAAACTATACAAAATATTCAAAGAGCCCAATAGCATTAAAGCTTATCATATCAGGTGGTTTGGACACTTACAAAGATTAGAGGAACAAAAAACATTTACATTTAGCATGTCTACAGGTGCCAGGGAAAGGGTCGGCCATAGTTTATGTGGCTTGACAATGTTGAAAAAGACCTCAATCTGCTGGGTATCAGAGACTGGAAATTTGTGGTGTTGGATAGAAAAAAATAGCACAAGCTAACTGGAATGGTTATGGCCTGTTATAGGCTACAGTACAAAAGATTTTGAGAATTGGCATAATAAATAGTAAACTATACTAGTTAATTTGTAAATACACAATTGAAATAAGATTTACCTTTCCAAAATCTGTTAAGATTTACTAAAATTTAATATTTATCATTCTAGGTGGTAACTTGACTACATGAAATAAAGATTCAACAAAAAAATTTAAAGTATCTGTTAAATTCTGTGGAGAATAGCAATTTTTATTTTTCAAATCCTTTAAATTTCAAAATTAATTAATTTAGAAACTATTAGTGAAATTAAGATTTTAAATTTATTTTTTTAAATTCAAGCTTTTTGAATCTTCTGCTTTATTAGGAAATCAATAAAATTGTATTATTTGCAAATTTAATTTCTTCGAATTATAGACATTTCCAAAACTTTCTATAAGTTCTACCTTTACAATATATTACCAAATACAAACAAAATACTCCAAAACAAAAATACCAACTTATAGGCTAACAAACAAAAAATTAAAACTTAAAATGTTTGAAATACTAGTACACCAATTCAAATGATGAAATTAAATTCAAAACAAAATTCGCAATTAAAATTTCTAAAAGAATGATATTTTTTTCAGAAATAAAAAGATATTTATTAATAAAAATGGCTCCAATTTCATTTGGCAATTTTCTGATTAGATTTGATTATTTATTATCGAAATATTACCAAAATGATTGCATCATGGTTCCATTTGTTACCATTTTATAATGAAGGCCTGTAAATATCAACAATAATTAATAAAAATACTTATCATAATAATAATAAAAAATCAGATTCTAAAATTTAATGAGAAATATGCTTTTGATATACTAAACAAATTCTCTTTTAGGAATAGGACGAGTTTTAAATATTAATCCTTCCAAAAGTCATACTTCCCCCCTCCTCCAATTCAAGAATATAAACAGAATTTATTTATATATATTCAAAAAAATTTCAAAGTGAAAAATTTCTGATTCCAAAATAACAATTTCATGGAATATTATATATATTATACATATAATACATAAACTTTGAATATTCACTATTTAGATCTTAACTAAAAGATCAACAAATTCCATTTAGAAGGTTAAAGAAATGTAGCTTGCATACTTTTCATATTAAACATATTTTGGAGTCATGGAAGGAAAAGTAAAATTTTTTCTACCCACCCCTTGCAATTTTTTCAAACTAAAAGAAATTTTGTGACAAATCCAAATTCAAAAACTTTTAACGCTTTAGAAAGATAAAACATCATTAACAATGAATGAATAAAAGTAGTTAAGATAGGTAAAAGTAAAATAAAAATAATTTATCTTTAAAATAGAAAAAAAAATGCTAACCTTGAAGCTGAGCTCCATATTTATATATATCAGAATTCCATAATTATTCCCATGCTATTGATGGAAAGTACGTCTAAATTTCCAACATGCTTTCAAAAATAAGCAATATAACACATCTGAACTCTGAAATTAATTTGGGTTTTATTAACTAGTGAGAAAAGAATTCTTTCGGTTATAATTAGAATTCTCTATAAAAAGAATGCTTCATTAACCCTTAACTGGGGATGTGCGGTCTGCGAGACCGCTAGCGATGGATTTTCTGTCATCCCTATTCTATTTTTAGCTCAATTCATTGGATTGACCCAGTAGCTTCCTGTTTTGTGACCTTCAATACACGTGCACTTTTTCAACCGATTTCAGCAGATGCTTTTTAAAATAATTCAGTTATTTCTTCGAGCGCAGTCTCTAAGACCACATCTCTCTGTTAGTGTCCCAGTGATAAACAAGGCTTAGCAGATGGCGCTAAAACCTGGGCCCCGAAATATCATCTAGTTTACTGATCCTATTATGAAGCAGTGCTCCAGACACTTTTAAATGAAGCAGAAAGCGATTTTAGTGATAAGGATAATTGTGCAGAAGAGTTTTTCGATGAAAGTTTACATTCAACTGATTCTGATTTGTATGTTTAAACATAATTAATTTTTCTAGTGATAATGTATTTTGAAAAGTTTATAAAATATATTAATATACCAATATATATATACAGAATTTATAGGTTGATATTTATATCAGTTCTTAACCTGTATATTTAAAATGCAGTAAAAAACCGTACTATGATGAAAACCGATAAAAAAGAGCCAATTTTACCCATTGTAAATTTTTTTATTTTTCATATAATTACTGAACTTTACATTATATTGTCTTCTACATACCTTTATATACTGTAAAAATAAATATGATTTAAAAAGTAAAATGCTTTTTCAAGAATATTATTTATTGTAACATGTAATTTGAGAAGAAAATGTATGTTCCAACTCATTTACTTTTTTCAATGATAATATATTTTGAAAAATTTCTAAAACCTATCTATATATCAAGAAAAATATCTGCCAAATATATTGGCAGTTTTTCATACTAATACATTCATTAGAAAATTTAATTTTAGTGTAAATGAAATGCAGTTTCATAGACCGCACTTCCCCAGTTAAGTCCTAAAATTTCACCTCCCCAGTTAAGGGTTAAAACAGTACAAATTTAAAACAGCTTAGATATTTATGGTCAAATATATTAACTACTTTAACTTTTTTTCAATGACAGGTTTTTTTTTTTAGGTGAAAAGCAAAAACAATTACTCTCAGGCAATATAGGAACCACTGTTGATAAATGAAAAGAAAAGCATAAGAGAATAGAATTACATGGTAAGATTTACATGCTCTTGAGCAGAATTAAATTTTATAGGAGTCCTTAGGAAATGCAGGCTTTGTGTGTACGGGGGGGGGATTTTCTCCTTCCATATATTATTTACTGATATTAATATAATATCCATTTTTGTAATTTTTGCATAAAAAATTACAAAAAAAGTTACAGAACATTTAATTGCAGGTCGCTTTCAAGGTTTTAATACCATATACATAAAAACTAATATTTAAAAGCAATTTTAAATAATAAAGAAAAATTACATAATTTTTTAAAGTATTTTAGCTTCTCAAACACAAAATTTATCAGAATTGTTGAGTTGCGATTCAGTCAAGCAACTAAAGGGAAAATAATGGCCTGAAATTTAAAAAGTAATGGATTTTTAAATTGAAAACGTATAAGTACAATGCCTTTTTAAAATCAAATGAAAAATAAAACATTTCAAAAATATAACAGAAAAATATCAAGGACTTGGAATCTCCCAAAGTTGCAGGTCTCTGCAATTGCTTACTTTGCCAATTTAATAATTTAGCCTGATACCAGCAAAAGTTAAATACTTCCTCTTCTATTCTTGTGAATCTCATAACTTGGTACTAACTTCAAACAGATTAAAAAAAAATTTATTTAGGCATTAAACATAAAAAAAAAGAGGAATTATGTAAAATTAAAGAAATAAAATTATCACTTCTTGAAATATCTATTTCTAATGATCTAGGATAAGCATCTTCTTAAGAAGGACAAAATGCAAGAATGCTATTATTTATTTGCCTAGTTGTGGAATTTCTCCTAAAAATTCTTTTTAATTGAAAAATCCGTATGTTGTCTTAATAAAACATATGGATTTTGTAGATCTGGAGCACTTTTTCATAATAAAAGTGACATTTCTTACAGATTCAAACTAGTATGACATATGCAAATGAGATTGACACATTCATCTAAGACAAAGGGAGATAATTTACCTTTGGCTCCACATTGTGCAGAATGCAACTTACGGAATCTTGGAGGTGTTTCCACTAATTGAAAGGGTTTTGGACGGCTTACAGGATTATGCTTGTCAGATTTCTGCTTGCTAACAAGCTTCTGTAAATGTTTTGTGCTGATATCTGCAATAACCATCAAGTGATAGTCTTTTCCTTTAGGACTGATTTGTATAACATCAGGCATGCTATATAAGAATTCAATTTCATTTCTAAATCCAAATTGCATAAAGGGTAATTCCTGGCCAATCATCATTTGGTACTGTTTCTTGAATTCAAAAAGAGAGCAACCATTTTTAAATGTAATAAGTAGACTTCTGATTTCCTTTTTGACAGTCTCATATTCATCTGGATGATTCATAACTAAATGAAAGAAATAAGATATCATAAACATACAAAATATGAATGAAACTGAAAGTTTTTTTTAAAAATTTATGTGGTTGAAAAAATAAATTTTAAGGTATTATTTACAAACGCTTTATTCATTAATTTAAAAATAATATAGATGGCAGTATACTATAGATCATAAGATTCAGAAAGATTGCAGAATTATCAAATGAAATCAAATTTTTTTTAATGAGAAAAAAGTGGAAATTCTAATACCATACAGATACAAATAACTTTTTAAAGTACTAATCAGCAAATATTTCTTACAATTAATTTAAAAAAAATAATAAAATAAATAAATAATACATAAGTGTAGATTAAAACAATTTATGAAAATGCATCATGGTCCAGAATTCACAGATGTATAAGACTATCCAAGCAATAAAAATGGAAAAACTGTATTAGCAAAATTTACCATTTGCCATATCAAATTTCGAAATTGGTTATTATGTATTTTACAATAAAATAAATTTTTATAATTCTTAAACATAAACAAAGAAATTCATATTGTTATAGTTAATGGTACACAGCTATATATAGAGTAAATTTATACAATTAACTCTACTTATTCAAGATGTTATTACAGACATTGTTTTATATAAATAAAGAGGAATACAGATATAAAATTTTATCCAGCTTCTTTAAAAACAACAGTTATTTTATTTTATAAATTCTACTTACTGCTTAATAAAAAAAAATTACGAAATTTCCATTAAAATTCTTTATTTATTAAAGCAAATTAATAAAATACTACATTTGTTTAAATTTTATAAATGCTTTCAGAAAGGAAATAAATATCAAAAAATATTACAAGCTTGTTTTAGAAGTTATACCAAAAAAAGTAAAAGTAATTGAAAAAAAAAAAAAAAACTAAATTGAAAAATATTTAACACAATAGAGGGAGGGGGTGGATTACATTTTCAAAATTTCCTTAAATTTTTAAAACCAAGAGCACATTCATTGGATAATATTTACAGAATATCTTGAGAAATATTGTTTAAAAAAAGCTTTACAATTCATATATTTTATATGAAATAAATAGTTTTTATGAATATTAAAATTCAGAAGATAGGTATGAAGATAAAAGAAGACACAATCAATGTATATCAATATTTTAACCTTTACTATGAGATTATAGATATAGCAATGAATTTAGACTAAATTTAAAGTAGTGAGACATTTAAATGAAAAAGTGGTACAATTTCTGAAAAAAAATAAATTATGATATCTCAACCATGCATTTTGACAGAATACTTTAATATTACAATATACTGTGGGTTAGAAACTTGCTTTCATCTTACAAACTTTGTAATAAAAGAAGTAAACATAAAAAAGAATAATTTCTAGTAATGCAAAATGTTTGACTGTAACAGAATAAATCGACAAGTATTATATACAGGAATTAAATTAATATACTATATAAATTTTCAACTAAAAAGAAAGGTTATATATATAACTACTACACCTGGAACAAAAACTTTTGAATTCAAATCAGTCCAGATTTCAGAAGTAAATTCTCCCTACGTGCATAGAATAATGAAAATTTCCCCGCGATTTTCGAAATTTCACAACTTTGTCAATGGAATAAAAGTCTGTACAAGCAATAAATAAATTACTGTCATAGCTATATAATTTTAGAAACATAAATAATAAAAAAGAGGAATATAGACGAGTTGATAAATATCAGGTAAAGATCCATCACCGAATTTTTCGTTCTCCTACGCATCTTCTGCATCTGACTCTTCCAGCTCAATGCTAGTTTTGATTTCCTTTTGAGTTGAGTTGAAAGGCTTGTTTACATACTCATGCCGTTCCACAAGTTTATCTCGAATTTCTTTGAATTTTAATTTATTTAAATATTTTCTATAAAAGAGAGAAAAAATAATATAGTGTCACGGGTCTGCTTATTTGTCCAAAGATTTTTTGAAAGTATTTGAGATTTTTTTACCGCATAATCTCTGAGATCAAAAAGCTAAGAGAAAGAAAGCAGAGTTTTCAAATGTTTTAGGTCTTGTTTTCAGGACACGAGAACTTTTTGGAGCAAAAAAGGATATGTTTGAAATTATAAAACTTTGTTACAGGTTGAACAAGGTTGCATTTAAACTCAGCGCTCCAGCTTACGTTGATGAGTCTTTCGTTAGTGGGAAAGGACATAGGCTCAAAAATTGTGATGACACAACATTGAAAACTAATAAGTAGGCATTGACGATGGTTTGCTTTGATACTTTCTAGATGTGAATAATATTTTTTTAATCTTTATTCCCGCATTCGCTTTTTCTTTGGATGGTTTCTTTTTCATATATCTATTTGTAAATATCTTCTGAAAAGACCCCATTTTAGAATTTAAGAAATGTAGTTTTCATTAGTTAATCATCGACCATTTCATTTTTTGGTAAGCAGATAAGAAGTATCCATACTATCCATATCCATCTCCAGAAGCATCAAAATACTGCACACTATTTACCAAATATTGATCAATATTGTGAATAATGGTAGATACTGAAAACCGTGTACTCAATATTGTAAATATAAAACAATAATCAAAAGTTACGGAAATTTCTAAAAGCATTGATAAAGTAAAATTTTATTTCAAAAATATAAGTTATAGCTTAATAATTCATTGATTTGAGATATTATACCAAAAATTAATCGGAACAAGTTTTCTATTGGATATCGAATATTTTATAATATTGTTCAATGCTGTTAAAACCATATTATAAATTCTGCATTTGTCAAGGTTGTTAGGATACTACTGTGAATCATGAATTTAACGATATAATAGCTTATTATTATTTTTTATGTGCTTTACCTGAAATAATCAGATGCCGTGGATACATTATTTGTTTCATATCTTGATTTCGATTCTTTGCACTGATTAAAAAAATATCCGATTCTTAATAAAATGTTCAAGCGCACCCTTTATTTATTTAAAGAAAAATAAACTGATATTAAAAAATGCTAAATAATAAAGGAAATTTAAAAAATAAAATAAAAATAATTATTTAAATATAGATTAAAAATGCATAATCTACGCTTTTTTTAATAAAAAATAATTTTGCTCTTGTTATTTTTAAATATTTGTTATTTCAATCATATTATTAATTAAAAATTATTAGTTAGTATTAAATACAAAAATTATTAATTATAATTAATACTTAATTTACTAATTTAAGTAACGTGTGATAGAATGAATTTATCTACTTCAGCTTACTTTTTAAATCTGATTTTTTTCAAAACTTTTTATTTATTGGAGTAAAGCCTTTTTTGAAAAAGTTGAATTAAAAATAAATATCATTTCTTTGAAAGTTTACTTTAGTTCTATATTCTACCGATAAATGGTGCCAGCAGAATGGTCAGAATGAATACCATCAGAAAGTGATGTCACAGGCAATAAAAATAATCTGTATGGGATAGAGCATTGTCAAATGCGAATATCGGAAAGTCAAGGTCGCTACCATTAAGTGGAGCAGTGACTTCATACTTTCCAGTGAAGTCACCTCTCCGATAAATTTCAGTGATATGCGATTCATGATATGATAATTCCAAGAATACCCGGTCCATTCACTTTTCAACCCATTCCCATATTTCTCCCTTTCCTTTTATTGCCGTTAAGGGGATGGGACCATGAGGACACAAGAGAAGTGTTTTGTGTTTTTGGAATTTCCTTTCTTCCCCCTGGAGGTCAGGGATCAGCCGATACCCCTTCTTTTCTTTCAGAGATGTCGGTTCAAGCCTCTTACGTTTTGATAGCGTAATGTCAATAGTGAAAGTTGTTCCTTTGCGGTTTTAGGTTAAAGGGAATCCACGACTCTTTTTATTACTTTTCCATTTACAACATATTTGTGTATTGCCGACTTTAAGATTTTATATTAATATCATACATAAAATTGATATCGACCGACTCCTTCGATGTCTTTTTGGTACATTGTTGTTGTTTTTAATGGCACTTGCCATGGACAAGCTCGCTGACGAAGTAAGCGATTTTAAGCTAAAGAAGCGTCTCTTGTTTTCTAGTAGGACCAATAAGGTCAAGAGTACGTCTTAGCTACTCACGCATCAAATTCGCTTGCACAACCCCTTTTTACAGGGGGGGCATATTCATACATCTCATAGATAGAACAGGTGAAAAACAATCATGCCCGAACCGGGACACGAACCCAGGACACAGAGATCACGGGAAGGCGCACTACCCTTATGCCAGGTCGCCGGCTTTTGGTACATTCATCTAAGAATGATCGTGTATTAATTTTTAAGCAGTATGAATAAAATATTTATTTTTCATACTTTTTTTTTCAGTATTTCAAGGTAAAAATATCAATACTGAATAAACTTAAGATTCATTTCACTTGAATAGGTTATTACAGTTTTTTGATAATTCTACCTCATGTCTGCTGTTTTTGATAACGAATCATTATCTAATCTTTCTCATGAGGTTTCATGGTACATTAACCTAAGAATGTTTAATTTTATGTTAATAAATATATTAATAAAAATATTTTATATTAATTATATTAATAAATTTTAATTAATAATATATTATATTAATTATATTCAATTATTTTCCACGTATTTTACACCAGAGGTCTTATACTATTTTCTTGTTAAATAAATATTTTGAAAAAAATGTTATCGTGTAAATATTTTTCATACAAAATACATACTATTTTGGATGTGATTTCATAGATCATTATAAAAGAAACCATTCATTTCTTCTATACAATTAGAAAGAATCATTAGATGAATGGATTATTCTAAGCATAACTAATTTTATATTCCTTTTATAGGCTTTTTGTATTCTTAAAAAAGTATTTTGAAAAAATATAAACTTTTTTTTCTAAAATGTCTGTTTTAAATCTAAATTTTAAGGATGGATGTCATAATATATTTAAGCATTGCACCGAAATGCGATTCTTTTAAAATTGAATTTCTTCATTTCCTACATTGTTTACTACTTTCAAGCGTCACAAATTGGGCAAAGATATTTCTTTCACAATTCTGCAGATTTTCCGTCCAGTAGGAATGCTAATTAATTCCCATCCACCCGAAAGCACTGTCAGTGTTGCTTATCGCGTCGAATTTTAGCTTTGCGAGATCCTTCTTTTTTTCAATTTCTGAGAAAAATTAAAATTGCCTTGTAGTTTCAAAACGCAACAAATCTGTGTAGGAATTGGTAATTATTTTTCCATTGTTTCATATAACACTGCATATGTAAAAATACAAATATTTATAATTTTTGATTTGATACAGTTCTAGTTGTTATAAATTAAATGTATCCGATCACTTGAAATTTTTAATATTGTAAAATATATTAATTTTCACTTAAATACAAATGTTTGTATATCAAATTAAAGGTAATTTAATGTAGAATTTAATAACAAAAACAGTATTACTATATCTGTTTTGCAAAAAAAGTTACGCTCATTTTAGTAAGATCTATCTTAGATTTGCATTTTTTTAAAATGATACACAATCAATACTTAGTAGGATAATCCTTATTTTTTAAGACAGCTTCACAGCGTCTTTTCATCGAGTGAACGATTCTTTGGAGTTCATCTTTCGTAATCACATGATGCCAAGAATCAATTATAGATTCAATAAGTTGTCTTTTATTGGATGGACGTTTTTTTCGTACAAGAATTTTCAAATGTCGCCCCAAATTTTCAATTGAATTGAGATAGGGGCTGTTTCCTGGCCATGGTATACATCTATGCCTTTATTTTGAAACCATGCTTTGCATATTTTTGTTGTGTGGCATGGAGCTGAATCCTGCTGAAAAGTAAATGGTGCTTTGTTGGGGAAGAAATCCCTGATGGAAGGTATCAATTTTGGTTCCAGAACAATTTCGATGTATTTTTTGCTATTCAGTATGCCATCAATCACTTGAATTCGGCCCACACCATCTGCAGACATACATGCCCAAATCATGGCATTTGTTGTTGTTTTTATAGTTGCTTCAATGCAATCAGGATGAAGCGCTTCGCCAACTCTACGTCTCACGTATTTTCTACCATCACTACCAAAGAGCGGTATTTTAGTCTCATCGCTCCAGATTACTTGCTTCCATTGATTTTCTGACCTTTTAATGTGATCTTTTGCCCACTTAACTCGTTTTTCGAGTTGCTTTTGATTTAAATATGGTTTTTTCCTTGGAATTCTAGCTTGTAGTCCAAATCCTGATAACCTTCTTCTTTTTGATCTTGAACTTACTGCAATACCCGATGCATTCATTTCACATCTAATGGCATCTGATGAAATTTTTCTATCTTGAAGGCATAGCCGTTTAATTTTTCTATCGGCAGTAGCAGTTGTGCTTTTTTTCTACCTGATTTGGCTTTATTTTCCACTGACTTCGTTTTTTCATAACGTAAACAGAACTTTCGTACACCAGAACAAGTCACTGAACCACCAATTTGTCTTGCAATTTCAGCATAAGAGAGGCCATTTTCTCTCAATATGACAATTCGGCTTCTTTTTGTAGATGTCCAATCAGTTCTTCTTGTTGGTGTTGTTTGTTTAAAATTAGTTTAATTAAAAAAAAGGACTTAAAATATTCAAAAACAGCAATACTCTATTTAATTGTACTAGTATGTATCATTCCGCAAAATTCCACAACAATAACTCTTTTACCATCCAAATAACCTAAATTATAGTTACAGACATTTGATAGGTCCTCAGAACAGTGTTTGTGATTGACTAGTACGCTTTCATTACAAAACACTTCATTATCAAAACGATTTGTGTTTTGATTCATGTTTTTTGTTCTACTAAAATGAGCGTAACTTTTTTTGTAATACAGATATTGTAATACTGTTTTTGTTATTAAGTTTTACACACACACACACACACACACACACACACACACACACACACACACACACACACACACACACACACACACACACACACACACATATATATGTATGTATGTAAGCATTATTTTATGTGAAGCAGAATGCAGTTTGAAGACTGTGAAGAGACTTGCTATTTCGTGACGTCGTTTTATTTCATTTTTAAGAAGCAGGCATATGTACAAGCGAACACACAGAAGGACACAGAAAAGGAATGAGGAAAAAACTCTTGGACATTTTATCCCTGGTCTTATATAACCTATGATTTTGATAGGGAAAACATTTTTTCATATTACGAGATTTCGATAGGGATTTTCGTTCCACGCGCGGAGAAGGCAGGGGAAACACAGAGAGATTTTAAAAAAGAATTTGCTTTATCAGCGGTATTTTGTCTCTTCACGCGGAGTGTGGGAAAGTTAGACTTTTAGCTGATTCTGCAATTTAACAAAGCTTGTCTTGAATTAATTAAGTAGAGGCAGTGGAATTGGATGACGAAATAAGAGAATATTTTAGAATAAAGTTACTATGGGCTAAATTAAGATGAAATCTTGAAAATTAATTAAATTGAAATTAGAATTAAAATATCATTA
>JAPMOR010102703.1:155644-173241 GCA_026543865.1 Argiope aurantia | reverse complement strand
GGATATGAGGATTCCATTTTTACTTTGAGTTTTCTTTTTTCCTATTATCCAGTAAAGTTTACACAGACACAATACTATGTATGTATATATCAATAAATTTCTAATAACATATACAAAAAAATTCACATTTTAAATTTCCAGCTTACAAAAGAGGAACACATTCAAATGTAATAAAAAAAATCAGTCAAAAATCTATGAAAGAATAAATATTTTCCATTGTTAAAAACACAAAAATTTAAAATTCTATCATATTTTTCTTTGTTTTTAGCAAACGATTTATTTTTTAACTTTAAAGAGAAGAAAATCTATTCAGAATAAATTTTTAGGAACTCGTATTCTTGTATTTAAATACTTAAAAAAGTCCTTTTTTTAAATTTTGATTCTTTTTCAAGTAATTTTTTCTCCTTGGGAAAATTTTGTATAAGTAAAAGCAAATACATATTTCTGAGTGCTTGTGATTTTGTGACTTTATTCAATTTTTTTCTATTACATGTTGTTTTCGGATTCTAGAAAAAGTTATGATTTATATATAGAAAATTTTGAAGGATTAAAAAGAAAAATTATCATTATCTTTCATTGTTTCTGAAATTATTTTCAAATATGTCTTGAAGATTCATATACAAGATATATTTTTCATCCTAGTATAGCCCTTAATTTCTGATTTGTTGTATTTGTGTTAACTCCGAAAATAATGACAGCCGTTTTTTGGTATGTGAAATATCTGTCTGAACTGAGATACTAACAATTGAACATACATAAAAAGCATGGAAAATTCAATTAAAAACATAAGAAAGAATAAACCTTTTCACAAAGTTAAAAAATGCAACCCATCTTTGGCTAGAATACTTACATAACAAAATAATACGAACAACAGCCACAAAAATCAAAAAGAGAAATTCTAACGATTACATTAAAAATTTGTTCTACATTTTTATGTTTGCAATTAGTAGATTTATTCTATCTTTAGAAATTGTTGTTAATGTGTTAAATAATTGAGATATTGTTTTTTAATGTTTTTAGAGAATATAATGCAAATTATTTGCCTAAAAAATATAGTTCAGGGAATATTTAAATATTGTTGAGAGATTATTTTGTTTTGTTGCAGAACACAATACATATTTCAACATGGTTTTATTTCAAAAAGAATTATAAATAATTTTTGTTCATTAATTATGCCAAAGTAGAATTTTAGATTTGATAAATACAGTTAAAAAGCCACTTAACCCGTAACTTAATTTAAATAGCATATGAAGAGATTGGAGCCCTTAAGGAAAATGGATATTTTTTTGAAATAAATTATAATATTTTTAAAGTAATTTTAGCTAGTAAGATATTTGCAAACTACTTAATAATTTTACTGAAGAACAGTTAAATATGTTCGAAAAAAATGAATGACCCAAAACATTTAGTTAAAAATTCCTTGGATTTAGTAACAATTTTCATTTTTTTTTAATTCAATAAAATTTGGGTGCTTCAATTATGTGATGATAAAAAAATTGTGGTATTTTAAGCTTAGGTAACTAAATTTAAATTAGTATTATTCCTGTAATTGTAGTTACAACATTATTTTGTAAATACGTGTTTTCTTTATTTTTTCAAACGAATTAGAGTAAATTAAGAGAAATATTAAAATATTTTTTAATATTTTAAGTAATTAAAATTTACGTTTAGCGCCCGTTAAATGTTAAAAACGTGCATTCCACAAATATCCTTGTTATAGTAGCCACATAAGCACTTTGTAAATATAAGTTTCTTAGATGTATAGAAAATAAAAATTATGTATTAGTTAAATTTTTTTCTTGTATCCATTTAAAAAAAATATATTTAAGACTATTTTTATAAAAATATTCTTATAGTATAAAAAATATTTTTATAAAAATTTTTGCTATTTATTTATTAGTAACTCGCAAAATGCCTAAAAACATAAAAATGCTCACAGTAGCCGTTTATGATATTGAATCAAATTAACATTAAACATTCGAATTGTTAAACAACGATTACCGCACATTTTAAATGTAATAAATATTTTTTTTTAATAGTCGAAAAATAACACGTGCCTGCGACCTTTGGATAGCTCATTTTGCTAATTATAAAGGTATTGTGAATGAAGTAATATAAATGCAACGTGAGCATCTTGAATTCGCAAAACTTTCAGGAGTCGTATAATTTATTAATTGAATGAATGGTTAGATATGTAAGTGAAAGATCAATTCATTGTCTTTTAGAATAATTTTTCCGAATTTCTAATCGCATGGTTAAAGTTTGAGATTAATTCATTATTTTCACTAATGTAAAACTATAAAAATATAATTGAATACTATCAATAATAATAAACTTTCAATAATTTAAATATACGCTAAATACATTGATCTGCAAGGAAATATTTTTTTTCTTGTATTACAAATGAAATTAACAATTTACAGTTAATTCTAAAGCTCAAAATTAGAAAGTGATGGAAAAAAATCTGAAAATTTAGAGAAAAAAAAGTTTTATTTTGTGACGATCGGTTCTTGAAAAGTGTTAAATTGTAATGTTTGGCGAATTTGAATAGAATGAGTTAATTAGAATGATAGCGAACGTGACGATAATCGAAAAGCAAATTTAGGATTGAAAATGGAGACAAAATATTAATTTCAAATTAAATTTTAATTTTTTTTATAAAAATCGACAATAATAACACCTTCTGAGGTTGTTAAATAGTACTTTTAAAATAAGATTATTTTTGGGTGGTTGCGAATTCTGATTGATGGCAATATTTATATAGGTATTTTTCGATAAAGCCAAATTTTAAAAAAAGTGTAGATATCTCTCTGAATTTTCAACCAGTTGTTTTCTTATATGTAATACGTACTTCAATGTAATTTTAAAAACTTCCCACAAATTAAAAAAAGCTGCTTTTTCAAATATTTACCTTTTAAAAATTTATCCCTGACATATTTAAGATATTACAGCTTTAGACAGGTCATTTAAAAAGTATTTTAAGAAACTACAATTCTCCAAGTATGTTTTTTTCTTCAGATTAATAACTTTTTATTTAAATGAGTTAAATTTCCACTCTCTTATTTACTTATCTGGTAACATATCCGGATAGAAATCAAGTGTCCTATTTTGGACAGCCAGTTCAACAATTTCAGCCAGTCAAATTGTTGCTGTGTATTTCTTTCTATATTTCGCTATTTTTTTTAATTATAATTCGATTGGACTATAATGTCGCGTTTCTTGCAGTCCGTCTGACTTCGCCCATTTAATCAGGAAACCTTTCAACTGTGAACGTTTAGTTTAATACTTAAAGCATTAATTTCGAATCTATGCATCATCATTTGTATAAATATTTACTATATTTAATAATTATATATACACATTTACTCTATTTATACTACTTAACGCATTAACGAAACAATTCTTCACGCCATTGTTTGTCAACTTTCTGTAGTCTGCATATTTAGATAATTAGTTATATATAAGTTCCAATTTCCTTTGAGTTCACTTCTCAATTAATTGATTGTTGATGAATATATTGTTATGGAAATTTCATCCGATGAGCATCTGGTGAAAATCCAGCACCTCAGTAACGAATAATGATACCATATTTTATAATAAAACACTGAAACATAACCGAAGTCTACACAAAAACAATATTTGCTATAAACAAAACTTATAAGGAGCATCAACAACAGCCATTAAACAATCCTGGTAGCATTAAGTATTTAAGATTAACATTCTGAAGAGGG
This sequence comes from Argiope aurantia, assembly GCA_026543865.1. Classification (NCBI taxonomy): domain Eukaryota; kingdom Metazoa; phylum Arthropoda; class Arachnida; order Araneae; family Araneidae; genus Argiope; species Argiope aurantia. The sequence continues at coordinate 169,510 of JAPMOR010102703.1, read as the reverse complement.
AATTAATTCAATTACTAGCTTTAACTGTCTCTCTGGTATATTATAGTCTTCATGACAGATCAAAGAAGCTTCTCGAAAGTTATCGTATCTTCGTTCCTAATCGAGATATCGCTAAACTTCCTGTAGTTTGAGAATCCTTTGTTTTCGTTTCAAAGTTGTGAAATCTTTTGATGATCACCCAATCTGTTTCCAAAAGTTTGAGGGGGTTATTGACTTAGCACCCATTCAAATATTTGTAAAACTTTCTTTTTAACTTTAAAAGTACTCTCGAGCAATTTCCCGAGCCCATAACGATTGAACTTAAGCATAGAGATACAATTTCATCATTAAGTTTCTGTTTTGGCTTATTTGAAATCGATGAACAAAGGCGTGATTTGGAATATTGGAAGAGTTATAATGGTCCTAAAAATAAAAAAGCTCACACCAAACACCATATGCATTGCTTTAAAACGGAAGAGTATTAATAATTTCATGTATATTATTGCATGATTTTTTAATTCTTTTTTGAAGAATGCGACTTTTTTTATCATACCAATTTTATTTTTTAAGGTAGCATTTACCATTAAGATAGGCTTCAAAAGATGATTATTTATTTTATTGCTTGATATAAAAACTCTTCACAGATATTTATCAAAGTCTCTTCATTACCCTTACAGTGAGTGCGATTTGATACTGAAAATAAGAGCAATCCTAAGAATTTGTCCCAATTTAAAATTTGTCACATAATTTTAGCAAAAACCATAATTTCATTTTGAAGGCTCAACAGGTCGGTGCTCAAAGGAACTTCTATTCTCGTCGCAGCTACAAATCCGTTGATAAGGGGAGATGGCCTCAGAAGAGGCCTTACAATATTTCATTATTAATCGCATGTGCTACTTAGATAAATTCTGGGCCAGGATAGCCTGGTTGGTAGGCGTTGCATTCGCGTTCCTTAGGTTGCTAGTTCGAACCCCGCCGGCCGAAGATTCCGGTTGGTGGCTGACGCTTGTATAAATCTGTCGTGGTCACAAAGTCCTCCATGTCGAGAATAATACTACTGGGGGTACTGGATCAGGGGTGATCGTTCTCTGATTCAGGTTTAAATTACGATCTGTGGATGAGTGAATGTAATGCGTGAATGAAGTCCGTCCCGTAAAAAGAGTTGTGACGTGTGTGTAGCTAAGGCGTTCTCTTGGCCCTAGATGGCGATACTATAAAAACAAGAGACGCTCCTCCACCGGCTTAAAACTGTCTTCGTAATAGCGGGCTTGTCCATGGCAAGTGCCATAAGAAACAACAACAGATAAATTCTAATAATGCAGTGAAATTTCCACTTTAGATGCTACATTCTCCTCTTTTCACGACTTAAAGAGGGGTAGTAAAGAGACGCTAAAGAGTATCCGCCCAATCTTTCAATCAATAAGTACTTTAGCTATTGAAGTTCTCCTAAAGTTCATGCGATTCTGCAGATTACATTTTTTTTAAAGTCTTAGAAGTTTCATTTTGTTTCAGATTGTCTTACTCCAAGAATGAAATTAGTTAATAAATCACTCAGATATCGAGTTATTTTCCGTTTGATTTATAGAAAAATAGAAGGAGCTTAATCCCATTTTGAAAGAAATAATGATTTTAGGATAAGATATAACAAAATGGTAATATTTCTTTTCAGTCGCTGGTTTTCTCATATATATTTTTAGAGTACAATGCATTAGTCTTCAAATTAACAAATACGCATATTTGTTGAATTGAGATCTGTTCATCTTTTCTCCATTGTGAATCCCTACACTAATCCATATAAATCTAATTTCTTTATTTATAATGAAAACAGTTTCATAAGGATGGAGTTGAACTAATTATTTTCGAAAATCTACATAAATAGAACTGAAATGCCAAATTTTATGGTATAGGGATCTTAACAACATCATATTTGGCTCATAAATAAGACGCAAGTAAGATTTTGGTGCTTTCTGGGTTTCGTGAGAATCAATTAAATAGTTATTTTTACTTTCTCATATACGTAGTATAGAGAAAGTATAGTAATAGTCGAAATTGAAATTCTGACGAATTTCCACGTTTTGGACCTGAGTTCAAAAAACAAATTTTTTGAAAATGTCCGTCTGTCACAAAGATAAGAGCGCTTTGAGCTAGACAGCTGAAAATGTATGATGTTTTTAAACATATAAGCAGAGAAAAACATCTGAATTTTATTAGTACTCACCAACAGGACTTTAACATTAACTTCCATTCCTTACTTTACGGAATACGCAAGAGGAAAAGAATCTCATGACATTTTAACTCAATAAAAATAAATTAAATTACAATCCATTATAAATGTTAAAACATAAAAGGTACAAAAAGGTATAATTGTTTTGTTTTAACTTCTGTTTTTTGTTCGACTCTTAGAATTGGGTGAAGCTTAGTTTGTGGTGAAGCTTTTAACTGTTAACAGTCCTGCATCTTGTGAACCCAAAAGAAGTGGCTCAACTGAAAGGATGCAACATAAGAATGCATGATTCAATAAAGGAAGACAAATTGCTTGCTTTAACCGCACAAACACGTTGTGGAAGGGAAATAAAACTACCTGTGCGTTTTATTGACAATGCCTAAAATGTTGTTCTAATGCATTATATTCATACTACATTTAAATGTCAATTTCATGTTTTTTTCTTCTAATTAGCGTAACTTCGTTACTGGCAAGGGAGTGATGTAGGATCAGGTTGTGAGTAACTCAACTCCTCATCGCAAGTCATTGTGGTACAGGCGCCTCAATTTCAGGAGACACCCGAGCACAAGTCGAATGTGATTGGTTAGTCAGATCACATGACTTCAAACTATACGTCATGGAAAATCTTCTGTTGGCTATTTATCTTTCCTTTTGGCAATTAGATGCGTATTTTGGCGAAATTAATTTGGGAATAGATATCAGTACTGTAGTATTTTGTTTTGTAATTCAGTTTATTAAAATTTTACACTCACATCTGTTTTATAATAAAGCTAATATAGAAGAAATCAGAGTCTGCTGCATGTTTCTAAGTGTGCTCTCAATTATATATATGAAAAGAAAATATTATGAACTGTTATTATATAGGTTTATTTGGTTTATAAATGTTGTTTAGGTTTATAAACGTTGTCTTTCTATAAAAATGAAATGCACACATCTACAAAACTCTCACTGGATCCATTTTAACATATGTATGTGTTCGGAACTTAAGGCAATAAATTCACAGGGAGAAGCTCTTATTTCTATATTTGAAAAGAAAATATTATGAATTGTGTTTTTATAAAATGCGTTTAAAATAAATGCGTTTTTTATAAATTTCAGCGTCGCATAACGCACATTTGAATTCCATGTTTATTCCTTATCCTTGCAATAAGAAACAATTCTTACCGCTTCGCAGATAAAAATTGGTTACTGTAAAATTGGCGGAAAACGAATTTGGCGGTTTTCAATTCACTGATCTGACTAACCAATCAGATTCGACTTGTGCTCGGGTGTCTCCTGAGATTGAGGCGCCTGTATTGTGGTTCACACGTAACTAAATATTATAAGCAATTGTTAGTGTTTTGTATTTGTTTAATTGTTACAATTGCTCATGCTTGCTTTAGAAGTAATTGCTGTAGAAATATTTTAAATATTGTTTGTGTTAAATGACACTGTTTTTCTGCTGTTTCATCTGGCAAAGAGAATTATGTTATTATTAAAAAATAGAATGAGTGAGATGCTCGTTGTCATTTGGAATTGACGTAGTGTGTTTTGATTTTATTTCTGTAAAAACACTTTCAGTCGTTGGTCGTAATATACACATTTTATTAGTTTATTTTATGTAGTATCGGGTGTTTACAATCTGCACTTTGAAACGCAGAGTCATACGCTGATAAAGCGATTTGTTAATAGCGGGGACCGAAATCGCAACGTTTGGGTTCGTAGCCGATTAACATGATCACTAGACAAAAGTGCACTCCTGGATAGAGGCTGTTATTTGGCTTATAAAGCTTCACCCCACGTTAATGGTCACTAAAATTCGGAATTAAATATTTTGTGTAATTTGGCTTTAATAGCGTTTTGCCAAAATATTTTTAAATTTAAATTTTAACAATCTAAACGAAAATTCAAAATGGAATCTACGATCTCAAATTTCAAGTTATCATATAAGAACATTATTATTTTTTAAGTCATTATTTGTTTTAATTAATTTAAGTCATTAACCAGTTTAAACCGGTTTGAAACAATCATGAGACTTCTGTATCAGACTCTTTGGAGCTCGAAAAATTTTGAGATGAAATAACAGTTATGATGTCATAATTCTACGTCAACCTTTTAAAAACGCATCTGCTGTCAAAGAAGCATACGTAATAATAAAGCAATACTGGCAAAAGTAGGTCAACCTTTTAAAAGCGCATCTGCTTTCAAACAAGCATACATAATAATAAAGCAATACTGGTATAAGCAGGTAAAAAATATATGCGATTAAGAGATGATGATGAAAATTGCCATTTATGCTTTATTCATTACCTACGCGATTTCGATCTTCAAACCCCCCTAACCAAAACAACATCATGTTCTCACATGATAATGATAGGAAATAAATTACGGGAAGTAAGACCGAAAGATGAATCGCTTAATAACCAGTACCAAATTCAGTTTGTTAATATTCATCAATAGCTTTTTTAGACATATTGAATTGATAAGAATCCAGATGTAATGCTGAAAGTTCTGATTACATTAAACAGTTTGCCGCATTTTGAAATCGCTCAATATTAACACAGCGAATTCTATAATCACCACAGAATAGAAGATTCAATCATTTGGCGAAATTCCGCTTCTGTCTTAACTGCGACTCCATTGGTGAGGAGAACCGCTATTGGAAAGTTGTGCACTCACTTCACTGCTATTATTAATTGTATTTGCTCATTAGATTAAATCTATTGATGCAGCGAAATCTCGGCTTTTGATGTCGTTATTTTCTTCCTCCCACGAACTGGTACAAGGAAGAGGTGTCCAGCTAATGAGCTAGTCCCCCCCCCCAACTCTCCATCGCTGAGAAGCTTTTGCACTAACATTCCGCTCCTAAAATGCCAGCGCCATATCCAATTAAATTTTTCTTAAAGCCTCTAGAGTTCACTTTTGCATTAAATTTCATTAGATTGCGTTCCCAGTCCGAAAATAAATCATGGAGATTTCGATTAACCTGGCTTTCCGTCAATAGAAAAATAGTAAGAAATAACTCTAATGATGCTTACTGGAATTCTAATGTAAAAGTAATGTCTTCAATTAGTTATTAATCTTTGAAATGGAACACACCAGGTCTTGCCGGTAAAACTTGAGGACTTTTCTAGATATTTTTAGTTTTATTATACTTTCTACAAAGTCAATTTATAAGCAAATTTTTCGAAATGTGAGCGATAGCGTCTTTAGCATATATACTGAACTTTAATTAAAGTGGATTTAAACTCTATTTCAACTTTGGTATTTTCTTTGTTTGTTACGCATTCACGACTGAACACGTTGTCCGACTTTTTTTATGGAATAAATTTTCCACGAAATTATAAAAAAAATCATATTTTAGGATTTTTATCATATGAAAACATGATGCTGTTTTGGTTTGGGTATTTTGAAGCCTCAAAATGCACGGGCAGAAAATCAGTGATTTATTGCTTTTGTGTCATCAATTTTTCACTTCTAAGGTTATTAGAAAATGAAAAAGGAGGTTCACACATTTGGCGAATTATCGCCAACAAAAAGTTACAACGTGGCCTGAATGTCTGCCATGTACCCGATTCTCCTTTCTGGCTAATAAAGAGTAGGGTGTTGTAAGAAGTTATTTCATATATATATATATATATATATATATATATATATCGAACGAGTTTTTCTAAAAATTGACGATAGCGCAATATAATAGGCACATGATTATTCCAAACCGTATTTTCGGATATTAATGTTCTCACATGATAATTTGAAATTTGCGATATCAGCTTTCAATGTTATATTTTATTTTGCATTTTTTATTTATTATTATTACTATTCTAACTTCTCCTTTTTTTTTTTACTTTTTTAAGTTGCTGGTTGTTTTAATGGTTTCAACTTTTTGCTAATCAATGGGAAATTTGGCACCAATAAATTATTGAAGCCCTTTTGGTAATGACAAAACATTTAATTGCAATTTTGTTCGTATTGATAAAAGCAGAACATTGAGCTGAAATTTGACACATATTGATAAAAAAAGCCCACTTAACTACAATTTTGTAAATGCTGATAAATGCAGTCATTTAATGTTTTTGTTAATACTGATAAAAGCAAACATCTGTATAAATAATTTCAGAAAAAACAAACATCGGGAGTGTTCTCCCCGGACCTTTCTCGCATATTCTCTTATAAATTTCCCATGTCCGAGAATGCCTTGCATGGAATTGGAGTACAATAGTTACGAAATATTAACTTTTGTCGTGAATTTAGCATTTTTACTGAGTTTATTGTGTCAACCTTTGCGATTTTTTGGCAATTAATCTCCGGCACGTCATTAATTGTATCCAAAAATCAAATTTGTGCTTTAGAAACAATTTCTCAACCGATTGAAACAAAGATTTGACACAAAACTACACTTGAAGTCACAAAAATCACATACCAAATTTGATATATTTAAATCAATGCGTTTTTGAATTATCACGTTTACGCGTTTCTGAAGGTACAGACAGATAATCAACCCCCATTGGATTTGGTTCAAACCTTGACAGGTATCTACACTATAGATATTAAATTTGTGTACCGAATCTTATTTACCTAACTCATTTCGTTGTGTAGTAATCGTGTTAACTTATATTCGAACAGCCGGACAGACAAACTTTCTCTGAACAGATTTTACTTAAAATTTGAGAGAAATATGAAAATTTGGTATATAAACCGTATACCAAATTTCAACCGTCTAGCTTAAAACTTTTTTGGGTTATTTTTGTCATAGACGGACATTTATCAAAAATGTGTTTTTTGTAAAGAATAAGGTTTAAAATGTCAATTCGTCAGAATCCCGATTTCGAATTTTTTGACAATTACTATACTTTTTCTACACTATGCATATGAGAAAGAAAAAAAGATAATAGTTCTTTATCCGGAATCGTTTTTTTTCATTTTGCTTACATTTTGTTTTTATCTTTTTATGTATATTTTTTCAACAATTTTATTCAAAATGGATCAAGTAATAAAAATTTGAAGATTTCATAATTTTGTATTGTATTTTCAATGTTTCATTGCCTATTTATCAGGTTAATTTCTGCATTTCGTTTGTTATCATTGTTTGGAGTTCATTCCATCATGGCTCTAAAGGCTTTGTGCCTTTTCATGTTTATAAGGTTTATAATAAGTTAATGTATTGGTTTTGTACTGATTTGGGAGTAAAATTTGTACATAATAATGGTAAACAATGCTGAAAATTGATTGCATGCATAGCTTTGTAAGATAGTGTATGTACGGGGAAAAAGAAAATTCCTACTCAAAGATGTCCAGAAATTAACGCAAGATTTGAATTTGCCACCATTTGTACAGTTAAGTTTTGGAAACCCTATTAAAAAAGATTTGACAGCTGATAGTTTAGGGTTAGTAAAAACTGAGCGTTACACGATTGAAAAACGTGTTTTCATTGTTGAACAATATTTCAAAAATAATGAAAGTCAGATTAAATCTATTGATGCCACAGTTCGAAAATTTGAGATTGCATGATTACATGATTTAAAACCATTGGATTTCTTTTTATGGGGTTATTTGAAGTCAAAGCTTTATGCCAACAAGTCCACGAGCACGCGTGCATTGAAGGAGGACATTCAACGCTACATCAACGAAATTCAGCTACATTTATGAAAAATGATCATGGAAAATTTGGACAAAAGAGTGCGTATGAGCCAGCAAAGCCATGGAGATCATTTGCCCAATGTGTTATTCCATATCCTGTGTATTTTACAATTCAATAAAAATACAACACTTTAAAGAAAAGAAAATTGTTCTTTTTATTTGATTCAAACCATTGTTCTATCGTGCAACGTTCCATTTTTACTAACCCTAAACTATCAACTCTCAACTGGTTTTTTTAATAGGTTTGCTAACACTTTACTGCAAGAATGGTGGCAAATTCAAATTTAGAGTTAATTTTGCAACACCATTTAGAAAGGCAAACTATGATGTCGGGAGTGCTTGCTGAATTTGAACAACACTATTGTTACAGTCAATCTAAACATAAAATCAAACAATATGTAACTAAACTGATAAGTCGATAAAAATACAGATGTAATACTGAAAGTTCTGATTACATTAAACAGGTTGTCGCATTTAAAAATCTTTAAATATGAACACGGCGATTACTATAATCACCACAGAATAGAATACTCAATTATTTGCGAATTACTTAGTGAAAAACTCCATTTCTGTCTTAGCTGTGAATCTAATGATGAGGAGAACTGCTACTAGAAAGAATTGAAGTTATTGATTTCACTGCTATTAATTAATCGAACTTGCTAATCATATTAAATGTATTGATGCATCGAAATATCGACTTCTGCCTATTAAATTAATTTTAAAGATTGCAATGAAGATCAAACCTTAGAATTTTTTTGGAAGTCAAGTCTTCTATTCACAGAGTTACTAATATTAATTATTTTAAAATAGGGAAATTTTAGCAATAGATGAAACTTACAGAATAAGGGCTAGCAAATTTTTTTTTATAGAAAGGTCAATTGAGTTTACTATTAATTTCGTAATCGATATTCCTCAATTAAAATTCATTATATTAATATATCGGCCTTGACAACTTGAAAGAGGTTTGGAAGTTCTGTGGGTGGTAGGTGATAGAAGAAAAGATAGCACATGAGATTGCTGAATCTCAGTTTATCCACTATTCTGTTATTTGATGTGTCATATTCAATTTATGAATCAGTGAGTGATATACTTCGACTCAACGATGTACATAGCACCATGTTTTGCTATGTTTTTGATGAATTTTTCAATCGTGGAATTTCGGAAATATACTATGTATTGAGTCATCCACGCACTATTCGTTTAATCTTATAAGATACCACAATTAATATTCCTCAGTTATAAAATAATTCCATTTAATTTTTTAAAAATCATTTTCGAGGTAAAATACTTAAAGAAATCAGGAGAAGTAATCTCTCCAAGACTTTTAGGCTTACTCTCTTATAAATATGTCATGCCAGAGAAAGCCTTACATGACAATGGTGTACGATAGTTACGGAATGTTAACTGTTGGTGCGAATGTAGCATTTTCACTGTATCAATCGTTTGATACATGAGGAGTTATTTATGAGGAATTTAATCTCAGGCATGCTTAATAATATCCAAAAAACGAATTTGTGTTTTAGACACGTTTTTCTCAACCGATTGTAAAAAAATTGACACAAAACTGCACTTGTACTAACAAATTTTCATACCAAATTTGAGATATTTAAATGATTGCGTTTTTGAATTATTGTGATAACTTATTTCTGAACGCATAGTATGACAGTCAGTCATTCATATTTGGATTTGGATATTGATGTTAACTCTGTGTACCGAATCCTATCTATAGAGCTCTCTTCGTTTTGTAGATATGGAGCTAATTTATATTCGAATAGTCAGACAGATGGACTTTCTCTTAACGGATTTTACACAAAATTTTATAAAAATCTGCAAATTTGATGTAATGACCCTATACCATTTTCTACATTCTAGCTCAAGTTGTTTTTGAATTATCTTAGTCACAGACAGGCATTTTCGAAAAATGTATTTTTTGAACACTGAGAGGTCTTAAACGTGGAGATTTGTCAAAATCTCGAGTTCGAATTTTTTTGACAAGTATAAATTTTTATTTTTTAAAGTTTGAATAGGATATTAATTTCTTCAATTTCTCTTATTTCTAGCAGTGTCATTACTATTTATTATTTATTATGTTTCAGGATCTTTTATTTTAACTCCATAAAAACGAAATAATTTTTTGTAATCAAATATTATCTTCTACTCCAGGAAGTTACCATTTAAGACTTTATTTAAGATTTAATTTTACTGAACCAATATTATATATTTATAGTTATTTCAATTTATATCAGAGCCTAAAAGTTACCCGAGATGAGCATGTCGAGTGATTTTCACTTTTTAATTGATTTAAGAACAGACTTAAATAATCAAAAATTTGTAATTCAATGCACGAGCTAGGCACATCGTTGTATATGAAGGCATAAAAGTAGAATTCTTTGTTATTTTATTGACTTTAAACGCACTTAAAATAAAATTTTTTTTTCAGGAATAAACTTTCTTTAGTTGTAAAAAGAAATTGGATATTCTTTTTCAGACTTCCTTGTTTTGGCTCTTTCAAATGGTAAATGCAATGGGTAGTAATTGCATTTTTGTGTTTAAAACTACAAAAAATGTTTTTTTTAAATGCACTCTATTTTTTTGAAAAAAAGAAAAGCGTAACTAAATCCAGCTCTTTCTTAAAAAAAATACTAAGGTATTCAATCAAAAAATTACCCCCCCCCCCCAAACAAAAAGGAAATCTAAAATTGTTTTAACAAAATCTTGTTTCCAACTCACGTTTCACGCGAATGCAAAAGAAAGTTCTCCCTTCTAACTTAAAGATGCGATTCTTTTATCTTTGAGAGTTTCTTTCAAAAATTATCACGTTTTCCAGTTGATAGTCGACGTAAAAAGAGCAACCCGTATCCTGTGGTTCTCTATTATCTTAACACTTTCTCTTGGGATTATTAGTTCTTTCTAGTTGTCCCAGTCATAAACAAAACTTTTCTTTTCAGAATCGTGAGGGTTGTCTTATCCGTATCGTTTTAAAAGAGTGTTTGCCTTAAAAGAAATATATTTGTTCGAATAAAATGTTTATATATTTGGATAACATTTATAGGTAATATAAAACTTGGTCAATTTCAGGAATAGAGAGTGATTTACTTTTACCTGAAGTTATTTCTTGATGTATTTCCAGAAGGTCGCTACTAAACTTTTCTATGCATATCTAATTATCTATACATAGTATAAAATGAAGTCTCCAGAAAACGCAAGTATGTTTGAAAGAGAAAAACTCGAGAAATACTTAACTGATATTTGAGATATTTGTACCATTTTGTAGGGCATTTATTGTGGAAGGTTTTAGTATATTAAAATATCATATCAAAATAAAAAAAAGGAGTTAGATAATTATGATTTTAATTATTTCCCTACTACGATTCGCGCATGCGTAAAACAGCAGTATCTGTGCTTTGCACTTATTCGCGCATGTGCAAAAACCTCAAACTGCGCATACGCAAATAGCAAGAGCTGTGGTATGCATATGCGATACATTTCTTTGTTTACATCTGAATTTAAACAGCGATTCAAAACTCATTGATGGAAAATCAATACCAAATAACTATCATTCTAGCAGATTTACCGCTTCCCTTTAAACGTGTTCAGTTCCCAATTAGGCTCGGTTTCGCCATGACAATAAATAAATTCCAATGACAAATGTTTCACACTGCTGGAATTGACTTAGACGAAGAATTTTTTTCTCATGGACAACTTTATGTGGTACTTTCTAGAGTTACATCCAAGCAAAATCTTTTTGTCTTGGTATTAGAAGGAAAAACAGCCAATATAGTTTATAAAGAAATATTATGCAGCAAGCTGAATTTTATTTTCATATCAGATTATACAGAGTTGATAAACAAGTGTGGAACAGTAGGTGCAATGACTTATTTGTATATTTTTAAATTTTAAAACAGTTTTTACATTGTATATTTTTAAGGAATTTTTTTATCTATGAACATAGCATATTTTTACCTTTTTAACAGTCTAAATATTTCTGAATGTGTGCTATAAAAATTTTCTAGTAGTTATTTTGGATGATTTCTAAATATATTTTTATGTTTGTTTGATGTTGCGTGACATGTCCATGTCATATCGGGTGGAGGCTAGACTTAAGTTTAAAGCTAATTTTTCCTCTTGGATGTTATGCCACTAGCAACGGTGTGCGGGTACTGCTAGTTAAAGATATAAAACAAGAAAAAAATTACAACACCAACTTGATGGACAGCATAAATGAAAGTTTTATTTGAAATAACTTTACTTAAATAATCCGCTATCGTTATTAATGACCAAACATTATCTCATACGTCATGAATCCTTTTAAAGGTGGGTTTACACTCGGTCATTTATAAGGCGGTTAGTAAGAAAACGCATGCGCAGAAAAAGGCTGATTTATGTTTGTCACAATTTTGTAAGAGATTCAGGGATTCCATGTTTGGTTATAAATTGCCATTTTGGCGTCCCTGAATTTTTGAATTTTTCTTTTTCTAATCTATGATATATGATCAATTTTTTCATGATCCCCCCAAAAAAAAATCTATAAACGCATGTGCAGTAAGGGGAAAAAATACAATAGAGTGGCATGTTGTGGACCCTTCGGGAAGAGTACTTGCCATGGATCGAGTAGCATTTTTTAGCTTTCGTACGCATGCGCTGCCTACTGGTCGTCGTATAACTGGCCGAGTGTAAATCCACCTTAAGAGAAATCATGAATATGCCACCTTAAGAGAATCATGAAATACGGAAACTTTAAGAAAGTCTAACTTCTGTGTCATTTACAATTTTCTTTACCTCCAAGTTAACAGTTTAAAGAATTCAGGGAAAAAGATGACTTAAGTTCTTCTTCATAAAATCTATACTAATGACATGGAGGCAAGCTTGTATTGATTTGATTATCCATTGCGATTTTACTGAAATTTCTAACTTGTTTTTGGATAAAATATGTCAGCGACTGGCTATACATTGTGATCAATTATGTCCACTTTGTAAAATTTCTTACTGAATTTTAATTCTTTTAGATGTATTTCAGAATTCTTATTTTTCAGAAACAAAAAAGAATTCTTATTTCGAAAGAGATTGACATTTCGAAGGTTTTCCGGGATATTCATGAAGCGTTTTTTACACAAGAAATCATTTTTGGCATTATAATATTGTCTGATGGGAAATAGATTCAGGTTAAAAAATATTAATCTGCTAACGCTTTTGCTAGCCTACTTGTTCAGCAATTGATGGTACATTTTTGATTTTTTTAATACTTGTGTGGCATTAAAAAATTAATTTTTCCTTTTTCGATGCTATCAAAAACCTGTTAGTGGGACAAATGCGTACGAACAATTGCGTACGGGTCATAAAAGGCCAATAAATCACGCTTAGCTCTTTGAAAAAAAGGGTGTGGGGAGTGATTAATCTAGGTTTGCTAAAACATATGTTATCTGTTGGCAAGAGTATTTGGCAAGAAAATGTATTGGTATTTTAACTAAATTTTGATAAACACAAGGAAAAAACTTTTGTCTCTATGTGTGTATACTGGCTCTGTACATACCAGGCCGTCTGCCTATCAAATTTGGTAAATATATACTCTGGATGGTAGGAAAGTGATTTTTTGAACTTTTAATTAGAATTTTAATTAAGCAAAAATTAAGAGAAATATCGACTTTTTTCCGTGAAAACTTTCTAAAAATTTACAGAAAAAATAGTTTTTACTTTCAAATCATATCAATTCTCTGCATTAATCATTCATGGTAAAAGTATGCGAAATATAGTTCTGAAATGAAAATCAATAAACTTTAAAAGAAAATCTGAAATAGAAATTTCATTCTAAAAAATTACACCTGAACTTAACTTTTACCATCACAAACGATTCCAATTGTTTTAAGATAAGTGAATTATTTAAATGTGCATTTCAGCTAATTAATAATACACAATAAGAGAATTTAACAGTTGATAAATTTCCTACTATTTGAAATTAAATCTGTTCACATATACACATGAAATAAATAACTTAACAAGCCTGATATAGTTATAAATATATTTAACTTATATTTAAAATAATAGTA
>JAPMOR010102703.1:136066-155244 GCA_026543865.1 Argiope aurantia | reverse complement strand
TTATTTTGTTAATTAAAACTTTTAGATTAAAGTCTGAATATTCCACATTTTAATTTTTGAATAATTTTAAACGAAAGATTTGGCGATATCTGTGAAATTTTAAGTATATGTTTCCGTGTTAAAAGTCAATTTTTTCCATCCCCCCCCCTCCTTTGTATGTGTGTGCGTATGATATCAGGTAATATATTATTTAAGTTCCTAAAACAGTCCTTAATTTATTTTATGAATTAAAAATAAAACTCAGGATATTTTAATGGAACATTACAACTGGAAATGGAATAATAATGCGTAAGAAAGCATTTTTCACTATTTTTAAACTTATCCCGCATTTAGTAATTTTTAGTAATTGTAGAAAGGTATAGAATATATATAATAATTTAAAATATTCTCATTGTTATTTCTTTTATCTTTTGTGACATTGTTACAAATTTAGATAATTTTAAAACGTTGAATTCTTTTATTTTTCCATTGATGATGTAAATTTTGACAACAGATGCATAAGAAGCTTATAAAGAATACTTATGTTAAATATTAATCGCAAAAGGCATATGCAGGTAAATTAACATAATATTCTAGTTGGATGAAGAAGTATTTAAATATCACGAGTCTGATTAAATGAAGAATCTTAAGGGTGCCGTATACACGCCACCTACAATTTTCAAACGTAATGTTATCCTATGGAGAAATATTTTAAGTCTATTAAATTTGCTATTGCGGTTTCTTTCTTATGAAGTCAACAGCAATCAGTAGAAGGAATAAAAACACAGGCTTCTGCCAAAGGAATTTTTTTCTCGGAGTTCTCAAAGTATTTTTAAATATTTATTAAAAGTCTCAAAACTTCAACTTCGCACATTTAAATAATTCTATAAAAAAATTTATCGTAAATAAAATAAAAATAGCAAAATAGCAGCATCAGTATTGGTATCTTCTTTCCGATGCATATTTTATTTTTTATAAAAAAATGTGTAAAAGCAGTATTTTAGTCCTAAAATTGGAAAAATAATTTGCACTCCCCTCCAATGCTCCTTTAACCCCTCCCATTCGCGGAGGAATACACTATAAACCCACCCTTTACAATCTGATTTATTATCTGGTCTTCACTAGGTCTTAAAATCTCCCCCTCAGCTTTATCTTCTTTCCGCCTTTCTTTCTTTTTATTTCGTTTACCATCACAGCTGTGGTCTTCACAATCCATACTTGTTTCTGCGAATGCTATCGCTTTCTTGGAAACAAATTTAGTAGACTATTTTTAAGTATATGATTATATCTATCTGTAAATTTGCAAATCGTTTATTTTTCTTGCTCACATGTTTGAAATATTGAGGGGAAATTAACGGAATATGGTTTATTGAAGAAAAAAAAATAGCAATAAAAGCAAAAGAAATCCCATTCTGGAAATTAAGCAAGGATGGAACAACAATTATGTAAATAAAAACCATAAGTATTATTTTTAAGTGCAGGGCCGGCTGCATATTACACAAAGATGCTTTTGTTTATTTGCAATGCGGACGGAGAAGGGGCAAAAAAACAGAGAAAATAATTCATGATCCAATATTTTGGCAACAAAAAATGGTGAAAAAATTGACCTTCTTTTATTTTGACTGTTTGTTGCCAGAACTTGTTGATCCCAGATATCCGAGATCGATGAAAATTCGGGATCCTTCTGCTATTATAGAGGTCCAAAAGGAGAAAAAAAAAAAGGAGAAAACACAATAAGAATGTTTCTAAAGCTTTTTGTTCTCTGGTCACTTTTATAACTGTACGTTTTTTGTATATAATTCGTTGCTATTTTGCTTATGTTTTTTTTTATCAACGTTTTATATATTTGAAATTGTACATAGCATTTATCTTATTTATATATTTTGCAATAAATTATAATAAATTTTATTCTAAATGGAAAAGTAATATTGATTTTATCAGAAAAATAATTACAGGAATTAAACGCGCAGGACAAACTAATTTATTACTAATATTTGAATATTCTCATATTTGTGAATGAATTTTCTTCAAAATCGCTATAATCTTTTCTCATAAAAGGAAATGTATGTGTATGTATGTATGTATATTACATTTGTTCACTAAGCAATATCTTTATCAAAAAAATTTTTAAAAAACGTGTAAAATCTTTTTTTTTTTGCTTGCTTGTTAACGATTAATACAATTTCATAGCGTTATTTTATGTTTCTGGTTGTGATTTTGCTAATATTTATCAAGTTACGAGCAACTCCGTGCAAGTACTGCTAATTATATTAGTGATTTGGGAGCTATTTCAAAAATCTATATCTATGCTTATAATAAAGCTCAATGTGTGTGTGTGTGTGTGTTGGCGCCCTACAGGCCAGACCTTTAAACCTACAGCTACCAAATTTGGCACGTGTATACCTTGGAGGCCGGGAATGTGCACCTGGGGGTTATTTTTTTCGATTTTTTTAATTAGAATTTTATTTATTTAAAATTAAGCGAAATTTTGGCGTGTTTCTGCTATAACTTCCGAAAATATTACCGCACAAAAAAGATTTTTACATGAAGTTAAAGATAAAAAATTTATCTTTTAAATGTTACCAATGTTTTAACCTTAAAATTAAATTTCTATTTTTAATGAATTTTTAAATAAATATTTTAACTATATTTTTCAACAATTTTTTTCGTATAAAATAAAATTTAAGCTGCACGAGCACGTTTCGCATTCATGAGAAAAAATTAGCTTTTTTCAAAGTGTTGCCATCACATTAATTAAAGCTCCAATTAAAAATAAATTAAATCTTTTTGGAAATGAAATCTGCAAAAATATAATTTTCGGCACGTGTCTGTAGGAAATGAAACAAATATGAAATATTATTTTTTCTAAAAAATAAATTCAAGAAAAATTATTTTATGGTCTTTTACACTCTCTATATTATTAATCCAATAAAACAGTTTTATTTCAAGGCAAGTTTTGTTTAATATGAACAGGATATCCATTCAAATCAGGGCCACACAGCTAATTTGTAAACCTTTAGTAAGACTCAGATCTGCTAAAATGATCTAAATGGAAAATGATTATATTTTATGTAACTTGATTCAATAAATGCTCTAATAAATAAAGAATTTTTGATTTTACATAAAGCTTCTGCTGTGGAAATCACGATTAACAAAATGTTCTTGAAATACTAATATTTTAAATAAAAAGAGTTAATTTCCAATCAACTAAATCAATCACTTAACTGACTGATTTATGAAAATTTGAATATCACTATTCAATAAAAAAAAGGATACTTTTAGATTTTCCATCGATTGTTTCAAAGAAAATACGCCAATCAGCTTGCAGGTTTCTCAAGATTAATTGGTCTAAGATTATGAAAATGTTGAGTTTTCTAAATTTTTAACATTCAAAACTTCATAAATAAGTCTTAGTTGATCGTGGAAAATAGAAATATTCATTCATTTATTTAAAACTTGGTGTGTCCAGAATATTTCTCAGAATATGATACCTTACTGCATTAAATTTAGACTTCATAATTTTTGAAATATATTTATAGACCGGAACAAAATATTATTATTGATTTCATTTCAATCCTTTTGAAAGCAAAACTAAAAACTGAATTTTATGCTGAATCTGAGAAATTTTTGTTGAATTATTCATTGAGATATTACATAAATTATGAAAAAATATTTTATAGTTCACATAAGACTTATATACCGATCGATTCTGTTTGCAATGCTCATGTTCAATAATAATAATAATAAATAAATAATAATAAAGATGATAAATAAAATAAACAGCTTGGTTTTATTAAAAATATCTTTATATTAATTGCAATTTCATCATTTCCACTTTAAATTAAAGTTAAAGTTTTACCGGAAATGACAACAAATTAGCAAAATATATATAGTAAATTGAACGAAACGATCTAAACAACAATATAAGTTTGGTATGACTATCAAAATTTGAAGATTAAAAATGTTTTGTTTGAGAATCTATTAAGAGACCAGATACTTAAAATATTTAATTGAAAATTGTAGCGAGCGGTAATACTGCCGAACCGGCTGGTCGCCAAAGGCGACTAGTAACTAATAAATTCTTCAGAGAAATGTTCACGCATTGTTATCATTAGATTAAAATTTCAACAGCAACATGACAACAAAGTAATGTTTGTTTTTAAATCTGTATTAACATTTCTGTACCAATGTATTTTACTATTGATCTTTCGTCCTATTCATGTATCTACATTGTTTATCTTTGGATAATGAGAAAATAATTGTTTAATGGAACAAGGAAATGCCCTTAATGTAATAAATTATTGGATGTATAAGAGTTATTGCTAGTGAAATTAATTATATTAGATGAGAATATAATTTGTTATGCGCATAAACAATGCTGAATGAGAAAGTTTTTGTATTAGTTGAACTTTAAATACTTTCGTTTTTCAAGTTCCTATTTTAATTGAGATTATTGAAAATTAGAAAGATGCATTGCACAAAATGTGGAACAGTATAACTTTTTTAAACTAGTAGCAAATGTTGCATGTCTATCGAATTTGAAGTTAAATATACATTTATGAGTAAGCGATCAAAAGCAAGCTAAGTTAATTTTAGCAATCATAAATCTGGATTATAAAAATTATCTAAAACTAAGTTATCACTGCTATCATAAAAACTTTTTCTTATATGACAAAGAAATAATGTTTTTTAATGTGTATTGGCATTTGTGTTATAATATATTTTACAACTATTTTTCTTCCAATTCATGGTTATATGTAAGTAATCATAATTTCTATTTTGAACGAAGCAACATTTCTACCAAGTTTTTTTAATTTAATCTCTCTAAACATTTTTTAAAATTTTAGTTACTTACAAATAAAAAAAATGACTGATAAGCCTTCAGGAATGCGAAACAGTTTTGACTTATTCCGGATGTTAGAGAAATGTTTGCGGCCACTTTACTCTTTTCTTTGTTAAATGCAGGTGACCATATTATACATATTGTGAAATATTAAGAAAAGAATTCTATAGAAATTAGATCTAATTTAAAAAAAAATTGAAACCCTTTTTTTATTTTCATATTATTTTTTATACATATAAGTAAAAATTATTACAAAGCCAAGATGAATTTTCAGATTGAAACATTCCAGAATTCTGATACGAAATCCTGGCTAAGCGGATGAATGGTGATATTGGGAAAATCCAATAAATAAATAAAACAAAAGAAAAGAAAAAATCATTCAATTAATGGTTTAAAAATTTCGAAAACCAGGAGACACTTAATCTAATATATGCATTTTACAATTTAATTTATTATTTATTTCTTCCAATTTATGCACATTATCATATTAAGTTGGTTATATTCCACATTTAGAAAAGCTAATTAATAGAATTTATCCTAACATTATTTTCAAAATAACTATATCTATTTTTTCTTTTTAATATGGTACAAATGAGCCATTTAATTAAAATTTAGGATATTCTCTTTTTTGCGAAAATAAGGCAGAAATTAGGAACATCCCAGCTATACAGAAACACCAGGTCATATCAAATACGTCACATGAGTTGAAAAATTGACCTTAATTTTGTTCGTTTCCTTCCTCATTTAAGCTATTTAATATTTTTTTTTAATAAATAATTTATTTATAAAATTTTAAAGAAATTTTGGGACATTTTATTAAAATTCGCTGTAGGTACTAAAACTATTGAGAGAAAGGATTGAACCCATTCTTTGGGGATGAGTTCGAGGTCTTACATTTTCATAGGAATATAGATCTTGCCCGATTCTCCTGGATTGAAAAATTAATGAACGCAATTATTGTTAAAAATGAAGTCGTGTCAAACGAAATACTATAATTATTAAATTATTCAATTACTCCTTCTAAATTTCAGGATTCTCTAATATTAATTAACATAATTATGAAGAGCAATTAAATGTCCCAAAATTGAAGTACTTCAATAATTAATCAGTGCTGAGTTCTGTGTTCCAAGAGTCCTTCTAACATTCACGCTGAACTCGGTACGATTTTCTGTGCAAGCAGAGAAAATCTAAAATCAACTCAAAGAGTATCTTTCCCAAACAAGTTTGGGGGGCTCATTAACCCCACTAAACCCCTCTTGTGATGTACAAAGACAGTGTCGGTTTTCGAAAAAGAGTAAGGGAAAGTTTTATTGGGGCCAGTTCGGTGGGTCGGTTGACCTTCTGAGTGTCCCACTCTTCACACATCAATATCTCCTGGGGACTAGGAATTCTTTTTTTGTTGGGTGTTATTCGGCATGTCAATCAAACCTTTTAAGCCTCTTCCGTCATTAGCTTGGTCACCGCCTTATCCCCCCCATCGATAGGTGGCGCTTTCGTCGACATCGGGTATCTTTCTCTGTATATGGCACTCTTAACATAGAGTGATGAATTAAAAAAAGCAACAAAGAAAAATACCCTCAGCTCCTGATAATTTTTAGTAATTGTAGAAAGGTATTTAGTTTTATACTTTCATTTAATGACAGAGGGTCCTGCAGTCAAATTTATTCAAGTCATAATCAAGTATTTATTAAATTTATTCTGGGACTTTATTCTAGTAATATTCCTAATTACCATTTACAAGTTATTCGTTATGCTATTTTATAATTCTAAAAGATTCGGAGCTTCACAGTTTAAAAAAATATATTCCCTTCTTTTACAATATTGTTTAGAGTGTTATAGAAAGTTGTCTTTTGTTTTCGATATTTTGCTTAAAATTAATTTTACGTTTTGACTGTGCACTTTTTTATTTGTACAATATTGAAATGGATTTTTTAGAAAAGGACTTGCGACTTCAGTTTTCAAAATTTACTGTTAAAATTGCTGAATAAAAATTAAATTAAAATCAATAAAAAAAATTTGGAGAGAAAAGGGGCTTTGAGATTTGCAATATCTCAGAACCTCTGGAAGGTTTAAAATGGCCATGAATTCTTCTGAAATTAGAAATAATTACATTGTTTAAAATATGGAAAAAACGCATAGCTAATCAGTAAATATTTCAATAAAGGTGTAGATGTATATTGTTGAAGAGTGTATTACCAGAACTTCATTCAACACTATTTTTAATGATTTATTGTACATATAAGAACGATCTTCAATACAATTAAAGTTTCTGAAGAACATATATTACATATATTAATGTAAAAATCATTTTCCTTAATTCTATTTTATTTTTTAACATTAGATTTGGATTTTGGTTTAATAAAGAAAACTAAATTTGAATTCAGCTAATATTTCCTACAAATTTTTGTAGATACAAATGATCAGTTAGCAAAATATTAATATACTTCTGATTTAGTAAGCTGTTTATTTTATGCACCGTTTGCTTACAATATTTCATATACAAAATGCAACGTCATATAATGAACAAATAATTTATATTTATCAGAGTACAGATTTAAAAAAATGTAACATTTAAATTAAATCTACGATGATAAACAGAAAAGTTTAAATTTGTAATGGCGTTCTACTCTGGAAATTGATTTTTAAAAAAAAACTGATATAGCATGGAAACTTAACATCCATAGTTGGAAGCTACTTACGGCATTTCAAGAATTGCTTTTGCAACTTTTCTCTCCTTACAAATCATTCCAATACCACTAACCTCATTTAATTGTACTTTAAATTTAATAAACAACTTTCTTAAGTGCCTATATTTAAATAATATATGTTTTAATGTTCGAAATTATTGAATTAAATAAACGAAGCAAGAAGAAATAAAGCAAAAACTGATACGCAAACTCTTTCGTTTAATTCAAAACATTATATTTATGTAAAGTAATGCATTTATATCTAAAATCTAGAAGAAATGATTATTATTCCGAAGTGGATACACTATTTATATGAGAAGAAATATTATTCCTCAATGATTTTTATAATATATTTTTGAATAAATACATTGAAAAGCAATGCATCTTTCATAAAAAGCAAAGTGGAAATTATTTATATAGTATTAAAACGCATGAAATTGTATTAATGAGCGTATCGCTAAGTATTCGAAATTGTGTCAAACATCATGCTAACTCTTGCCAAATATGACACTTTTAGATAACGTTAAAAATGTTGTAACCTCTTCTAGAACTGACCCTTATCGGTAACACAACCGCATTGTAATCGAGACTATTGATTGACAGTTTTATGGCTGGTACGCGAAGTGTACTGTACGCAATTGTCATACAACCCAAAAACCTAGCCTACATTTCTGATAATCTATGGCTCAAGTCGTCTTCTGCGGCCATTTTATTTGTAGGAAGTTGTAGAATTTTTTTTTAAATAATTTTATCACGTATTCTTTTGATAACCCTTCTCTCGTATAACGGAGGAAGTAAAGTGTACATATATTAAATTGATTCACATTAATTGTAGCTTTAAGATAACACGTTTACAAAATTTTAAGATAACACGTTGAGCATAAACCGATCAGAAAAAATGTCTATCTAATCGCCTGTCCAAATATAAGATAGCACTAGATAGATTTAACGTCTAGAGTGCAGATACTTATCAAAATCTGAACCAAACACGAAAAGAGGGAGGGGGGGAGGCATCTGTCCATCTATACTTTCAGAAACATGTAATCATGGTAACTCAAAAACACAATGACTTAAATATATCAAATTTAGTATGGTATTTTATGACCAAAAATATAGTTTTATATCAAATTTTTATTTAAATCGCTTGGAAAAATCGCATCTTAAACAAAAATTCGAATTTCGGATAGTATTAACCGTATGCCGAGGTTTATCGTCACCCCCAAATGAAACTCATCAAGGATGATACAATAGATTAAGTAAAAATGCTTATTTCATAAGAGAAGTTAATATTTCGTACTTATTGTACGCCTATTCCATGCAAGGCATTAACTGGGATAACGCATTTGTGTGAGAATATGCGAGACAGTTTGGGTAGACCGTTGCCGCTGGTTTGTTTCGTATATCACTATTAATCATAATTGGAGAAGGAATTCAAATATATTTGCTAGGGAATTGTTAGAAGCTAGTATTTAAAATTTTATATAGCAAAAAACATCTTTTGAGTCTTATTAAAATAAAGAAACAAGAGTTTCTTTCAGTTAGCAAACCTAAAAACAAATAAATGGATTCTTAATCCGCTAATTAAATTATCAGCTTTCCTCTAATTTTGTATAATATTTTATCTTCATCTAAGTAAGTTTACTTAATTGTCCTTGGTGATAGGAAAAGCCTTCGTTAAAGGCTATCAGATGTATAGTGAATTGGGAAAACCTCGTCTCCATAATAGACAATCATGGAAACATAAATCAAACTTATAGAAATAGACGACAATAACAATATATCTTTTGAATTTTTTTTTGATTTTGTCATTAAATGACAGTTTTTTTAGTATTTATTTGATATCTATTATATATCCTAAAAATTAAAAAAAATCTTTAGGAAATGCAGAACTTTTACTAAAACTCGCACTCAGCGCTATTGCAGATTTTTTTTTATGCCGTTTAGAAATGCTAGTTTTCTTCTATCTAAAGGTTAAGTTAACGTCTAGAAACAGAAACGGTCGATGATATTCAACAGAAATGTTTTTGAACTGTAATTGTGTTTGCCCCTAACGGAAATTCTTAATCTTCTTAAATCTTCAACTTAAAAATTCTTCTTTTAATGATCTTCCAGAATTTGTTAATGTATTCTACCAATTGCGTCTTTAATGTTCGTATAAGTATACCAATAAGATGAAGAAATTCCCAGTCTATTCGTCATCTTAATGCATGATTTCTATGAAACCATAGAGGAAGAAGAATATATTCTCTTTGCGAAGGATATCTTTGTTTTTTGTAACCGTCATTCCTGGGCAATTATTATCAAAAAATTAAAAATACATTGGAAAACATAAAAATGGTGTAATTACTGGAAACTAGAAATCACTCCAGGGAAAAGTGCAATCGCTGAATTGTCCAAGAAAAAAATTGCAACGTATCCTCGTGTTTCTTACTAGGGACACCCTTTAAAATGGAATGAAAAGATTAAATTTCTTGGTATACACTTTTCTAAAATGAATAAAAACTTAGTAATCCTCAAAAACCTCAAAAATCATGCACTCAAAAAGATAAATGATCTCAAGATATTTGCTTTAAAAACCCATGGTCCCAGAACTAAAGATATTATCAATATAAAAAATAACAGCATTTTCAGCATTCTTTACTATGGTTGCACCATTATTGACAAGTTTTCTGAGACTCAGTTTAAAACGTACAACGCTATTCAAACAATAGCATTGAGATTTGCTCAAGGTCTCCCAAAATGGATCCCGAATATTGTCCTCCTGAAAATTGCTTCTCAGGAAATTCTTTCTGAAAAAATCAAGCGACTGGCTTCCCAATTTTTCATTAAGCAAATCCTAAATGGTTTACATTCTTCAATTCTAAGAGAGTTCTTCACTAATAATAGGGAAATTCAATTAAGTTCTAAAGACAAAAAATCTATTTCATTTATTCTTAAGAATTTAAACATATCTTCCAGTAAAATTATCACCTTACCTGAAATCTCATTGACTAACTCTAATCACTTCAAAATTTTCCTTACGGATTTCAAATTTCAAAATAAAAATCTACCTTTAACTGAAATTAATAACTATTTTAATGAATACATTCGGAATCTTTTCCTGATCATTTTATTATTGCTACTGATGCATTAAAAACACTCGAACACACCTCAATGGCTGGTTTTTTTCTCTATTCAAAAATTCATGTTTCGAAACCATCCTGTCAATCCCATTTTTACTGCAGAAAGTTTAGTTATTGCTGTAACACTAGACATTCTCGTCGTTCCTGGTAAAGATTGTCTGATTCTTATTGATAGCTACTCTGCTCTTTCATCCTTGAAAAATATTTATATCCAGTCACCAAAAGTTATTCACCGTATAGCCTCAAAAGTTGAAATTTTAAGCAAACGAAACCAAATAACCAAAAAAAAAAATCCTTCCTGTGTGTAACTGGTTACTCGAATATAATCTGGAACGAACTTGCAGATCGTTTAGCCAAAGAAATTACAGAAAATACACCTTGAATTGAATGGATATCACCTGAAGATATTATTTCTAACCTTAAAAAAGTGACGCATCAGATCACAATCAATAATTATCGAAACAGAAAACATTTCATCTCCTTAGAAGACATTACTAGCATTCAAGCACTCTCTTCCTGGTTCAAAAATCGGAGGGAAGATGTTGTTTTGACCAGACTAATCAGCAAAACAATTATAACACCAGAACTTTTGAATCGTTTTAACTTCCAAAATGATCCCCTTTGTCATGAGAGTAATAGCATTAATGATATTGAACACATAATTCTTTCGTGAAAAAAATATATTTATTATAGGGACAAGCTGCGGAGTTTCCTACAATTAAATAACAAGATATCTAATATCTTCTTAAAAAATGTTTTAGGGAAAAATAATTGCAAACAAAACCAATCTTCAAGTTTCTCTTCGAGCAATGAAGCACTTCAATATCTACTAACTTCATTGATCACATTCTGTTGTGGCTTCTATGGGTCTTTTATTTAATCATTACTCCGTGTTGTGTGAAGTCTTAACTTTGTTGTACCTCTTCAATTTGAACTTTAGTAACCTGAAATGGATTGAAGCGCATCAGCGAAACTGCTCTGTAACTGCTAACTGACCGAAACTTCAGTTTTTCTTTGCGCACGCTCTTGTGTTTGTAGATGAAATTTCTTGCTTTCTACATCAAGGATAACAGCCTTTATTGCTATAAATCCTTACCTATTACTTCTTTTAAGTTTCAAGATTAAGAAATAAACGATTATACTTTATGAGATAGGTTTACTATCAAATCTGGTTCATATATGAGATAATTAAGATTTACAATAATTTTGCTTAGATATGAGTATTTATTTATGACTGTTTCTCCATTATTTAAACGATAGTAATCACGAGACATAGAGAAAAATCTGAAAACTTTGTGAGAGAGCAAACAGCCTATATGTACAATTTTGCTAGTTTAGTAATTCCTTTTATTATAATTTCATATAAACCTGAGATATATAATAAATAACTAGTTTTGGGTGCTCTTTTATTTTGTCAAAGATGTCAACAATGCTAAGTAGCCAAATTCAAAAATTAAGATGGCTGCCAGTAGCTATTTTATATTATTGTTTATCTGATCAGTCATCTTGAGTGGTGAGGTGATATTGTTGGCATTCTTGGCGAAATGAAAGGGCATCTTGAATTAAATTTAAGCCGAAATTCCCACAAAAAAATAACAAAAAGGCAAAAAGAATATTTACGTACCTGAGAAATAACGGAAGGATATCATATATTCAGTAGAAACTTTTTGGAAAAGGAAATGTGAAGAAATCGATAAAAGTTAAGATATATCTAGGCAGAGAAACTTTGCCCTTTACAAACGCAGTGAAGCAAAACAATGTTTGTGGGAAGCGAAATGGAACATGGAAGAACAAAAACTTTATTCCGTTTCACGACAAAGTATATTTCAAGGCCCTTTCATTCGTATCATTGATCATAGAAATAGGAAACCAACATCATTGATCGAATGATACATTAGATTCTGTCAAATATGAAAACATTGAGACAGAAATAGGAAAGTGAACCCTTTGATACCTTTTTATAACAAGATTTACCTTCGGGGACTAGCTTTCCATCTACCTGTTATATATTTAATGTAATAATCAAAATTAAAGAACTAGTTCGCCAACCACAATGCAAATGTAAAATGTACCTATTTTAACAATTTTTATATTATATGAAAACTTCGATTCTCTAAATATGTCATCAAGAATCGTCTGTTTCCTCCGATTCCGATCTTTTCAGAGATATCCTAAAATAAAACTTAGACAGAGATCCCCAACCTCAACAAATGGATCGATTTCGTCAATTTTCATCTCCAATAAATACCTCAAATTCAAAAGTATAATTAAGCAAATCGAAATACTTTATCATTACTATGCATGTATAAAAAAAGTATTTTTTTGTTTCCGTAACATGTATTTCATCAAAATTGGTTGCATGACTTTATTACCACCGTTAATATGGTCATAAAAGGAAGCGAGTATTAATAATTATCACAATAATTTTCTTCCATGGTCGTAAGCTAAGAAAGAATCTTGTCATTAAGAAATGTTTCGCGTAAGAAATGAAGTGAAAAGGAAGTTACAATCAAAAAGTAAATTATCCACACAGTTATGTTCTTAATGGCACTAAAATGTCTTTAGATTCCATTTGGAAGGTGGTAATGGTAATATTTAAAAATGTATGCTATCAATCCCTTCTGTTTAAAAGAATTGGCATTGAAATAATCCTGATTAATAATTTTAAAGCTAATTTGGTCTTTTTAAAATTTTCCTTTTGTACAATATATAATTTATATCACATATTAATAAATTTTTTAATCGCATTTTCAATTAATTTAATGATTTATACTTAATTTTAGTGATGTACTGTTTTATGGCTGTATTTGAAAAAATAATATTTATTTTTATTCAATTTCTCCAACTCGAACAAATTGCGAAAAAATCACATTTCATTTAAAACAAAAGTTGTAAAATTTTAGATACAGATTGCTTTAAAAACTGTTGCATTGAAATATTTTACCACATACTCACGGTGATTGCAATAATTATGAAGCTATGCTCCGATCAGAGATATAAAATAGAATTACGTGGTTACCTACAGAATGTCGTTTCCACAGTCTTTTAATCTGAAACAACTATGTTTCCTAGGAGCCCAAACTACTCCCCTTTTCGTGTTTGGAATGAGAGAGTAAATTTAATGGCAGTCTTTAATGACTAAACCGATTATCGATGCAGAATTTCAAACAGAAATGTTTCGTGATTCGAGTTCGGATAATAAGGGCGTTCGATTACCGGCAACAGATGGGCCATTCACATCGAAACGAGATCCAGAGTCTATGCTGAATGAATGCGTTTACAAATTTTTGACATTACCTCATGTATCAAATTTTGTTGTAATCAAAACGTGCTAGAGCATTAAAACCACTGGTTTTACTACAATATATCTTATAACATTTTTCAGAGTCCATGAATTATTATGTGTACAAGAATGTTCAAATTACACTTCAACAATTCAAGTGTGAAGTATTTTAATATAGATAATTAAATAATAAGGAAATAATAAATATTTATTAAGATATGCCACCTGTATGTATTAAACAAATATAATCATACAAAATTTTGTTAAAAGATGATGAATTTTGTGGCAACAAAAGAATTTTGCAAAAATTCATAGAAAATACCTTTAATCATACAACCGAAGCGTATGGACTGTTTTTTTAATAGTTCTTCATTTTTTTGTGCTATTTATTGAACAAACTCATTTCAACTTGATTATGCGAATATGCTCTGAAAAATTAAATCATGTTATTAAATTATATGGATAAATCTTAGCTTAAAATTTCATTATTAAATTAATTTATCGTCTCGAATTAATTCACTAATTCGAGTTTCTTAATCGTTCTTAATCGCTCTGAATAATAAAAAATACTATCACAGAAAATTTTTCCAAAAATCAAGACTTGGTTACAATGGGTGTATGGTGAACAAAGTTCAGTCGACTCAATAAAAATAACGATGCTTTATTTTACTCGAAAATGGGAACACACAGAAAACAAAAACACAGTCGGAGCGTACACAAGAACAACTCTTGCAGTAAACAGCAGTTAATTTGTATGAAATAACCATGGCAGCGCGAAGCATTCAAGTGAAAGACTTCGCGCAACTACTCAAGTCTCTCATTTGCCTGCTTTTCAAACTGACTCAAGACTCAACTGAGCTTTATGCCATTATCGACTTTACTGACTCAATACTGACTGACTTCTAGGTTAATCTTTCATCTTTTTTATATTTTCTATGATTCATGTTCAGCGAATTATAGAGTTTTTGCTCATAATCGAAATATCACCCAAGTCCCAGCAGGTTCAGAAACTTTCTATTTTATCGCCAAACTTGCTTAGTTTTTTGCCAAATCGTCCCGGTGGTTAATTGACCTGGCATCCATTCAGCCTCCATTAGATTTATCTGTAAAACTCTCTTCCTTACCAAGAAACTTAATGAACTGAGGAGTAACATTACAATTGTTTATCAATATCAAAGTTAATATTCTAAGATTTATATACTAAAAAGATTCCTTTTTCAGTTTAACAGTATAAACTTTTCATTGCAGTAGGCAAATGCTAAAAGTAATTAATTATTTGATTGACCGATTTATTTTTATCATATAAGGAGCAGTACTGGAAAAGTAAAAATAATGTCCAAACGTATACCGATAATGAGCAAGGGTTTGAGAAATTGTGAAGAACGTTAAAATCTCAAAGTAAGTATAAAGAGAAAACAATTATTAATCAAATTATTTCAGTTGGGGTTAATGACAAGTGAAAGTGTTTTGTGAACATAAATACACAACTTTATTTATTATATAATGAAATTAAAATGGAATAAAGAATAATGATATTTAAGTTCAAGGATATTTCAAAATTTTAATGATTTTTTTTTTCTTCACTAGTTTAAACTGCAGCTAAAAGGCAAAAGGGGTTAAAAAAGACTATTAGAGCATATGTTATGGTACTTTACAAAACGCTTTGGTTGACGCCGAAATTTTGTTTCGCTATAAAACCAGCAATCTCAGTTTTTATGGATTGTAAAAGACGATATTCTGAACCACAGATGAGCCATTTCAGAAAGGAAAAACGATGTCAGTAGAGAAAGAACTCTAAAAATGTCAGAAACAACTCCCACATTTTTATGCCTTTTCTAGCTTTTTCAGACACTAGTTGCAAATGTCACCTATTTTATAAGGAACAAGTTGCAAATAATTTGAAGTCAAACCAATTCAAAACCAAAAGCAATAAAAATGATATTTACCCTTTTCATGATTTCATATGAAAATTAATAACGATACTCCTCGTGTTGATAAAATGGAAATGTTAAATTTAAATATGATTCTATTCTTATGAACAATAAGAGCCTTCTTCTAATATGTAAAATTTCAATCTTAGTATATATCGGAACAAACAAATATGGATTTTCATAATGCTTGTAAGATACGTTTTACTCCTAAAATCGTGATGGGTGATTACTATCACTTGAGTTAAGATAATGAATAACTCGCATCGAATATATATTTTGAAATGTATTGAAATCTTGAAAACAGGATAACTTGCATAAACAGTCATCATTCCGTAGAGTAGATTTATTACCATGAAAATGTTTTTAAATCATACAACTTACATACAATCTTAGAACAGCATTACTTGACATCTAATGCATTTCATTTAATTAAAAACTTTTGCTCTGCAGATATTATATGAAATTCATTACATCACAAAATAATATTTATATTATATTCAATCGTTTATGAAATATACACAGATAAATTATTGCAGTTTCTAAAAAATTTGATTTTGGGATATTGACTAATCTCCATGTTCAGCTTCACATTTCGAAAAACACACTTTTGTTATTATGACTGACTTGCCTGTTTGCAAATAGGATAACTCAAAATTTTTTTGAGATAAATGTATGAAATTTAATATGTAAACTTCAAATCAAGTTCATAGATTTATATTCAATTTTGAACGAATTCCATTCAAAGGAAGGCTATACGTTAGATTCTTCGAGTACAAGTGTACTCGATAAGTATAAAAATTAAAGAGCTAGATAAATAAAATTTGGTACAGAATATCTGAATTTCAAACCTAAATTTGTATCAAATTTTGTGAATTGATTTGTACACATGTACACATTTGTAGAAATTCACGAACGAACGATGTTATCTGCTTTGTTGCGACGCACTGCCATTAATCACTTTATACATGATTTCACCTGTCACACACACACACACAGAGGAGACCGAGCGGCCAAATTAGTATGACCATCTCTTCAATATAATGGTGATCTCTTAAGACTGCTCGAAGAATTTGGGACCATACCCGATGGTTCTCACTTTCCAATTCTGTAAGATTTGATGGTACTGGATCCAGCTGCTTGATGTCCCGTTCGATCTCCCCCCACAAATGGATTGAAATCTGATAATTGTGCAAGAAAATGGAGCAAGATAAATGCTTTGTCATGCTCTTCGAACCATATAACGATCTTGAACTGCAATAATACTTAAATACCGTTGGTCATTCAGAATGTGTTCCACAGGAATCAATGTACACATGCAATGTCAAGAAAACTTCCCTCAAACCATAATATTGCCTCAACCAGCTTGAAATGTTGTGACAATGCAGTTGGGATCCATGTTTAAGTGCTGTTTTCTCCATCGTACCCTGTCATTTGCATGGTGTAATTGAAAACGTGTTTCATCGGACCATATGCCTCTTTTTTGTGCTCCGTTGCGAACTGGAGACGTCTTCTCTTGTCCAAGGCAGACAGTAGAGCCTTTCAAACAGGTCGTGGGTTTCCAT
This sequence comes from Argiope aurantia, assembly GCA_026543865.1. Lineage (NCBI taxonomy): Eukaryota > Metazoa > Arthropoda > Arachnida > Araneae > Araneidae > Argiope > Argiope aurantia. The sequence goes on along the minus strand of JAPMOR010102703.1, from coordinate 137,837 downwards.
AACCTATACGATGTAATGTGTGGCAAACAGTTCATTAAAAGACGTTCAACGTTGCTCCTTAATTAAGATTCCCCTCTATTTGACGTATTGTTACTCTTCTATGGACTGAACAACTCTGGCAAGTCTCTATTTTGCACGAGCTTTCAATAGCCTGTGACGACTATAAGCCTGACGATGAGACAAGGTTTTATACTTGGCAGTCCACTCTCTGTAGACATTAATAACTACTGCCCTCAAACACTTCATAAGTACAGCCGTTTTGCTGATATTGGTTCCGCCGCTCCGAGCGCCTACAATCATTCCACTTTTCAACTCAGTTAAATCATGTTTTTTGCCAATATCTTCATAAGCAATACAATGAAATTGATGGTTGACTCGTTCTGCATCTATCTTGCCTTTTGGCTGCAATATGTGAGGCAATAACTCATTTTTATAAAACTGTCAGGTGATCATAATAAAGTGGCCACTCAGTATACCGCTACATACATGAATCTAATGTTTACATCTAAAGATGAATGTCTGCTTATTTTTTGTACAGACCACAGTTTTTAGTTCAGTCTTGATAAAATTTATGTCATGTTCTTTAAAAGATAATAAGAAGATCATTGTGTACTTTCGAAAGTTCTAAACTTACTTAAAGAAGTCAATTGAAAATTTAGCAAGTTTTTGATAGTTTCTTTATTATTTTCTGAAAATATTATCTCAAGAAAATAATTTATATCATTAATTAAACAAAAGGGCTTTTTACATATCAATTTCGTCATAGGTTTTTTTTATAGTTTGAATGCATTTTAAAATTTTAATTTGATTTATAATCTGTAAATATCCTTTTATAATAATGATGAAATTAAATATGGCTTCGCTGCTTGAAGAAACGATTTAATAGCTTATTTTTGCCTATATAAAAGTGAAAATATAAAATTTTTTTCAATATTAACTCCGAAGTTGAAATTTTGTTTCTGTCCTTTTGTAGAAGCATATGTTTTACGGTTTATGTGATGAATCAATTATTATTAATTATAACAAATAATATGATAAATAGATTAAATATTCTTCACGGTTTTTATTAATAACAACCGATTAAACTTAATAACCATTAAACTTAATAACCTTTTAATCGATTAAACTTAATAACCTTTTTAATTTCCAAGCGTAGTAATTTGAAATAGTCTGTTTTGATGAATTCATATTTTACAGTCTTATCAAATAATAAAGTGAAATTTTAACAGCACAGGAAATATAATATTCTGTGAAGACACTGGTTGCCAAAGGCGACTAGCTTATGAAATATTTCAACCCGCGGGGGACACCTCGAATCTCACCACCCTGGAGGGTACACAAATAGGTGGGGGATCTGATTCCTCCCATCGATGACGGGACGTACGTCCTTCGGGGAAGGTTGTACCGTGGCCGGTGATGGTCCCCAGGACTCAACTACAGTTCCCGTCAGTGTTGCTGTTGCGGCGGTCCGGTCATTCAGCCTTATGGTTTAAATCCATGTGCCTTCGTGACGGGTCGGAGAGTCAGTTGGCAGACTTATCAAATATTTCATTTTGTATATTAGTGACAATAACAACTCGTATCTTATGACAATACAAGAAAGTTGCATTCTCATTATTTTCTTGTATTTCCATAAGATAAGAGTAGAAATATTTATTAAATTAACACTTTTAAATTTTATAGTCAGTGATATAGAAAAGATTTTAAATGATATTTCAATGCAACTCCAAATTTCTATTTACATGTCAACCTTGGCATTTAAGCGAATTTT
>JAPMOR010102703.1:102337-122493 GCA_026543865.1 Argiope aurantia | reverse complement strand
TGTGTGTGTGTGTGTGTGTGTGTGTGTGTGTGTGTGTGTGTGTGTGTTGGCGCTCTACAGGCCAGATCATTCACCCTACAGCTACCAAATTTGGCACGTGTATACCTTGGAGGCTGGGAATGTGCACCTGGGGGTTATTTTTTCGAATTTTTAATTAGATTTTTATTTATTTAAAAATTAAGCGAAATTTTGGCGTATTTATGCTATAACTTCCGAAAATATTACCGCACAAAAAAGATTTTTACATGAAGTTAAAGATCAAAAATTTATCTTTTAAATGATACTAATGTTTTAATCTTAAAATTAAATTTCTATTTTTAATGACTTTTTAAATAAATATTTTAACTATATTTTTCAACAATTTTTTTCGTACAAAATAAAAATAAAATTTAAGCTGCACGAGCACGTTTCGCATTCATGGAAAAAATTAGCTTTTTTCAAAGTGTTGCCATCACATTGATTAAAGCTCCAGTTAAAAATAAATTAAATCTTTTTGGAAATGAAATCTGCAAAAAAATAATTTTCGGCACGTGTCTGTAGGAAATGAAATATTTTTTCTAAAAAATAAATTCAAGAAAAATTATTTTATGATCTTTTACACTCTCTATATTATTAATCCAATAAATCAGTTTTACTTTAAGGCAAGTTTTGTTTAATATGAACAGGATAACCATTCAAATCAGGGCCACACAGCTAATTTGTAAACCTTTAGTTGGACACAGATATGCTAAAATGGTCTAAATGGAAAATGATTATATTCTATGTAACTTGATTTAATAAATGCTCTAATAAATAACGAATTTTTGATTTTACATAAAGCTTCTGCTGTGGAAATCACGATTAATAAAATGTTCTTGAAACACTAATATTTTAAATAAATAGAGTTAATTTGCAATCAACTAAATCAATCACTTAAACTGACTGATTTATGAAAATTTGAATATCACTATTCAATAAAAAAAGGATAATTTTAGATTTTCCATCGATTGTTTCAAAGAAAATACGCCAATCAGCGCGCAGGTTTCTCAAGATTAATTGGCCTAAGATTATGAAAATGTTGAGGTTTTCTAAATTTTTAACATTCAAAACTTCATAAAGAAGTCTTCGTTGATCGTGAAAAATAGAAACATTCATTCATATATTTAAAATTTGGTGTGTCCGGAATATTTCTCAGAATATGATACCTTACTGCATTAAATTTAGACTTCATAATTTTTGAAATATATTTATAGGCCGGAACAAAATATTATTATTGATTTCATTTCAATCCTTTTGAAAGCAAAACTAAAAACTGAATTTTATGCTGAATTTGAGAAATTTTTGTTGAATTATTCTTTGAGATATTACATATATTATGAAAAATATTTTGTAGTTGACATAAGACATATATACCGAGCGATTCTGTTTGCAATATTCATATTCAATAATAATAATAAATAAATAAATAACAATAAAGAAGCTAATATAAATAACAATAACAATAAATAATAATAAAAGCTTGGTTTTATTAAAAAATATCTTTATATTAATTGCAATTTCATCATTTCCACTTTTAATTAAAGTTGAAGTTTTACCAGAAATGACAACAAATTAGCAAAATATATATAGTAAATTGAACGAAACAATCTAAGCAACAGTATAAGTTTGGTATGACTATCAAAATTTGAAGATTAAAAATGTTTTGTTTGAGAATCTATTAAGGAATCCAGTTACTTAAAATATTTAATTGAAAATTGTAGCGAGCGGTAATACTGGATGAATCGGCTGGTCGCCAAAGGTGGCTAGTTATTAATAAAGCCTATTTTATCTTTTGTTTGGCGCAGGACGGCCAGATATGACTCTTTCGCCATAAAACTTCAAGCAACCAACTAACCAACCAACCGACTTAAACGATGATAACAGAGTGCCCAGTTTTCGAGTCATCTTCGTTTGATGGTCAGATAAATTTGAAATTCTTGTCATTCATAGCTTTGGGACTAACTATAACAATAATCTTCATATATTTGTTACAATTTAAAAAAAAAAACCAAAACGGTAATTTGCATATTTTATATAATTTTTTTTATCAAACTCGTTGTTCTTCTATTTCCGAAATGTAAATAATTGTAAACAAAATTAATTAATACCAAATTAAATTTTTAAATAATTTGTAATTAAATTAAATTACTAACAATTTCATTTGTTAAATTAATAACAAATTAAAGTGTATTAATGTAATTGTTCATTCTATGACTCATAAAACAATGATAAAATTATGCAGTGTTTCGTAAAAAAATCATAAGTGAATGCGTCAGATTAACGCTACACAATATCGTTGAAAAAAAAATAATGGATCGATTCGTTGAATCTCCGATTTAATATTTGGTTCCTTTTACGATAGAGCAATATTCTGACAAAACTGAAAGTACTGGATTTTTTTTTGTCAAGGTGACTGCCTACATTGAAAATGACATTTTTCGACCATCTTCTTCAAAAATTTTGTTTTACAAAAATATATTAATTCAAACATTTTTCTTTCTAAAACCTTTTTTCTTTTCATTTTATGTCATCTAGAAGCCGAGATATATCAAATTAAAAAAGTGCAGTGTACTTGAAAATTAACCAGAAGACTCAGTCAACAACCGGAAGTTGTTGTAAAATGCCACTTTCAACATATTTTTTTTATCTTTTTTTCCTTCTTAGCTTTAAAACGTAAATAATGATTTTATGATGTTGCTTGTGCATGACGCTGTGAAAAATATATATGGTGCAAATACAGTCACCAAATTAGAATGTATTTATTGGTCATGTACACAAAAGAATTGACAGTCGATTACAGAAATTGAAAAAATAAACAAAGGGCCTGAAAGGAAAGGGTAAATTAACTGATAATTTTATCTGTAGATAACAGAATTACTATGGAATTGTCATTCGTATTAATCTTGATAGTCTAAAAAACATTCAATCTGTAGTTATTGTAGCAATTTATCACTTTTGCTCAAGTTCGAAACATTCTATGCATGGGCAATGTCTAGATGGAGCCAATGGCTGGTGTAAATATCCACAAGCAAAGACACAGGGGAAAACCTTGCTTGGGAAATCCATTGGACTACCGCAAAACATAAATATCATAAAACCTGTATATACACTGGTGTGCAAAACTTAAGAAACAGGTATGTTTTTTGCCATCACGAGAAATCATCTGAGAGACATGAAATTCAGAAATGAGATACAGCATTTTGTTCTGAAAGAATGACGAAAGCATAGTTGCGCAGAAATGAATACAATGCATACAGTATGGAATCAAAAAAAAAAAAAAAGACTTTATTGAACTCATAGTATCGTTTCACATGATTGTCTGTCCTAAAGGAAGAACAGCAAGCAGATGTTCCTTAGTATGGGATATGCCCTCCCCTTATTGCAATGGTTGCTTAGCACCGTCTCCCCATACTCAGCACCAACAGTTCTTAAGGTAAGAGTGCCCATTCCTCAATCAGCATCTGTTTAAGTTGTCGGGTTTTCCCAGGAGGATGTAATCGTGCCGCAAGGCGCCTCCCCAAAGCATCCCACACATGTTCAATCGGATTTAAATCAGGGGAGCACGCCGGGCAATCCATTCGAGTGATATCTTCATTTTCCAGGAGCTCCTCAACAGCATGAGTCCTGTGTGGCCGGGCATTGTCATCCATAAAAACGAAGTCTGATCCAATGGCACCTCTGAACAGACGCACATGGGGAAGAATCACCTCCTGACAATAGCGAGCTCCAGTTACAGAACCGCTGTCGAAAACGTGGAGCTCAGTCCGCCCGTTCATCATAATGCCTACCCAGACGACAACTCCAGGACCACCGAAACGGTCTCTTTCCTGTGCGATATAAAAATCGTTCAAAACTTTCTAGAGATAAGACCATGAGAACTATGAAATTTGTACTTAATAACTTCTCGAATAACAAATGCCCAGTACGAAACGGCTTCTAAAATTTTTTTTCGTTAAATTTTAATTTATTAAAATCTAATAAAAATTTTCATTATCGTTGACTGTTTGAAACCTCATTTGAAAATTCTGTCTTTAGAAATATCAATTTTATCCTCACACAGTTTTTCCCTTATTTTAATAAATTCTAAAAAATATTTTAAGGTATATTTTATAATGTATTGTTGCCTCTACTTTTATACACCAGCACATTGTGTTGATATTATATTAATTTTTTAACACCATATTATTGTTGAAATAATTAATAAATTTAAAAATAAAATAAAATAAAGATAGACGAATTAAGCCTAAAACATTATCATTCTAAAATGTTTTAATTTGAGAATTCGAGTAATATTTTAATATTTTTTTTAAGTTTCCCATATCTTAAATATGCAAAGAATAAGTGTTGTATTCGACAGAAAATTCGAATTTGAGATCTAGACGAATCAACATGCTTCAGGCCCCTCTCAATTCGAAAACAATATTTTTGAAAATATGCCTATCTGCCACTTTATCGGTCTCTGAATATGATAACTCAAAAGCGCTTTGAATTATAACTGTGGAATTTGATGTAAGTCTATGAAAAATGCAACTCCCATTAAATTCGAAATATTGAAAATTAAATATTTCTGAGATATTTTCTAGTTATTTCTTTAATAAAAGTTTATATATTTAAGCCTCGTTAAAATGTATTCCATAATTAAAAAGACTATCGAATATTTCAGTAATGAATGTATGGTGAAAATCTGTTACATTAGCCAGTATAGTAACTTTTAGAGACTTAGTAAAATTTAAGACCACAAAGGTAAGATTAATATCTCTGTAAAGCTAATGGTGCAAAATTGTTTTCGCGCCGTAATATGATTCCCTGTCAATGCTTTTCACTATCAGTTATTGAAAAGAAACCTTAAAATTTCGAATAATTTTATTTATTAAAAATCAAATTTTATAATACCCTGTGTTGGTGAGCCCCTATAACGTAAGAAGTAACTTCATGCCAAACTTGGTTGATCTAGATTCAACTATTTCCCCTGTAGAGTTGTAAAGCTATTTTTGCACCATACACGATGCAATTTTTAAAAAATATGATAACTTAAAAAATAGTATTATGTCCTTTCACTTTTCTTAAAGTTCCCCAAATCATTAAAAATACATATTTTTTTAAAATTTTCAATTAATTGATTTGAAATTTTGTAGAAATTAATAGAAGCAGTATAAAGTTTTTGTTATATTAACATATCGTTTTTTTAAAGCAACGAAGGCTATTTTGAGTCGGACTTCGCAATTTTGGACCATGGACACTTGACCTGGTACTCCTCTCCAAATTTTTGTATCACACCAACGGAAGGACATTCATCCCTGCCAGATTCAAATTGCACCATACTAGGCAGTTCATCGATGGAAGGGAGTCTCGAACTCTCTGGCCCCGAGGCTTAGATCTTACTACCAGTGCACAGTGGCTCTGAAGCACTGTAAAAGATAGCATACAAAATTTCATTTCAATATGTTTTTTATTTCTGAATTGGGGCTATAAATATAATATTTATAACAATTAATAACCTTTACAATAAACATTCCATGCTGTTTAAAATTACTCGAAAATAATTTTGTTTATTAGCTACTCTAATTATTTTCAAACAATAACATTTTATATATGAGAAAGGAATTTTGAAATGAACACATATAATAACCCAAAACTATTGAAATGAGCGTAACATTTTGTTGACAAATTATAACTGCCTATAATTCCTTAAAAATAATTGGAATACAATTTTTTAACGTTTACCTCCTAGAATAACCAAAATTTTAAAGTAGAAATAAAAAAAATAAAATAAAAACACGATTTTTCTTCTTCTAAAAATGATTTCGATCCCTTCTCCACGATCACCTTAAATGGATATAAAATAATTGAGTAATTCATTTTTATCTGAGATTAAATGAAAATTAAAAGCAAGAGCTTTTCTAAGGGTCTGGATTACTTTCGGTCGCAGTATCATAATTGAAACTAATTGCATTTTTTTAGATACCTTACAGATTTCATTAAAGAAATAACATAGGAAGCTTTTTACTTTTCTTTCCTGATTTAAAGAATCACTATGCGATCACTACGTGAAAAAATGTGAAGGGAAGTTTCTGCTTTTGAGAGTAAGTAAAAACAAACAAACAAACACATTACTATAGTCTTTTTGTAATGCAAATTCCCTGTTTATCAAAGACTATTGGAAAAAAAAATAGCAAAATAGTTATGCTCATTTTGTTTTTTGAAAGAAAAAAAATGAATAGTAAAAAGTTCATTCATGGAATTCTGGCGCCAACAAAGAAAAAAAGTTTATGTATGAATGTTTATGTATTATTTTTATGTGTAACGATTAAAATGTTTAAGCAACTATCTCTTTATGTGACTTATTTGTTTATATTTTAGGTAGGCAATTTCTTTCTATTTATTCAATACTTGTAATGATTCATTTAACCATTTGATTTCAGATTTTATGTTTTTTCTTTTCAATGTTGCGGCGATATTTATCTTATCATTATTAAAAAGCAGTGGCTTTTTTAAGAAAAATAATTTGGTGATTTTTATGCAATCGCCAAATGGGATTTAACAGTAAAATGATTAAGCAATTAACCCAAGCGGAAACTTTTCAAGCGCACATTAGAAAATATTTAGTTAATTATTCATCCATTTATTACTTATGCAAATTATAATTAATTCATTTATTAAGTTTCTCTCTGGTTCGTTTATGTTCTGAATTTTAAAAACTAAGGCCTATTTCATTTTTTTGCATCGATCTATGAAACAAATTTAAATAAGAGCATGAAACCTGCCTGAGTTTGCAAGACGATTATTTCCTTCTTTTAACATCATTTTTTGTATTGCGAATAATTTACTAGCTACTAATTGGGTTTAATTTTTTAATTACTTTCTTATGGTAGAAGAAATAAAGTTTTTTTTGAAAACTAAACATATAATTTATGTCCTTCTCTAGTTGCAACGTATTTTCTGAATTACTTTATCATACAGTTAGCTGATACCCAAATTAAAAACAAAGAACATGCACTAAGTTATTTAATCTCATCTAAAAATAATGGAGAACTGAATGAATAATTTTCGCAGCTGTTTTTCTTTATTTTTTAAGAAACTGTTGATTTTTATAAACATACGATGTAAAAGTTTTGTGCACATAGGGTTTTACCATTCTTCACCAAATAGAGCTTATTTCCCAAAATATTCTCTTAAAACGAGTTTTAAAAGTTTTATAATTTTAACTTAAACAACAAATTAATGAAACTTAAGCAATAAATTATTCTAACCTAAACAGAAAATTAATTATAGTTTAAGCAACAAATTAATTATTAATTCAATTAATAATTAATGGATTCTAGGGATCTTAAAATCAATTAGTTTTTCAATACTAATTACCTCTACCTTTACCTCTATTACCTCTATCAATTACCGATTACCTCTATCAATTACCGATCTTGCTCTTTCTTTTTCATAGAATTTTAAAGATCTTTGTACTTCTTTTTTTTCTTTTTATAAAGAAATAGAATTTTTTCTTAGAAATCATGAGGAAATTATTGAAATTTTTACTTATCTTGAAAACAGATCTTGCGTTGTTGTCAAAAAAGGAAATTTACAATTTGAATTTCCTGATTTTGTGCAGAAATAATAACGGTGTTTATAAATATTTTACTGAAAAAGTACAACCTTTTTCAAAATTCGAAATTATGCTTTTATTTTTCCATCTGAACAACAAGTAAATCGATTATTTTTGGAGTCTCAATTTATTTTATTTTGTTTCCTTTCATCATAGTGCTCACATTCAAAGTATTGATAATTTAGAGGTTCTAAAATTTTACTTTAATTTATGAATTTATAACACGGCATATTTCATGAATTAATAATATAAATTATTGTTGTTTTTTGAAATAAGCGATTAAAATATTTTGAAATAAGCGATTATATTTTAAAATAAGCGATTCATGATCCTATGAAAGAAAAAGAAACCAAGGAAATCCTCGTATTACACGTTAGCTGAAACACCAGCATCATTTCTTAAATTTAACTCTAATATCAGATGCGTAGTTTGCATGAAATTACATTGCAAAATTCATACCTCTTAAGTATGAAGAATAACCTAATGAAATTGGAACTATCAATATAGCGGCTTTTTTCTTATTGGTGAATCTTCTAAATTTGATATAAAATGTATATTAGAGATATGTCTCTGAGTAAAGCTGAAGGAATCAAACGAATAACGCCATAATATAGATTCTTACAAACTACATGAATCCAATTTTTGTTGGCAGAATTTCAGTGTAAATGACACTTTTATTCAAGGTCATTTTAAGGTATATTACGTTATGTACGTACACCTGAAAACTAATGTTGGTATAGCGATGGTTTTGTGCAATTGTTCTGTTTGTTTCATGTCAGTTGTGTTTACATGTAAATAATTAAATTAATAACTACATAGTAACTCTCTCTAACTAAAATAATAACTCTCTCTCTACACACATGCACACAGACACACGCACGTAGTAAAATTATATTGAATTTTGAAAGTAAGCTGTGCACAGTTCAGCTTTATTTATGGCTATATGCTTTCTCAGCATATTGTATTCCTTGTAAATTTATTAGTTCTTTATAATTTTAAACGTGCCTATAAAAAAGTAGCTGTCCCCTGAATAAAATTATAATGCATATTATTGCATTATTAAAATAGCAGAAAACCATAAATTGTCATAATAGTATGGCTGTTTAGCTCTCTAAGAGTTTGTTATTTCAAATTTTTACATTATCTCTTCATCACTTTTACCATTATGATTACTACCTTTACATTACCTTCAGTATTATGATTACTATTTTTTTAGTATATCGTAAATATATAAACATCCATGAGAATATATATTATTTTCCAGTCGATACTATTCGGAAGCAATGTTTTATCTTCAAACCTACCCCAGTTCCAAAACCAGGAAGAGTGAGATAATTAAAGAGTATCTCTTGAGAAAATGCAATTAAACTAATTCACGAAATGAAAAAAGTTATTTCACCTGAAGTAGGCGGAAGGATAGACATCGAGACTACCCAGATAGCCAAAGGTTAAATAATGAAGGTAAATCCATCAGAGGGGAGATTTGTTTCTTTTTCTAATTCGTCTTGTTGGTAAAGAAAGCAAGGCACGTACAGAGGAAGAGGTAAAAAAAATGATGATTGCGGATTGCTTCTTTTTTTTCTTTATAAAGGAAGAAAGATTTTTTTTTCTTTTGAAGTTCGCGAGTTGTTAATGAATAACTGGATGTATCCAAGACATGGTCTCAGCAAGCAGAAGAAAAGGTTTCCACTAAAAGCAATCAGACCTTGTTTGATCATCAAATATCTTTTACTACAGATCAATTCCTGCCTTTTGGATTATTTAATGTTTAAAAATTCATCATATGTTCGTTGAGTCTACATATAATGCCCTTTCCTGGATGAACCTGCAAGATTGTCAATGTGAACTTTTCACATTTTGCACCAAATTGTACCAACCATTCATTATGCAGAGTTTTCTACGTTCTTATACTTGGATATATTAGGTAGTAAGATTTCAGCTTCAAGACTTGAATGTTCCTAGACTTAACTGAATCAAACTGATTTCGTCAACGATCTGCCTATTAGGTGTACTTGGCGACGTTAAATCTGGTTACCTAGTGGTAAAATATTCTTCTAATGATGTGGTGCGAAAATTTGAAGAATGGTGAGCTGGTTCATATTTTGTTTTCATCATTGCAGTCAGATGAATAGAATGAAATAATGTTTGTGTTCCTTTAAAACCATACTACTTCTCCTTGCTTTAGAGTCCAGGTTAATTTGAATGACCGAATCACCACAAAAATTGAAACGGGCATTGTGATAAATTGTTTTTTAAACGTCTTTGTGAATTCCTGAATTTATTCTGTTTTATTTTTCGTCTATGCAAAACAATGGGCATTCGGAAAGATGACATTTTCATTCAATGTTTTTTAAAAACCCGATAAAATTTTATGCCAGGTGTTCAATGATAACAACAATAATAACAAAAGAATTTGTCGTGTTAAGGCCTTATCACACGGGCAAATACCGTCTACACTTTCGTTGACAGTTTTCCATTTATACCCGCAGGCAACCAGTCAAGCAGGATTTTTGTCATCGTGGACTGTTTTCAACCGGCTTGAAAGTGTAGACGATAGGGACGGAAAGATTGTTTGCAAACGAAATTCTACCAATCGTGCATGGCTTTGGTAGCGACATAGTTGCCAAGAATGGTGCGATTGACGCCAATATGAAACTAATTTGTAAACACATTTCTGAATCACTCCTTAAAAGACGGTAAAAAATGTTGTATGGTCGTGTGATAAAAAATGGGTTTTGATCGACTTTATTCATGAAAAGCCAGCTGTTTGGAATCCACTGAATATTCATTATTATAGAAAAATGTTACACGAAGAAATTCGTATAATAGTTATCAGAAGATGAAGATATATTGACATCCGTAGATAGTCATCAAAACCAAGAAAATTTACTTTTAGAATTAAAAAAAAAATTATTAATGCTTATGTGAATTGTCTTCTTTTTGTGAACTGTATTTGAGCAGATTAAATCTTTAATTTTTTTTAAAATAATGGTGGAATTTTTGAATTTCTAAAATATGTAACTATCATCTTCCAAAAAATTATTTAATTCCTATGCTTTTGTGAAAGTTAATAAGGAACAATTCATTTTCTTACCATTGAAATATTGTTCAGCACATTTGAGGGAATTGCAGAATATGAATGATTCTGTTATTGTTTAATGTTTTAATTAATAAATAATAATGAAGTTTTTATTTTTAAAATTAATTGCACATCCAACTCACAAAATCGCTTTTTTAGCATATTTCTGTTTTAAATTTGATATTCACAATTTAATCTATAAAATACCAATACAGATACATTATGCAATTATTACATTTTTTTTTACGTAAACCTGTCATTATTACTGAAAAATTAACAAAATTGATATAACAGCAATGTATCCCAGGATATAATGTACTGGATGTATGAAAAGGAATCCCACTAACGAAATGAGTAAACTACAGATATTCAGAAAACAGAAAAAAGCGAATAAAGAGCGATAAATTAGCCATAAAGTACACCTGTGTTTTAGGTTTACCATACAGCAAATCCCCACGTGACGTCACTACTCACATTTTTCTGTGCGCGTTTGTCAACGAAAGTGTAGACGGTATTTGCCCGTGTGATAAGGCCTTTAAGGAATCAAATGTTTCCATTGTTTTCCTCTTAAACTCTCACTTAAAGTATTTTTTTTGTTCTGAAGAATTTTTTCAATAAGTGTTTTCAGCCACTATCATTCCTTTGAAATGTTACAATAGAGAACCGGGATAAAACAAAAATCAGTTCTCATTCTGATCTTTTATGTCTTGACAAATTTCTGATGACAAGCATGCATCTTCCAGAATTCCTTGAACGGATAAAGAATGAAAAGAGGCTGAATGAGTGCATCTGACAGCTCTTTTCCGCCCATCGCATGTTTGGTCAGCGTAACAGACAAGTGAAAGATTGGATTATGGGATTTCCTGAAAGACAGGGGTTTTGTTGTCCTAATAAGGTAGAAGGACTAGAATTACTGACAGTCTTATCTTTGGAACAAACACAATATTGTCTTTCGCTTATTTATATTATTGCTTTAAAGGTGCCATTCAAGCGGGATTTGCAGCGAATTGTAGTCAAAACATTGTTATATAAAGAGAATTATTTTAAAATCTATACATTTCGACATCAGCCATAAGCAATGAAATTAAACGATGAAGTATACTCTTCAATTAAAGTTGTCAGTGTGGTTTATCATTTAAATCAGGTTCACCATTTAATTTTTATTTCTTACTATTGTAGAAATAAAATGTACAATTTTTTACTATAGGGACAACTCATTGATTAATCTCATATAGGAAATCTCTTTGATTCAAATGAAATTCATTCAAGAATGGTTTAATTCTACCATTTAAACGCATTCGAAACTCTTTAATTAAAGTACAGAAATGAATAAAACTTTTTAAAGTAAATAATTCTTAGTCCTTTTAATTCAAGAGAGTGAATAAATTATTAAAAATGTTTTGATAAGCATTTAACACAGGGACTTATTCCTCTAATGTAGTATACAATTATCTCCCTTTATTCTCAGCTGCTTGCTCGTCATATTAATGACAATAATTTAATAATGTCAACTAACTTTGATGATTAAAATATTATAAAATTATTCTATTTAAAATTGTATTTACATAACAAATATATCGTATTTTGATTGAATTATGCAAGCAAAATGATGAAATTAATAGGCGTAATAGGTGCAATAATTGGAACTAAGGCACAGTCGCGGTTCTTTTCCCCCAAAAATATATATACGGATATAAAAGTTTTAAGATTTCTCTCTGAAATGCAGGATGCATAGGACAGGTGACTGTTGATCTAGGTATTAAGAGCTTTCATAGAAAATAAAAATTGGTGTTATAATCCAGACAAAACCATGGTTCTGGTTATAATTATTTTTATAACTTTCCAATTATTTTAAATATATATGAATAAGGGTTTGTTTTAATATTAAATTTATCGTTCTTTGGATATCCAGTAGAAAATTATGTTTTAAGAGATTTTTAAAAACATCATTTTTTTTTTATAAGAATCAGAGGAAATCTAAAATATTAGAAGGAAACTTGGAAAAGCGGAAATACTTTTCATTCGTTTCCAAAAACAACATCTTAGTTTTTATAAATGCAAGTTATGAAGACAAAGGAAACACTATTTAGCATTTATTCTTCAACATTAATAGTATTATTTGAAAGTAGAAAATATTTTTTTAATCTCTCATGTAAATTGTAAAAGTATCCATCTTCATTTTATTTTATTTTGTACTTCATGTGACAAACTGGTTGCATTCCTTAAATTTTTGAAACTTTCCTTGTCAATGATAATATTTGTATCGATACGAGAAAAACATAAATTCTTTTTTGGAGTTGTTGAAATGAATTTATGATAAGCCTCTGTGCCACATAAGATGATAAACTTTTTGGTCGATTACTTCTGTGCTGAAAGATCAAAAATCTTTTTAGTGTTTACTCAGAAATTCTCACTTGAAATATTTTCATTTTTCTCAAAGAATTTTTCTTAGATTTCTTCCAGTCAAATGCCAGAAAAGAGAATGGGAAGGAGGCAAAACTAGAACTTTATTTCAACTCATATTTTCTCGAATTATTTCGATGACATAATATTTTTCTGACAAGTAAGCATTTTTTCAAGAATTGTTCGATTGTATAAAAAAAATAGTAGGAGAATACTAATAGAATTCTGACAACTTTTTCCAACCCATTTCCTGATTGGCCAGCATAGTAAAAAGGAAACAAAGATGTGTTTTATGGAACATTGTAAAGGATAGAAACCGTGCTGCTGTAAAAATAGGATACAAAAGCTAAAATAACGTACAGACTTATTTCTCTGAAATGTAGTATAAGATCTATGTCAAATGTATATCATTGCTTGCAGAGTGTCATTCAAACCCACTTTGTAATAGATTTCTATCAACTCAACTATTAAACCAAGTACGTATTTATTTTATATAATTTAAGCTATCGAACATTCAAACATAATTATGGTAAATTCAAAGATAGTTATTTCGGAATATTACATTCAATGACGAAAAGAAACAATTTAAGATAAATATTTGAATCATGCACAACATATTTCTCATGATTCGATATATATAATTCACATTTATTGCATAAGCATGCAATCTATACTTACATGAATTCGTGTCTAATTTTTTTAAAAAATAACAATATATAATAATAATAAAATATAAACTGTAACTGTAAAAATAAACCTGTAATTATAAACCAAATGATGCACTATGAGATTAAAATACCTTTTCATTGCATGATCAGCAACTTGTATCTAAAATCAACTGGAGATTTAAATTAGTCGGTGTTTATGAAATTTAATTTACTAGAAACATCGTAGGATTTTCATAAATATAGAAGAAATTTTAAAAATTTATATTAATATGTAAGAATGGTTCGCAATATATCTTTATGTTCCAAATTTATTGAAAAATGAACAATATTATTAAAATGGTAGTCAATTTTTTTTCTTTCTCAATTTGTTATGCTGATATCATTAATTTGTTGGCATAATATGAAAGTTTAGAGAGGGGATACAAGATCAAGTATCAATCTCGTTATTTGATTATGGTTCTAGTTTTTCCTGCATATCAGGATGGAAGAAATATTCGAAATTTTCGCTCCAAAATCAGATAGTTTCCAGTCAATGAATAAATTAAATGCATTTATTTTTTTAATAAAGTTTTTCCATTGTGCTAACATAAAAACAATAAAAAAAATACTCTAATTTGTATATTTCAATTAAAAAAATATTTTTTTTGAAAATTTTGTACAAAATCATGTTGCAAGTGTGTGAGGGGCAAATAGGTAAATAAATTTTGATCATATATATAATTTAATATAATTTCTAAACAAGGTTTAAATTCTTTATACTCATTATATTTATTTATTATTTTACTTTCTTCATCTGCAGCTCCTTGTATTTTTATAATATGTTTTGCAACTCAGATTTTCGATTAAAAATTAATTTCTACTTTCTCTTTCACTAATGAAGGCCTGTTTTAAACTTTTTAAATTAATTTTTAATTTTTGGTATAGAGTGCATTCCATGAGTTATTAGTATAAATAATTCAGCAATAAAATTAATTTTTTCCACATTCATGAAATCAAATGAAATTTAAGTAATTTAAAAATGTAAACAAAATTAATTCATTGACTTATACTTAAGTTCTGAACATACAAAAAAATATCGTTTTTTCTTCAAGACTTCACATCTGTAAAGAATTTCAAAACTTAAATATATCAAGAAATGGGTAAAAAAATCAATTATAATCCTTCCTAATCAATTATAATCCTTCAAACTTGAATCAATTCTAGTTAAATAAAAGCGTATATAAACAACTGTGTGCAAGCTTAGGAATTTTCTGTAGAAGTCGAGTGATTAAAAGATATTTGTATCAAATATTTTCCGATATAAACAAAGAGTGGCATTGACAGATGTTGCTGCAAAATTTAATAGCAATTTATCTGAGAAAAATTGTTTCTTCTGGTTCTATCGACTGATCTGAAAAAGACAAAAGCAATTTCCCTTAATCCTATGGTTTCTTAACGCATATGAATGAAAGATTATGCAATGGATTTTCAATGAATAAAGAAATTTCCACGAGGGACTCAGGAGACCACTTAACAGACAACCTATTGCGAAGAAGAGATAAAGGTTTCCTAGGAAAGAAAAAAAGATGTTTCCTCTAGATGTGAAATGTTTCCGATGGATTATTCTTTCTCCTTTATCAACACTGCAACAGAGACTCTTATCACGATGGCACTCGGACTAGTTTTATTTGTTGCAGAAGACCTGTCTATCTATTTACCGAAAGAGCTTTTGATTTTTTTAAACATTCTGTGACTTTATAGAGTGGATTATTTAAATAATTCGAGAATACAAACAAACAAATTAGAAAGTTAAATACATTTTTTTTCAAACTTCTGCAATAGTGGAAAATTCAGAATTGGAATAAAATAAAACAATGAACGTCTGAGTTCAGTTCATTTCAGTTATATTAACGTCCCATTTTAAAGCAATACTAGGGCTAATTTGGGACGGACCTCGTAATTTTGAACCTCGGTCAGATGACAAGGATGACAGCTGAGCACGCACCCTTTCTCGAAACTTCCTATTCCTTCCTATTCGTCATTCCACACCACTGGAATGACGTTTGGCCCTTACGATTTTCACGTGCATTAGATCCGCTTAGACGGCGGATCTTCGATGGGATTGGGTCTCGATCCTGGAACTGCCGAAAACTGACCATTATACCACCATCCTTAATATCGAGTGGCAGCATTAGAATAGTCAGTCCACCATATGATGTAGTTATATTATAAACGATGACAGTATGATATGGTCTCGAACCAGGACTCACCCCTCTGACTACGAAGCCAAGACCTTGCCAGAAGAACACCGCGGCTTCCAAAATACCTCTGCGAGTGGACTCCTTAAAATTTTCTCGCGGATATTCCAATACAGATCTTATACCTTCCTCTACATAAAAATGTGGATTTAGGGTAAGGCCGCGAATACCTTTTAAGGTATTGGTGAACGATAGTTATAAAATATACATTTCTTTCGTGTATCTAGCATTTTTATTGAATCTATTGCGATAATATGTATTCTGGACACTTTTTTATCATCTAATTGACACCATATTTTATTAAAAATTACAGTCGTATATCCATTACGGTATAGTCACAAGATAATGTAGCGAATTTCTTTGATTTCTGTCATTGCAGTTATGAGTTAATTGTTTACATGCATCCAAAAGCACAGACCTACAAGCAATCAACAGCTCGATTTATTTTTGATAATTTTGATTAAACTTGATAATTTCAAATGTCAAACACCGCATGAAATTTTATCCGCTTAGCTTTTTGCATATTGTAGTTATCGAGTTCATTTGTACTGAAACAGCCAAACAGACAGAATTCCTGTGAATGAATTTCATACAGAATTTGATAGAAACCTACAAATTTAATCGTAATTTTATATACTAATTTTTATCAGTTATTTTTATTATTTTTTATTATTATAAATTTATCCGCTTACAGTCAGATATAATGTCAAAAATGTGTTTTTCAAATACAGAGATATATGAAATGTGGAGAGTCAATTTTTATGCATTTCGTTAAAAGTTTTTTTTCCTTTTAAAAAATACATACCCATTTGATCAGCTTATTTCCACGTTACTTTTAAAAAATTAGAATTTACTGCATGCTCTTACTAAAAAAGACAATTGTACAAGCTCCGAATAAACAAAAACTAGTAAATGGCGGAATTTTGATGAAAAGTTTGAGAATGAACAAAGCATAGAGCATGAGCATTGAGAATGAACAAAGCATGAACAAAGCATTCACTCAACCTGCTTATTTGTTTTCTGTCTCTGACGGCCGCTTGTGTCCCGGAAATTTCATTATCGCTTGCTGACAGGCAAGGAACAAGCTCCTGGAACAAACAACTTACACTGAGTAAATTAGAAGCCATCCCTAGTTGATGTTCGTTATAAAAGTAAGTGGTGCAAAGTGATGATAAATCTTTGAAGAACAGAAATGGAATTTTATAGAATATTCGCCTTGCCACAGATTAAAAAAAAATATTTTGAAGAAGAATTTATTGGATTAGCTTACATATTGAGCGATATTCCTTTACATCTATTGATATTTAATGTTGGTGCTATTCACTGGACCAACATAAAATTCTGAATATTTTTAAGTGTTTTTTATAGCGTTTGACTCGTGCTAAAATTATCGATCAACTTTTAATTAATTGCTAACCACCTTCATAAAATTTGAAAATTTTTTATCTGAGCAATTCTGAAAATGAAAAATAATTATTTTTTAATTTATTGATGTAGAAATAAATGTTGTCAAGTAAAGAGAAATTGCTAGGAACTACATTCTTAATAACAACGTGTTTCATTTACTCAATTTTAAAATTATATACTATGTTAATATATTTTTAAAATTTTGAAAGATGATTTCATTATTCAATTAAAATATTTATAAAACAAACTTTGTGTAAATAATGACTTATTCAAATTGCAAAAACTCATAATTCCCATATATTTAAACAAAACATAAAATCTATTTCATGACAATTCATTGCAGTGATTATTGCACTTCGGATGCCTAAAACATTAAGTTAGAAATCTTACGAATCAGAATAAAAAAATAGAAAAGAACAAGACAGGAAAAAATTCCATGTTCTATTTTTAATTAGTCGTCTTTCTGAAAATACATTGATGTTTCTTGCGTTTTACATCTTTTGGGGTCAATATTTACGACTCTACATTCAGGTCCGTTCCTGGGACCCCGCGCTTTCTGTGCACCCTTATAAAATTTAAAGTACATGAAAGATATTATGTGTAATGTATTAATAATCATTAAAAGGAAGGAAGTTAAGAAAGTTTTTATTATAAAAAGAATAATAATTGTTAGTCTGTGGTACTTGCCATATCTGGTGAAAAGACATTGGTAAACATATTTGTTCTTATACCATACAGAATAGCGATCGAATATGGTGTTCCTAAATTTTACCACTTAATGCCTTCGATTTTAATTTTCAGACTAATAATAGTCACATATTCCTCTTACTGTGAACTTTATTAAATTTTGTTTCGCATTCCCTCAAAATTTAAGAAGACGAAAATAGTATTAAAACATATTAAGTAATTAATATATAAAAATCCTTTTTATATATTTCGTGCATTTATCTATTTCAAATATTACTATATCGTTTTTTAAATATAATTTAACACTTCATGAAATTCTTTGTTGTGACTTAGACACTTAGACTGAGGAGATATTTATCCCGAAAGTCTGAATCTTCTATATACACAATGATTACAAGAAAACAGTTGGGAAATTTACAGAAGGTAACATTATCTTACTTAAGTACGTAATAATTATCCGATGTCACTTTCCTTGGTTATATGGGTAACTTTTGTGTGGTAATCTGTTTCGCCACCACGTTGAGCTTTTTATATGTGTGCTTTCACTTTCCTTCACATTGATAGGCGAAAAGAGATTTTTTATATAAAGTTTATCATATATTCCAATGAAATGAAAACACAAGAAGTCATTTCAGAAGTTTTAGACAATAACATAAAGATCATACGTGTTGCTGTTGAGAGCTTGTATCAATGGCTAAGATCATGCTTTCCAGCATTTGGCTGGAAATGGATTACCACACATTTGTTGCCAGTATTAGCAAGGGAAATTACACACAGCAATTATCACATTTTTAAGGAAAAAAACTTCTGTGTTTCCATTTGGTTCCCTCTTTTGTTGAATATAAGGAAGTTATAGTCATTTAAAATCAGTGAAATTGTCTTATTGCCTTTGCATTAGAAGAATGAAGCATACTGATGTGCTCACGTTTCTTCATAAGATTAGTTTTTAAAATAACATTTAATTTCTTTCGAATTTTTAAAAACTTCTCATGTTACTATTTTTTCTCATTTATTAGTGAATATTTAGCAGCGTTTTACCTTATATTGATGTCCCAATGTTTCGAAATAAAATTCTATTGTATAAAATAACAATTTTAAATAAAAAAAATATGAAATAGAAAATGAAAACATCAGAATTTAAATTCCTTCAGTTTGAATTATCATGTTTTCTGCTTGTGTTCTAGCGCAAAATATGGTTCTAAAGACAAGACATTCAGAACTTTATAAATTTGCATTGCTGTTAGAATTCCTTATCGGAAAAACCAACGAATAAATCATTTCTGCTTGTTGAATGCAAATTCCCTTGCTGCAATGGATTGCAACTGTTTAGCATTCGATTTGTGGACTTGTTCAGAATGAGAAATGTCCGATAAATGTGACTTGGGTTTACACGAGGAAACTTCTGTAGGAAACAATAAGAACAGTTTGAAACTAGCTTAAGTCAGATTAATGGATAAAGAAGGGATACTAAAAATCATTTCTTTGGTTCTTTATTATTGCTATCTAGCCGTTTTTGGCTAAAATAAACAGTTGTTAAAAATTTAATATAATATTTAAAAAAAATTTAGTCTTAATAGCTTAAGACTAAATTTAAGCGTATAATTCATGCTATTTTAGAAGTCTTATAAAATTTTTTCATTGTGTTATACATTCTTCTAATTTTTCGCCTACATCTTTGAACATCCACTTAAAGTTTAAGTAATGGCGTTTACAATTCGATAACTGTAATAAAAATGATTTGAATTTCACTTCAATAAGGAAATATGTTATTGCAACACACATTAATATATTTTTAAAATGTTAGTTATGAATAGAAGAATGCCAAAATCCTTTTATGTAACGATATTTTCTAAAGTTATTTTGGAAGAGCGCCAAAAATTTTGCTTAGTTTTTAATTAGATAAAATTCTAACAGCAATAAAATAATGTCCCCTAAGAAAACGTTTCCACCTTCCAAAGTAAAAATGTACCAAATTTGGCAGTTCTAGGGCAAACGGTCTGTCCTTGAGAACGTCACACACACACACACACACACACACACACACACACACACACACACAC
>JAPMOR010102703.1:70829-102327 GCA_026543865.1 Argiope aurantia | reverse complement strand
ACACACACACACACACACACACACACACACACACACACACACACACATCCAATTAATAAAGGGGTATTAATTAATTCGAATAAAATGGAATGAAATTTTCCCACAAGTTAGTTAGATTAAACGATACATTTTCGCATCATAACAGCCTTCATTTCGGTTGCTATAAAATATGTTAAATCGTTTCCTGTCCATACTGTTTAAATAAACAACTTGGAATCAAAAGAGTTATTTGAAACAGATCATATTTCGCAACTGTGCAATATGTCTGCTTATGGAACAGACAATGTTCTTGTTGCTGAAAGTCAGATACCATAGAAAGTTTTGATTTATAAATCGGATTTCTCTCAAATGCGGTATCCTTACCTGAAGCTGTCGAGATAAACGAATGACCCATGACATCCTGCGCCTTCCGAAGAAGCTTATAGTCGTAGGTGCTGTAACCGTTATACACGCATACCCATCAAGCAGGCATTTGGAGTGGGAAAAACTATTAATCCTGATTTATTGCAAGCGCCTCCTTTTTTCCCAGAACTCCGGGGTTTTCCCTCCTACACCATTCCGGAAAAGCCGGTCATTTACAATACATGGCAGTACGAAATCCGGGATGAGGAAAAAGCCTATCACAAACTTTTCTAGCAGATCAGGGATATTTTCATTACTGGATTTTTTGTTTTGCTATCTTTTTTTTAGATAAAGAGACAGAAAGTGGATTTTTTTAATACAATATGATACGACGAATAATTTTAAAAAATACGGGGGATGATATTTTTAAAACTAATTTAAGTAGCCTTAGGTTGCGTTTTGAGCATTTTTTTAAATATGTTTAAGCTATTTTAAAATTGTTTATGAAGAACAAAAAACCTTATATTTGGCGGTAGATTTGTATAAAATAGGTGGATTATACATAAAAAAATGTTCTGGATTATATTATAAAAATTGTCTGTGGTTTCTAAGTGAATATGAAATTTTACTTTTATTTAATCCTATGTAATTATTAAGATAAAATATTAAAATAAATTTATCATCTTAAAAATGAGCGGCTGAAGTTCTATTTCCTGATAATAAGATGTTTTATATCTAAATAATTTTCTAGCTTTTATTTTTATAACGAAGAAGTGGGATTACGTTCATTTTCTCGCTTCTTAAAAGATCCATATTCAGTGAATTCAGGAGTAAAATTTAGACTTTTCAATTTTTTAAGAAGTTTATTTATTGATAGAAACAAGACAAACATTATTATGTACATCACAAATTATTTTGAAAGTAAAACTAAAAACTGAATTTGTTGAGGAATCAACGAAATTCTTTGAGATATTGTATAAATTATAAAACGTATTCCTTAGTACACATATAAAAAAAGTTTGGATTGAGCATAAACGATCTCATATTAATTTAATTTAATCATTCCCATTGCAATTATTTGAATTTTATGGGAGTTGGCAGAAAATTAGAAAGATACATAGTGCAATGACATATATAGTGCAATACGTTGCATAGTGCAACAGAAAGACGTACGGTCTCTATAATAATAAGAGTTATAAGTTTTTCTAAATTCTTAGCTAAAAAATATTTTGGTGAAGAAGCTATTAAAAGAAGAAATTAAATAAAATATTCAACTGAAAATTTAGTAAATGCTTATTTTGATGAACAGACTGGTCACCAAACACACACACGCGCACCATTTAATTCATTAATTTATTTTTTCGCCCTCTTTATAAATTTGTTCCT
The DNA here is from genome assembly GCA_026543865.1 of Argiope aurantia. Lineage (NCBI taxonomy): Eukaryota > Metazoa > Arthropoda > Arachnida > Araneae > Araneidae > Argiope > Argiope aurantia. The sequence continues at coordinate 100,599 of JAPMOR010102703.1, read as the reverse complement.
TTCTTATACCTGTCTGATGAATTATATCTTTGTCTTCTAGAAATTTTTGGGACTCAAATAAATAAATAAAAATGGAATTTTATGTGATAAGAAAAAAATATTCTTCGAATAAGGATGCAATTTTTTTCTTTTTATTTAATATTTATTTGATTTCTCATATAGACATGCTTTGCATGGAAAGAAATTTTTTTAAATACTTTCCAGGACGTACCTTATAAGTTAAGAAATTCTTTATTTAATCATATATTGAAAGTAGTACAAACACTCTGTTTATATAATTTTTTGCAAAAAGTATACAAGAACAGAGGAGGTATTTTTTAAAAAATATTTCTTTCATGAAGGTAAATTTTTTTTTTTGCATCACTTTAATTGGAATATGAATATCGTTAAAGAAAATATTCTTGTTACCCCTTCTCGGGAATTCTGTTACATCAACCACAAAATATCGGGAATTTGAAGATCAATACCCGATGTAGCATAAGCAACAGACAAGTTCATCTCTTCAGAAAAACTTCATCAATCCAAATTAGAGATCTTACCTATCGGCGAGGATTGACAAATTTCTTTCCTTTTTTCGAAAATTAACGAACGCGCTCATCATAGAAATACAGGTGGGAATAACACCTTCCAAATCCTTGGAGATGTGGATGGTAAGAGCTTTTCCACTTCAGATTTTTGTCTCTTTCGACAAAGTTCTTTCTCTGTTACACCGGAATAAAATTAAACTGAGCAACAAGCGAAAAAAAAAAAAAAAAACGTTTTTTTTTCCTTAGCAACAAATCTTGCGTAGTAATTTTTTTTAATATTTTTTACTTTACTTTTGGCTCAGTTTTGCCTCGTGGTTTAAAGATTTAATGAATATGAATGGATGATTGAAGAGCCGTGCCAACTATCCAAAATATTTCAGTTTCTTTTATTTGAAACACAATTACTCGTAAAATTAAAGATAAAATTTAAGAATAAATATTTTGATACGTGAGATGAAAGAAATTTAATAAAACTGTATAATTACCACTTCCAATTTTTCTAATTTATTCTTTATTGGGGGTATAATTGTATTTTCAATAATTATGTTTTTATCAGAGCATAATAGTCTCTAATATTTTAAAGTGATTTTTTTTTGGTTTTTGAAATAGGAAAGTTGTCGAAAAAAGACGTTCAATATTTGAATGATTCTGAATAAAAACGCAAAAAGTAATAAATGGCATCCAATTTATTTGATAAGTGGTTAAATTGTTCAGGATTTATATCTGTTCACACGGATAACTGATAAATAAGGATATTGAGGATTCCTTGAGGTTTTCTTAAATTTACTTTTTAAGCAAATTGTCTATTATCTCATACACCAAGAATTACATATTTGTCTTTCCGATAGTTCTTGTCCTAGTAGTTGCAATTTTATTTCGAAAATTGTACCAATCCCTTTATTATGATTTGATATTAAATAATTGATTACAAATTATCTTTACATCTTCACTAATTTTTTTTCATTAAAAGGAAACATTATTAAATACTAATACAGGATTGAGCTGAATAGTGATTTGATGGGAGCATGTTAAACTGAAATGTTACCTATATATTCCTTTAACGTTACATGCACATACATATTATTTTAAGATGGATACGTGTAAACAAAAGAAGTGAAATCAATACTTTCATCACATTTTTGATTGCATAATTCCTTTCCTATTCTGTGAAAAAAATCTTATTTGCAAAAGTTATCAAAACGAATATTCGTTATGTCTCTTTATTAAAGACTAGCCACCTTTGGCGACCAGCCGGTTCGCCAGTATTACCGTTTGCTACAATTTTCAATTAAATATTTTAAGTAACTGATCTCTTAATAGATTCTCAAACAAAACCTTTTTAATCTTCAAATTTTGATAGTCATACCAAACTTATACTATTATTTAGATCGTTTCGTTCAATTTACAATATATATTTTGCTAATTTGTTGTCAATTCCGGTAAAACTTCAACTTTAATTTAAAGTGGAAATGATGAAATTGCAATTAATATAAAGATATTTTTCAATAAAACCAAGCGTTTTATTTTATTTATCATCTTTATTGTTATTTATTTATTATTATTATTGAATATGAGTATTGCAAACAGAATCGCTCAGTATTTAAGTCTTATGTGAACTACAAAATATTTTTCATAATTTATGTAATAATTCAAAGAATAATTCAACAAAAACTTCTCAGATTCAGCATAAAATTAAGTTTTTAGCTTTGCTTTCAAAAGGATTGAAATGAAATCAATAATAATATTTTGTTCCGGCCTATAAATATATTTCAAAAATTATGAAGTCTAAATTTAACGCAGTAAGGTATCATATTCTGAGAAATATTCTGGACACACCAAATTTTAAATAAATGAATGAATGTTTCTATTTTCCACGATCAACTAAGACTTATTTATGAAGTTTTGAATGTTAAAAATTTAGAAGAACTCAACATTTTCATAATCTTAGGCCAATTAATCTGGAGAAACCTACGCGCTGATTGGCGTATTTTCTTTGAAACGATCGATGGAAAATCTAAAATTATCATTTTTTTATTGAATAGTGATATTCAAATTTTCATAAATCAGTCAGTTTAGGTGATTGATTTAGTTGATTGGAAATTAACTTTTTTTATTTAAAATATTAGTGTTTTAAGAACATTTTGTTATTCGTAATTTCCACAGCAGAAGCTTAATGTAAAACCAAAAATTCGTTATTTATTAGAGCATTTATTAAATCAAGTTACATAAAATATAATCATTTTCCATTTAGACCATTTTAGCAGATCTGTGTCTTAATAAAGGTTTACAAATCAGCTGTGTGGCCCTGATTTGAATGGATATCCTGTTCATATTAAACAAAACTTGCCTTAAAATATAACTGATTTATTGGATTAATAATATAGAGAGTGTAAAAGATCATAAAATAATTTTTCTTGAATTTATTTTTTAGAAAAAATAATATTTCATATTTGTTTCATTCCCTACAGACACGTGCCGAAATTCTATTTTTGCAGATTTCATTTCCAAAAAGATTTAATTTATTTTTAATTGGAGCTTTAATCAATGTGATGGCAACACTTTGAAAAAAGCCAATTTTTTCCCATGAATGCGAAACGTGCTCGTGCAGCTTAAATTTTATCTATCTAAACAACCTTTTAATATACAGATAGCAGCACTATTTTCGTATAGGTATTGTATGTAATATATATTTTTAACCTACCTTAAAACGAAATTGAAAACGTTTCCGAAAAGCAGATCTGAAAGCAACCATTTCTGAATTAATTCTATAACGTATCATATATTTACCTTCTAGAAGGATGCATGGGGTTACACTTATGGAAGAAAGGAGAGAAAAAAGCTGTTTTTCTTGTATAACATTTTATAAAATATATCCTGAGAGTGGAGACATCAAGAATATAAGACGCTTTTCTGTCCTCCTTTGAGAGTTGTAATGTAAATGAAAACCATCTATGCTTCCATAGAATTGGAATTTTTCATGGCTCGAACAAAAAAAGGAAGGTAATTTTACCCCCCCCCCCCCCCCCAGGAGTGAATGTGTTACTCCAGGAATACCTTTGATAGCATTTATTCAAATGTATTCTAAAATGGGACCGAATAATGAGTTGTGCAAACAAAATTAAATGAATAAAAGCTGTGAGATTATATTCATTTGAAATATCTATTTAACAAAAAGTCCTCGAAATTATGTTTTATGTATTCTTTAATTTTCTTGAGAGGGCCATGAAAAGAATTTATCCTCGTTTTATTTCATTTGTCTTTTAAATAGCTCTTTCTTTATTCCATTAATTAAAGAGCTTTAGGATGTTAGGATTTAACATTACCAATAGCAAAGATTCTAATTCTTTTAATTTTACAAGATAAAGCATATTTTCTGAGATATTTAGATTATTTGTTTTTTTATTACCATAAATTACTTAAACAATTACTTCGTTAATGAAATATCATAAAATATGATATTATATCAACAACTATAATCCATTCTAATTTAATTAATATAAATCAAATTCTTTAAAGGCTAAAAATTCCAGAAAAATACTTACTACACCTGCAAGAAAGAATTTATTGTTTTGCATTCTAAAAAGGGCTCTGTTTGATGTGTTAATAAATGACCATTTTCTTTCAGAGGGAATCTTGCTTCCCCTTTTTAAACAAGATAGTTTTTTTTAAAATTCCGACCTGGGATGCTCTAATTTACAGGCACGCACTCTATCTGACTAACTGGCAAGTGAGTGGTTAGAGGCTTATGAACAATGAAATAAATTTATGATCGTGCGATGGACAGTAAGGGGCAAAATTGTGGAAATAATTTTTAAAAATAACTGTATTTCTGATATTTGATGGCTCACGGGAGCAATTTTTTGAATTGTTATTTAACTAGCATTATTAAAAGAACATTTTTCTTAAAATATTGAGATGGTGTAAAATTCAGTTATATGTAATGATAATTTCGGACGATAGCGTGGAAAAATATCTAATATCTTTAGTATTAGAAAATTAAAAGCAGCCTTTAAATAAACAAGAAATTCGAAAAATGTGTCAGAAATTTTACAAAAGAAAAAAAACTTTGAGTTTTAAAAATCGTTCGATGTTTTAAAATAATCACTTTTTATATGTGTTCCTTTTCTGGAAACATCATAATGTAATCTAAATGATAAACGCAAAGCAATCAGAGATGATATTAAAAAGAATATTGGAGCTAAAAATTATCTTTCGTTTCAAAATGTCGAGATGCTTACTGGATACAGATGACGTTAATAGTTCTTTTTTTCCTCCCATTCCAATACTCCGTAATTGAATTAGATTTTGATCAAGATTAATGGAAACCTCAAACTTACGAGCTTTTGCTCATCATCGTCCACATCCAAACACGCCTATAAAATCCTATTTTTCTCTTGCATATTACTCCAAGGGAGCCACTTATCTACAAAAAAGATCTAAGTGTTTAATTTTCTGTTAAATTACGTACCACTTCTTTGTTTTAAGAAACAAAAATATATAACAGTGTCTTTGTATGTAACTACGACCGTGTTATAAGCTTTTTCTATTTTATTATCCCCTATCAAAGAAATTAAGGAATCCGCAACAATTTATGGCATTTTACTTAAATGGGGAGGCGCGTGTGTCAGTTCAGGGGCCGCTGCTTTCACTGATAAGGCCAGCACTAATTAAAACTCTGGATTTTATTCTACTCAGGAAAGTAATTAACGAATAGTTACTGCTCAGTTTGTTTCTGCAGAATTAATGTTAGTAATGTAACGAGTAAAGCGAAGAAGCCGATATCATCCGGAACGCAATCAGGCTCATAAATGAAACGATTTTTCTACGAACGGATTAGCACAACTGAAACAGTTTTGCACTTCATTTTCACGAGTTTTTAACTCATTTGCACAATTAAGGAAAGGCGGTGGTAATTTTATTTTAAGATTGAGGCTGTGATTTAATGAATATTTTCAAACGTTCGTAAAAGTGCGGAAAAATATGTATAACATTTGCTATTTCTAGAAATATACATAATAGACAGTTGAAATTAATAATTTTTGCTGTATTATTATTATTCTATTTCAAACATTTCATAGCTTAATCAGAGGTTTTTAAGAAATATTTAATAGTGTCTTGTTTAATTAAAAATTAATAAGAAATTATACTATTCTTTTAATATGTATCAAAGCAAATTGTATGAATTTAAAGAATCATATAAAATATTGTTAAAACTCATTTAAGTTTCTACTGTAATTTCCAAAGAAAAAGAAAATGAAATACTTTCTGAAAAGTGTATGAATAATTCTTTTTGAAGAATATTCAGATATTATTTCTAATTACACAAATAAAATTCTGCTTCATTGCATTTGGAATTTTTACTATTTTTCTAAGCCATATTGGTGTCCAAGCTTTTACTATAAAGCAATGATTAGAAAGTTAGTATTAAATATGTAATACCCTTTCTCATTCACAATATTATTTATTTCTTTTATTCTCGTTGCATTCATTTTCTCTGTAAATAAAATGACTTTTCAGCTTTTTTTCCCCATTTGCTTTGTAATCTATAGAAACACACTTTTCTTCAAATATTCCTACATATATTACAAGCCTTAAATTAATGAATCTTTGAGAGAGAATTTTAGAAATTTAGAAAAATATATATTTAAATTTTGTAATGTACATTAATATTCCATTATGTGTGGTTTAATAATTGGCTAAAACTAGTATACCAATTTGTACGACTAATTTTTTAAAGAAGCCTCATTATTATACTACATTTATTAACTTATTTAGGAATGGAATTAATTGAAATGCGATGCTCGTGAAGAAATCATTGATAATACCAGATTAGAAGAAGAATATTAAATGATTTTGCAGACTTTCATCTTATATTACAAAATCTGTACTTACATTCACAAATCATTAAAAGGCACCGCATGAGCACTAATAAAACATACCTACATAATCCTGCATCCACTATCTTTTCTGTTAGTGGAGTGTTAGGAAATTGATTTTAATGCTAGCTATTTTTTTCTCTGGTTTCAGTATTTTTCGGAAACACTTAATAGTATTGCTTTCACATAAATTCACAATTTTATACAATTGAATCTACTGTAAATCTTATTTTGAAATTAGTCAGACACATACACCAACGATAAATTCTTCATTTAGCTATAAGTGCTCGTCTTTTTCAGACATCGTAATGCAAATAGAGGTCCTCATGCTCTTCCAGAATAAAACACTACCCATTAACCATAAATTGCTCATTTAAAATGAAACAGGAACACAATAGGAAATTTGTAATGGTCATGGGCCATATATTTTAATTAGCTCCTGCAATTTAAGACAACTAATTAGTGTTTTTTCTTTATTTGGCTTCTTTATTTCTTTAATTCATTGCCATTAATTATTTAGTAATTATTTACAACCTCTGCTCTGTTTCGTAAAAGATAGATGCAGAATTTATATTTATAGGCTTTCCTAAATATCCCGAACTTTCTTTCGAATGGAAGCGTTTATTTTTGTGTCTCTTTACATAACCGCTATTTTTTCTTTTTCTCCCGACTTAAAAGTAACCTTTCCTATTTTTAATAAGTGGAATAATTTTATCAATAATAAGAGGTTATTTTGTAAGTTCTTCAGTTGCTTGAGACATTTTAGTTGAAATTTTATCCTTTAAAGATTTGGTAAATTTATATTACTTAGCCATTCCCTTAAGATATTCTGGTAATTGCAGGATAACAGAATTCAGTCTTCCATTCATGGTCAATGAGAATTAAAAAGTATTTCAAAACTAAATGCAAGCAATATTTATAATTTTCAATAATGTTTTGTTATTTGAAGAACAGAATTGCACGACAATTAAATCGGAGTCTTTGAAAAGGTAACTTCTGAATTTTCAAAAAGTATGGAAATTATTTTTTGGAAGAATATTTCGGAAATTATTGCAAATCCCCCCCCCCCCCCCATTTTTCTTAAAATTTCAAAATACTCAATTGAAAGTGCCCATTCTTGCACTTTAAAGTATTTAAGTGGCAAATTTAAGAGTTGTAGGTCAATGAAAAAGCATAACACATTTCATCTTTATAACTCATTTCGTTTTCGAGTTGGCATGCTTGTACACTGTTGGGTGTAATTTCAAATATGCTTTTTTTTCGATTTCAGTCTCCTGAAATGTGAAGATTCTCTGAAATTTAGTGAAGAATATGTTTAAAAGCGAGTATGCTGTGGAAAACTCGTATTCTGTATGATTCGCATGAGGGGAAGAAAAAAAGTTTTATTACCAAAAATGGATTCTTCCTTATAAATATTACTCTCATGTAGTTCTTGAACTATACAAGTTGAATTTAACTCCGTTGATTAACATTCAAAATATTTTAGTAATTTAGAAAATTTCAAATACAGTATATGACATAAGTTTAAATATTTAACACTTACTTAGAGTATTGAAATAATAAAGATATTGTCGTAGACTATATAAAAATCATGTTTATAATATCCTTATTATATTAGGGGCTTTGTCCCCTGCTGGCTTTCACTCTCTAACCCCGATGTTGTCCAATACTGTAGCCAATGCTCTTTAGTTACTATTATAAAGTTTTTAAACTGCCCTGGCCATTTGTTCAAATGTTGGAATCTAAATTTTTACAGGATGATTACATACATTTGTCACTCAGCTTACTTCCGATTCAAAATTTATAGCCCCACAATGAGAGAGTTCTTTGATGATTTCCCTGATATCTAAATACTGATTCAACTTTTCAGGTTTTTGCCACCAACATAGCAGCTTCACGATCAGATTTTTTTTTCAAACTCGGTCGGTCTTTTTCGCTTTTTTTTTCTCATTTGATGTCACAGGATGCCCCATTAATGTTTAAAAAACAATGCATTATTAACATGTGTATTGCTTAGGTATTCAGATGATTTTTATATGAGAGAGGAATGCTTTTCCTTACTGGAGAAGTGTAAATAAACCGGAAAGATATCAGTGTTGCCCCAAACGATATGTCTAAAAGTAGAATTAGCTCTATTGCGTTAAAGGTATTTGGTGTTAATTAAAGCTTTACTTTTCCTTCTTTGTCACCATTTAATATCAAATGCAATATAAATTCTTACTAATACGAGGTAATGATTTTCATTAAATATTTCGAACAATATTGGCAAAGCAAACCTCAACCGTCACGAGTGAGGTAATTCGATTCGCTATCTAGCAATCACAAAGCAAATAAAACGCTATGTTTACATAATTTTTTTTTTATACAACACAGGAAAAAAAATCTTACGAAATTTAATAAATCTCGCATCTAGTTGACAACCGTGTCGGCCTGGAAATACAATTCTTTCTTTAATAAATAGCTATAATTTCATAGGTTTAAAATTGCCTTATGGTATTAGCTTCTAACCAATCGGTAATGGGTTTTTAAATATAAGGATTAAATAATTTATTTCCTAGTTATAAAATTTGATGGTTTTAAATTTCTCATGGCAGAATCAACCTAAAGAGGCTAAGTTATTTGAAAAGGGATAGTGATTGCTCACTATTTTATTAAAAAACAATATAATTTATCTTTGATATGTGCGAGAGTTTTCAAATTTGAGTTGTGCTTGATTTCTACAAAACTTTTAATGAATTAAAACGAAGGAGATGCCCTACATTGATACGGAAAAGCTGAGATTTGCTTAATATTCTTACCCAGGAAGATGACCATTTTTCAGGCGGAGTTTTCACAAAACAAAATTATACATCAAGAACTATGATGAATTCCAGAGCTAAATTGACACACACGCATAAAATGATCCGTTAGATCGAAGTATAAAAGATCTTGGTTTTCGAAATGTAGATATTTAACATAATTAATATATCAATAACCCAGCTAATCAACTTGTCGATTAGTTCAACATTCTGAATTTTTTTTTATTCAAGGAAATAAAAATTCTCATTAAAACAAACCGAGATTTATACTTGCCGTCTTAGGCGACTAGTTGGTTTGCAAATGACATTAAATGTAACCAATGGTTTTATACGACTAGGATATGAATTCATATATATGCCTCTGTCAAACTTTCAGACATTAAAACCATGATATTCTGCCTTATTTCAATCATTTATTGTGCCCAAGAATCTAATGGAGACAAGTCCTACGTCATCATAATGCTAATTGTAAATATCTAGTTCTATCTTCGAAATTTCGTATTTGAGATTTCATTTTTTTATTCATTCATTAAAAAAATCACGTTAAGCAGAATCCTCTTTTCTTAGCTTGAACTGTTGGAAGAAAATCGTAAGATTAAATATTTGACGAAGTAATGAAAAGAATTAACTTCATGGCAACAATGTAATCTAATGTTGGAAATTGGAGAGAAAATTATTTAAAGTTTCTGAAATTGAGGAAAGATTCCCATGATTTAAATCAATATCCCTCAAAAGTTGAATTTTGACGCTTTGAAAACTTCCTATTCGAACAAGAAAATTTTTGGTAGTTATTGCTTAAAATCATTAAAATTCATATTGGTTATTAAAATCTTTTTTAAAATAGAAAAAAATACTTCTAAGTGGACATTTCATCATTCTAATTCACTCATCTTGGGTCAAACTATCTGGCCAGTAGAACGCTCACGCGCCTTTTTTATTATTACAGGTACGAATCCAAGATAGTTTGGGCAGATCTGAAACAAAATTATCAAGAATTTTTCCAAATTTCTAGACGAAATTCGATTCACATAAAATGGGTTACTGATCAGAGTTGTTGAAAAATCTGTTCTCGCAAAAGAAAAATTGAGATAACAGCGAATTTGATGTTTCTCCGCTCGAATGCACTTTCATCGGCAATTTTCTGAAGATGCGATAATATGCAAGAAAGTGCAGTAGTAGAAGTGTTTCAGCTCTATCTTTTTTTGACAACTGCACGTAAATTCCTCAGAATCGAGTTGGTCTCGGAGTGACTGAATTTTGTCAGTGGCCGATTGGCAAATCAGAGGTTTAATTTTCAACAGGGAAAAAATAGGTGAATAGTGAAATAAAATTAAGATTAACCTGCCAAACTAACACTATTCTAGAGTTAGGAAAGGAATTCGTTATTTCCAATATAGATCAGATGAATACACCTATATAGTATCCTCTCTCGAATAGACAATAGTAATCTGAGAACATTAGAGATTTACGGATTTACCCGTTACCTTATGGAAAATTTTAAGGGGAAAAATTCAATCATTTACTTTTAACTTGTCTGAATTTAATGTTAAAATTTCACGTGAAATATAAATATACCCATTTGTAGGAGAGAATTTTAAAAATTCATTATTAAACAAAGTATTTCACTCTTGCATGCAAATCGAAAAGTTTTAACTAAGCTTCTCGTAAAATTTATGTCCCGATTTTTGACTGATGTAGTAATTTAATTTTTTTTGTTTCTTAAAAACGGTTTTATGAATAGTTAAGAAGTTAGCATGTTTTAATAATTCTACACAAATTTCGATCATGCATAAAAATGAAACAGTTTCACCATGAAAAAGTTCGCCTAATTATTAAATATACTAATATGGAGCTTAGTATGCGAATCTCAATTATAGATCTAAACTTTGTACCTCTGTATTTTGTCCGACTGATTATCTGATGAATGCCTATTCTCTTTAACAGACGATAGCAGTAAACTTCGGAGGCACACTATTCTGGAACTATAGATCAAGGAGTGAAACCACGAAGCGTATTTTTTTCCTTTATCACCCTAAAGAATTCGGTCGCCATTACATTATAATCATCTGTCTGCCAGAATGGCTATCTATGATTTTTTTATAGCGCGGAATTACCTGGAAATTTAAAGATGGCTAAATTTTACTTGCATGTCAACAGAAGTCGAAGCAATAGAAGGCAAAATCGCTACAGCTTGAATATCTTTATGTATGCAAATTTAACACAAAATGTTTGGAAATCCAGATTTGTAGAGATAGAAGATATATTACCCTCTTACCCTTTGGAGAACCAGAAGATCATTTAAAAATTGTATACAAAAGCTTTTTCAGCAATTGCACATTAATATGAAAGGTACCGACAGATGAAATGGCTTTTTAAAATAATGCTAATACAATTACAAAATTTTGCATTTTATGTAAAAAATATTGGCAAGTTATTCAAATTAGGACGAATTTAAGATCTAGCATTGGACAATTAAAAACTCATTACATTTGGTTATGCTTGATTTGAAGACAATAGCAACGCGATTTAAAATACATTTTCCCCACTGAAAGCCACTTGATTGACAGCAAAGATAGATATTGAAACACACGACTCCAATTATCAAAGAACCAATTTATTTAATGACATTTTGGTACATCATTAAAGTAATTTACGAACTACAGCGAGTATAAACTTACAAATTTCGGAAGTTCACAATGTTAAGTACTTGAAAAAAAATCGCAATTACATTAGAAACATTTGAAAGTAATAATTCCAATACTTTATTATTGTAATCAGTTTGTAACCTAGCAGTTTAGATTAAACTGAAATTGACCAACAATATAGGATAAAATCAGCACATAAAATGAAAAATTCATCATCTAAGTAAACAAGTGATTCACGGCTAGATTCAAAATGGTTTGCAGAAAATATTTCGAGTGTTCACCATTATACACAATTGACGTTATTACCAAAACTGATTTACAATTTAGAGTATAGTCCAAGATAAACTTGACAATTTGAGCGAATTAGTTACAATTCACTATTATGAATAGACAAACGCCAATTTTAATAAAATAGCCACTATTAAAGGAACATTTATACATCGAGACTTGACATAAGGCGATAGAGCACATTTGCTAGACATTTGCACACAATATACACATTTCATAGATACACAAGTATTTACTGTAGCTTGTTCGATGCAATAATTTAAATGTTAAGAATACAAAGTTGGAATATTATCACCCTAGATAAAGTCAATCATACACGATAAGAACAAAAAATATAACGCGAGATAAATTTTCTAGATCAGCGGAGTAGCAAATAAAGCAACATTTCAATATCGTTATACAACGTTACTTTTCATATGTTGAAGGATTTACAACTTCAGATGCCTGCTTTTAAATTCCTCAAAGAACGAATACAGTAGATTGAACTCGAGAAAGATTCGATTTCATTACAGTATGCAATAGATTTCAGATTTTAAACAATGCATTTTTCTGCCTTCGTTATATTAACAAAGGTTAAGATCAATAAAGAGGCTTATTGCGAGCTTAATTCTAGGTTATTCATCAATTGCCATTTTACTTTCAAGTTGTCACTTTGCGATAATCATGACAATACCATTCAAAAGGTATTCACTATGATTCTTGATTTTTGAATATTTTCTTGTATAAATATACAATATATCGGACATTTCAATTTAACATCAGGAACATAGAGCACAGATTACATTTTAATCAACTTAATAAGGGTATCAATAAAATCCTGAAAACTTAATAAAAAGGCAAGCTATATTGTAGTCGATTAACCTGCATTTTGACTAAAGGCTAAAGATTTATTTCAGATAAAAAATATGCTCCGGCAGCGTTTCAATTTTGAAGTTACTGAAATAGATTTTCTATTGCATCACAGAAGAGTTTTTGTGAAGATTAAATCTACTACCACAAGAGGAACTAAATATTAGTTTTTAAAATATTAATCTTCCGTTTATACTCGTCTTAAACTATCGCAGCAGAGTTTGCAAATATGGATTTCTCTATTGCCTCAACATGATCTTGCGTTACAATTTCAATTTTAGTTCTCATATTCACGAAAAAGTGATTTGAAAAGACGTTCATCTTCAAACTACCTTTTGATATACCATTGTGGAGTTTACAAATACGGGGGAACTCTGATTCATTGGAGGAAAGACTTCATTTTGGTAACAATAATTTGTTAAAAATTTACATAGACGCGACCTTCATTGCAATCGGAAGCAAATATATTCAAAAATCTGTAGTTTATGGACAACTGCCTTCAAGATACAAGATTGTATTGAATTCCAATACTTGATGACGACATTGCAAGAATTGCAGGAGGCATTTCAAAAATATTAAACCAAATGCCATCGTTACTTTAGTTTCGAGTCGAGATGCATCAGGCTATAATAGACGCGTGGGCTTTATTTTCCAGTTATCCTATTTCAAAGGAGTCGAGTTGGTTTTTATGGCACAAAAGCCAGCGTTGGTTAAACTGCACCATTCACGAGATTAAAAATTTTAATAAAATCGATAAATGGAATATTTACAAAATCTAAATGTCTAAAAGCATATTACTGTGAGTAAAAAAAAGCGCAACAATCTAGTTCAAAGGAAGAGCACTGGCTATAGAATTTAAGATTTGAAGTTTCAAAAGTAGGCCACCAAAGGAATCACTAAAAGTTTCCGGAAAATGCTGTTTATGCCTCTTCCGATTCTCAATTCTTGAAGTTAACCCTTTAAAGGGCCATTTTTTTCTAGTCATTGTTAAAATATTTTTAGGCTTGAAATTAGAAGAAAAGGGATTCATTTAGCTTAGATAAATTTAATGTAATTAGTTTGGTTAATTAATAATTAAGAAAATCAAGACGCATCATTGTGTAAAATAAAGAACTAAAGCATTCAAGTTTGTCTTTCTAAAGAATTTGTCAGAACTTATGCCAACCTACATAAATTCATACAAAGATTGCTTTCCCCCAAATTTATCATACCTCCCATGGCCATAGAAAGGGTTAAAGCACCGTCGATTCTAACTCGTACCAAACTTATGGATTTTTTTTAAATCGCAGAAGTTGAGATGCCGATGAAAAATGTTCTGCCAAATGTTAATTTTTCAAATGCATATTAGACGATTACTTGAAATCGTCAACCTTAGCCTTATTTTCTGCTTACGTTTACCTTTCGTGTTTCAAATTCCTGGACATTTTGACTCCGATGGTGATCAAGCATCAATTTCAAAAGTCCTTCAGGAATTAAAAGGATTGCCAAGTAACTGGCTAGCACAGTTACTGGCAATCTGCTAAATTTTACCCCGAATTTTTACTTTCGAAAAGACGTGACACTGAACCAATCCTAGAACAAAGGTGATTCAAAATTCGAGAAGTATCGGAATAATGCTTGTTAATTTACATTCGAATTTTCCCGAAATTCATACAGAAAATTAAGAAAGCCAAATATTTCCATCTATTTTAATACATATGAAAGGGCATCTCTCGATTCCATATTTTGTTTCAACTCGTTTTTTTATTATTTCAAATCAAAATGCATGAAGGATGAAAATTAAAACTTGGACGTGCAAGATTATATTATAGAGTATTCCAGAGAAAAAGTTTAATTTCTTATTATACGAGAAACTAGACTGTTTGAATTAATCAAGTTTTAAAATTTTAGCCGCATTTAAGAATTTGATTCAAGCACAGAGTTTACTAATCCTTATTTCAAGCGCAATTAATTTGAGGCTTCCGACTTGAAAAATACAGAATAGTTTTCCTGATTTAAAAGAAACGCGACTTCAGTTTTGGGCAGAAGGTTTAGAATAAATCTAGAAGCAGACAAGTCGTTTTATCAGATCAGAGACCGACTCTTGCAATCAATTTTATCAAAGCAAAAGAGAAAACTAGCGTGGTAATATTATAAGGAACGGATGAAAAGGAATTTAAGCATTAGTATTTATGGAGATGGAATTCTTAACCGGACAAGTTCTGTCGTTGATTATTAATCACGCCAGAGTTAAAGGGCTCTGTAATGTTACCTGAAGTCACTGTTTAAGAACTTTAATATTTAATTTGTTTGACATGTAAACAAGGAACTAGATTTTGTATCAAGATTGATCCTAATTTTAGATTGAGGTGGGAGATACTTAAAACTAATACTTTAAGCTTTTGCTGAAAGGACCGAGTTTAATTTGTACTATACGGAACGTTTCGATTGCGATGTTGGCCAGGCACCACAATCAAAACGCTTCGTTTTCAGAAGCAGAAGACTGCTTCGTAACTTTCCGGCATAGTTACGAGCCGCCTTCAGCTAAAGGAAAAGACTATTTCTGTCATTTGTATTATGCTCAGGATTTAATAGCACGATTAAAATTAAATAGAATAAAAAGTCACTATTTAGCACGAAAGTGTTTAAAGATTAATATTTGTACCTTAAGAGACTTGCCTGGTTAAAACTTGAGGAACAGGAAACCTGGATTTCAGAAGACGCTTCTTAAATGTTAAGAAATTAATTATCCTTTAATAGTTAATACAACGTTTATTACATTAAGCTGAAAATTGAATATTCATTAGCCAAGGTAGTTAAAGGTATAAAGTTAAAAGGAACTACTTTAGAATTTTGAACTGAATTTTTAATGTTTTGAAACCAAGGGGTATAACCTTTTCACTCAAATAAGAAAAATTCAATGGAATTCTCCAAGACAAAAACATTAGAGATTAATATAACCTTATTCTTTTCAAAACCGAATTTTTGAAATAAACTATTCTCAGAATGTATTTTAATTTGTGATCGGAATAAGCGAGCCGAATCGACCGATTTTTAGTTTGGAATCTTCTACTTACGGCACCGAATTACTTTAGTTGCGCTACTTTTAAATTACTTTAACTGCGCTGACATTGACAAATTAGAAATTTCAATGCGTATTGACTTGGAACGCTTTTAAAATTAAGCTTGACGAGTTTCGGAAAATTGGTAATTTCTTCAACTTTCACGAAATTATCTCGATTAACTTCAGAAATTAAAACTTTAAAATTGAGAGCATTTGGAATTTTGATATTCGACATTTCCAACTTCCAGATAAGTGAATTCTTAAATAGAAACGTCAAGACATTACATTTAAGATACAACTCAAGAAAAATCTAAATATTCAAAAACTTCAACACATGAATTCCAGTTCAGAACTTCCTAATTGCATTCAGATCATTAAGGTTCCAATAACTTAAAAACCGTCGACTATTTAACTTCAATATACACGATTTAAATTTTTAGATTGCACGAAACAGATTCTGTGAAGCATACATCGTCCAGCCTAGAGATGGAATACGACCTAATTTTTAATTACATATTAAGATTAACGGGTTATCTGTGCAGTTGGAGATTTGAAACATTCTGTACAATAATCACAGAATCTGAATTCACGCCTATGGCCCGAGACAAACGACTCGGGTTCTTTTAACACCATACACAAATTTCAAAATTTAATCGACACTGCTTGTTCATTAATCTGTTTAACAAAATTTAAGAATTAGAAGTTTCCATTAATTAAAATCTTTAATAAGGGAACTTCAAAATGTGAATCTAGATATATCGAATAAAGGATACTAGAATATAAATAATCAAGTACACATTAGGCAGTTTATTCCGTATAAAAGTTATTTAAGGAGTACCCAAGTACTACGATTTTGATTCATAAATTTTTTTGAAGTGGAGGTTAAACATTCCTTGAAAAAGTAAGATTTTTATTTGCAATTTTGGATTTGAAGGAAACGATTTTAAATATTTACAATGATAGCAACTCGAAAGTGAACCTGTTGTACCCGACTGCACATAAAGTGGGCTCTAAAGTCATTTAAAATTAAAATGTGTTAGTATTCCATTTATGAAATGGTTCTCTTCCTACTACTGGCTCATTACCGAATTAAAAAGTTATGAAAATATTTAATTCATTTAAAATCCCGGAAAACTTGAAATGGTAGGAGAGAATAAGCATCAAAGCAGTTGGAAAGGAATGACAATACAATTAGCTTATTGCCCACTTGTATATTAACTCGTTTTGGTTCAGTTTCAGAAGCTATTTTAAATAACTGCTATGTCAGTTCTGATTAAGGGGATATTGCTGCGATATTCCTTGCCAATATTTTGCAATCGAATTAAATTCAGGAAATTGTAAATTGCACAATTTACAAGAACTGCCTCCGAGAAAAGTCAAAGTATGGAACGAAATAATGGAAGCGTTACGATTTGAACCTCTCAATTTACATATTCATTCTTCAGGTTCTTTAAGCCATTTGAGCTTTAGCGTTTAACACCGAGTTGACTTAAAGTGGATTTTCGCAATTTCATATTAATTTACATTAAAAAAGCCATTCAAAAAAAATATTTTACTACATAATTCACCGCAATTTTGATCTGGGTCCATATGCCGGAAACCACCATGTCGACAAATATCCAATGCCCGTCAACAGCCAATTGATGTGAAAAGCAACTTCCTTTCTTTAAAGATACCAATTTACTCTTACTACAAAAGCAAGATTCTTATTTTGAAGCGAGATTTCAGCATTCTTAGTTATAGCAATTGTTAAAATTAACTTGCACCCTAACTCGTGTAATGCAAGTTAATGTAGGGAACAGATTTTAATATTTCAAATTTAGCCTTTAATTGATGCCAATTGAGTACAAATTCCATTTCACAGGTTTGAACTGTTCCACTAAACCTGTCAATTTTGAAGACCCTCGTTGCATTTATTTTTAAGATTACTACAACCGAATTTATTTTTAACACGTCAAGTACCGGTTCCCTGGGGACCGACCGATACTTTCCATTTAGACTGCCGGTCCCAAACAGCCTAGACGGAAAGTAAACTGGGATCAGTATTCAACGTGCTATTCATCTAACAATTTCCATTCGTCTAGCCTAATCACCACTTTACTTATTTCAGACGAACCAGATCAGTGCAATTTCTACTTTTAACACTGGCATCTGAACCCGTTTACATTGTATTTATGCCAAAAATTAAGCCATAGTACATTTGTTCCGTTCTATACCACACTAATATTTTGAATTGATTATTTTCTCTTTAGAGTATTTTAATTTGAAAATAAATGCCTTTATATTCTATTAAGCTGCGATTGCCATGTTTGAAATTCTGGTGACAAGTGAACTAAAATGGAGACTCAATTTCTAATCGATTTGGAATTTCTCCTATAAACTTCCACCCGCAGAATTTACAGGCTCTTCCGAATGGTTTAAGGAAATATTAGCTACAGTTAAACCTTTAAGCACGAAACGATTAACTTTATTGTACTAAACATGCATTTTTAATTTAGAGACCCATCAAATTTTAAACCAAAAATGTGGGTTGTACCAAGTGAATAATGCAAGGTTGTTTCCGAAAAGATTTCCCTATCGATCATTTAATATTTCTGCTGGACTTCATAAAAGCAAGAAAGTGCTTTAACTGCAAATATTCGTGAGAGTGCTTTATCTGAAGCCGCTACTCATTTAGCATACTAGATTTTGCTTCACGAAATTGGACGGTATACCACAGAGTAAGTGTAGCCGAATTAGTCATTGAATGAGTGCTAAAAAGGATCGATTTGAAGATTTATATTCATGAGCGGAATTTGACATAACTGACATACATTCGAGTCAAGTTTTATTTAAATTCATTGCTTAATTGTTTGACACAGTTGGTTATCGACAATTTGTAGTTCTCAATACCAATTTTGACACAGCATCAAATACCAGCGCATTAGTACTAGTCTTGAATCGGGCGAGGGAAATTTAGTTTTAAGTAGTTGTCCGTTTCATTCGAGGGAGATTTGAAAGAATGACGTTTAGGAAAGAAATATCAAAATTTTATATTTATGAATTTAAAAGCTATGCTAATATACATTGAAGTTTCCTTTAAAGTACTATCGAAAGCGATTATCCATAGAAAAAAATATTATCTATTAAGTTTAAACCAATTTTAATCTGACAAGTACAGTTTGAAAAATTTCTCTGAAAAGAAAATTAAATTCGAGTTCACATGTAGAAGTTCATCTTACAGTGGAAGCACTTGAAATTAGCAGGATACTGTGCACGATTTCCAAATTCCTCCAAGCCGGCAAAAGTACTTTTAGCCGACGTCTCACCAACCAGCTAGCCGTTTGTGGATTTCAGGGCTTTGAAGAATTGGTAAGAGGCACGCCTTTATCGTGATTAAGGTAACCTTAGATCGATATCTAGACCCTTGCTTAGACGAGATTATCAGCTTTCCTGAAAAAAAAAATGAAGTTTAAGAAACCGTTATCGGATACAGCAACATTTAAAAGCCATGCATTAAAAATTCATTTCAATTAAAATAAGCATTTTAGCTACTGCAAAAACGAACCAGGGAACAAAAAAATTCGCCATTTTCTAACAACTATTCTTGAAATTGAAATATTCAGTCAGTCGTTAGCAGATTTTACCGCTTGAACTCGGTAAAGCAGTTCTATTCATAATTATTCACCTGATAAAGATTTGTTTATTGGTCTAAACTTAAATATACATAATTTATTTAAGTCTAATTTCTTTGGTAAAATATACAAGTTAATTTTTCATTCTATAGGAATTTTTGACAATCAAAATTGAAAAATAAATTCAAAGTGATGCTCCGTCTTGAATGGCAAGAGGCACCATCCGTGTGCAAAGGTTAAATATACAATACAGATTAGTAATTAACTTGAATTTTATGCCGCTTACTTCTGACTCATCAGGGCGAGAGTGCTTTAAAACTTGGTCATTGGGAGAATTTAGAATGCATAAACGATGCGTTTTCGCATATGCTTCTAAAGTAGTTTAAAATATTAACACTATAGAATAAAAATGCCGAGTATTAAGATAAAATGAATAGTATATCTCCAATTTGTAATGCATAGGCATTCATAATGCATACAATTTGCTTATTCCGAATTTGTAATGTGTTATTTATAAATGATAATTCATTAAAATTAACCAATATTTTAGATTCCGACAGCATATTTTGCTTAACGACTTATTACATTCTTTAAACATTTGTTCCTACTTATGGATAATGAAACATCCCAATGAATTGAGTGTTTTCTTGGTTATGCGAGGAGAAACAAAATGCAGCTATTCCCAATTTGACAGTCTTGTACTGTAGTTTACAGATCCCTGTATCAATTTTGAATTATAGAGTGAACTTGTTTAACGTGGCTTCACAATATGAAAAGTTAAGCCAAAAATGAAAATTTACTTACATAAGTTTGAAATACAGGCGCAAAGTTACAGAAATGGGTTTAATATGAAAACGCTTCCGCTTTCTTTTATCCACTTAACGATGCCATTTTAGAAGAAAAATTCAGTGTGTTTTTAACAGTGCATTATACATTTTTTATGTTGTATTTTGCCGATTAAAGCCTTATAATTAAGGAAATTGCACGCTACTGAAATTGCGTCTTTGATTTGTATCAAATATTTTGCATATTTGCATTGCTTCTAGAAATAGACCTATGACATTTAAAATACTAATTTTTCCAATACACTGATCAGAAATCTGCAACCTCTATGCAATCCTATTCATAGAAGTAGATTACACGTGTACTAGGGAAGAAACTGGACATTGGCATACAATACTTAAATCAAAAACAATTGTAAAACCTATGCAATGTTTTGAAACCTCCTATTCATCAATACTGAAAGCACCGTGTTATATATTGTGAATTCAGCGATTTTCTTTACTACCAGTCAACTTCTGAGATTAAGAGCTTCTGAATTTGAAGAACATCCTCAATTGTTCAAACATTCGAAACAAATTATAAATCTATAAACAATCTATAAATGCTTCGCCCAAATTTCATTACGGTTTCCAACAATTTCATCAGCATTTCCAAGCAATCTATTTAGAAGTTACACAAATCGCAAATTTCGCAAGGAATTCAGGATCACTTAAATATTGATCGTTCCAACATTTGGCCAACTGGAAGAATTGCAGATGGACATCATTGATCATTACGTGGTTAATTCATTCTTTATAATACGATACAAACCTATTTCATGCCGACAGTAATGTACTTCATGAATAGGGTTGTTAATTTTTTTAAGTCCATCTTGGTCTTTAATTTCATACAACTTTGAGATAATATTAAGTCCGTATAATTTGAACATAATGATACCCTATACGATCGTAAGAGTTATTATGCGAATATAGTTCTGGCTTTTATTCGGAAATATTTATTCATTTTTGCGAAATAAGCTGCCGAATAAAAGTTAGCTTCTCGTAATATAATCATGCATGATAAAACGCAGCTGGCGAGAGTACTTGCCGATTTACAGTATTAAAAACATCCTATACATGTAGTTAAGAAAAGAAAATTCATATCTATGTAACTGGAATTAACGGTGGAAGTCCCTTTTATACTAAATTCTATGAACTTAGGTTAATTTTTTTTTACAATTAACAAGTTGAATGGAGTATTAGTGATATATACAAATGGTACTTCATTTAGATCCATTTTCAGATTGTTATAAATAGGATTTAAAAAGTAGGTTTAATAACCGAAATTAAGTTTAACTATAAAAAGCAAGCGCGTTTAAAATTGCTTTGTTGAATATAACGCAATCGAGGTTCGTTACTCGATCTTTAAAGTAATTGAAGATTTCATTCCAGCCATGATTACTTCCATAAACGTTTCCATTGAAGAGTTGAATACTACGCATACGGAAAAGATATTTTACCGCCAAGTCAACAGGATTATTCCATTACAAAACTATGGAAAAATAAATAGACAGGAAACCTTAAGACACCTTTCGGGCTTTCATTTGAATTATGAAATGAAAGTTATCAAGACCGAAATTGCAAGTTTTAATACTGAACCATTACATCTGTTTCAATAATAAAATTCCAGAGAAGTGAGATTATAACCATTATTTAAAGTAAACTCTCAATGAGCATTAAATAATTGTTATCCTGAAGTCAAGACATTCTTATTAAAAAACATTAGACAAATACTTAGCAATGAAAAGAAATGCAGTTTGCCATCAGGTACTGCTACAAGTAGGTACGCAATCAATTTTGTAAAATACAAAACATCCTCCACAAGTACACCACATAATTTGACATACAGATACCATAAAAGGTGAAAAGCCGTACAATGATTATTCTTTATAAAGTATCCTGAATATCTCCTAACCAATCAAAATTGTTTTAATCGATATTTTTATATCCTGCCGATTACAGTAATTTGCATAAATCTCATTCGTTTTTATCCATTTGGCAGCGTTTTGACGGCATGGTGGTTATCATGCCTTGATACTAGAAGACCGCTGATGCCGCGATATTTTGTTATCAAAGATATGATTTCACTAATAATATCTCTGTACCCTAGGTTATAGAATGTTAAATATGGCACCGTGGGTCAAATACCTTACATCAATATGATTTACTTAGGTGTTTGTTGTTTGTCATTCCACCATTTGATTATGGTTCAAAAAAATCGAGGTCTATCCCAAATTAGTCCTCATGCAATAATTTGAATTCCAGGATCAATGATTTCAAATTTAGGTTTAATCTTGAATATTGATTACAGTTGTTCATCAGGGGATGTTCATCTAACTAAACCATTTAATCTAATAATATGAAGCAGCTTTGTAACGTGATGGAACTGGAACTCTAACAATTCTCATAGTCGTTACTCTTCGAAATATTCCAAATTATGCGTTTTGATTACAATTTAATAAAGTATAATAAGCTTTATTAATTAATTGCATAGTACTCAGCAGAGTTTTTGAAATATAGGCTCTAGTGACCCACTATAATTCGTTTAATTTCTTTGAAGGTTTTTTTTTGTTAAGATATTAGTTTTTAAAAATTTTTCTTAAATAAAATAGTTTATTATTCAAAATGGTACTTTTTTGTAATATTGTTTTTTTAAAAGTATTAGTGAGATATCAAAAGTTAAGAAAAAATGAAAACGTATGCCAACATAAAAATATGTAGTAAAGGGTAAACATTTATTTCCTTAAAAAGCATGCATGAACTTCATAGCAATTATGCCAATATTTTAAAGTTAATATAAGATTAAGATTCTAATTTCCATTCCTATGGTGCATGATATCATGAAGAGATCCTTAAGAGATGACGGGTGACATGATTAATAAAGTTAATTGTGACAGTAAATAATTTAATATTTACACTTTTTTCTACTATACGATTGTTTGTTTACGAATCGTTTTCAAGTCTTGAGAAATTGTATAAATAATTTTAGTGGCTTTTTGAAGATTATGACGCAAACATGAAGATTTAAATATAATTTTGAATGAGTCCTTGAAATATTTAAAGTAATCACGAGACCGGAATTGCGTAGATCTCACATGCCAAATCATGGGTACGATTCACAATGTGTCTTGAAGCTGCAGTGTTCGTGTCATAATGATTCTGCATTATGTGTAAGATCAACAGAATGCCCATTCAGTACTTGATTCTCTTGGTAAAATTGAGTTCACAACTCAGTTTCATCATTATTTGATTATAACTGTCTACCAGGATTATAACCAATAGTTATAATTTAAAGGGAAATCACCACATATTTTATAATCGCCACATATGAAGTGATGGTAACTGGGTCTCATGTACCTCTTCTTCTTGGAAAAAAGGCATTTTTTAAATTTAAATACTATTTAATAATTTACAACTTATTAATTAGTGTAAAAATTAATATATAACAAGCGACTAGCTGCCCACACAAAATTTTTATACAGGGTGCCTGCTAAAATTTTTCAACTTCCCATTAATTTGTAAAGGCAACAACCATTGCGCCCTAAGACAGGTAGCATTTTGAAACGAATTTAAGCTAACAGAGCTAAAATTCAAATAACTTTCTCATACACAACAATTTTAATGCTCTCTTTCACAGCAAATAGATAAATTGAACTCATTTTCACTTTTCACAGCTTCAATTTCGGTAACATTGACAACAAGAACTATTGAGGCGTTATTTAGTTTCTCAAGATTCTAAGACACTGAATTGTTTTGGCTTTGTAAATCTCTATATTTTGAAAGGCTTTTGTATCTTTACTATTTGGTTTCTTCTGAATTGTAAATTTATTTTTCGATTAATTTGTACTTTTTAAAAATTACTTATAAATTTTTAAAGTATTATACTTCCTTCCTTTTTAAAGCAGTTAATATGGTTTATAATTGTAAGTTCGGGGCTTTTTTTAGTGATATGAATCCTTTTTGGGAAATTCCTTTTAAATACCTCACATATAATTTCGAGGCATCTATAAAATTTACGAAATGCTCATAAGGTAAAGTACTTTTTGTACAGAATACTATCGCACGCAAAATTCCACGCTGCACGGAATTTCATAACACAGAATTCATTTTATAGATCTTATACAGATTAGAAATGAATAAAGTCCATTTCATTTTTCTTTATTATTCTAATGGAAAATACCAGTTCTGACAATATATTGCAATGCAAGTTGTTTTTCTTGCTTTGAAAAAAGAATTTTACCTAAAAGACTGATGCCCTAAATTACTTTGAATTCTTTCAATACTCGATAACGCATTGTAATAAAAAACAAGAAACTGGCAGGTGAGAAAACTTTTTCTGCCACATATACTTTCCATTATGTATCTTCTTCTAACACATTCCATGTACAAGGGGTGTTCAAATGAAAAGGTACGAAACAACACTGTGGGTATAAATGAAGATTTTATTCCAATTATACACCATAGGCCTAAGCACAACGATCCTATTGATTAACGAGCCGAAGGATTCCTTGTTTACAGAATTCCTGTGGCCGTGACGTGACACTGCCTTTCACATTGTCCTTGCGTACTCAGTCCGAGTTGAAGCGCTTCTCTTTCAGATGTTTTTTCAGGGGACCAAACACATGAAAATCGCAGGGAGACATGTCCGGGCTGTCGGACGGATGGTCGAACTGCTCCTACTTGAACTTGGCAAGTTCTGCATGTGGACCCTGGAGACGTGTAGACGCGCGTTATCATGAAGCAGAACCACACCCACTGTGAGTAAGCCCGGTCTTTTTTGTTCTTGATAGACCTGCATAGTCTTCGGAGAGTCTCACAGTACACATCGGAGTTTAGGGTTCTTCTGTGCTCGAGGAATTCAACAAGTAGCGTAGCTTGGATAGCGAACTCACGGACTCTGTGAAGGACGCTCGTCATGGCCGCAGGAATTCTGGGAACAAGGTATCTTTCGGCTAGTTAATCAATGGGATCATTGTGCTCAGGCCTATGGTTTATAATTTGAATTAAGTCTTCATTTATACCCATAGTGCCGTCTCGTAACTTTTTATTTGAACACCCCTTGTATATAGATGGTCCAAGGCCATTTCCAACTATTATTACTACAGAAAACACCTGTCCGTGCAATTGCCCGTTGTGCGGAATTACCCCGCTTTTCTGTATATGCTAGCAAAGAAATAAAAAGAATTTATTTCCAATGGGAAAAACTGAAATTTTTAACAGGTTGATAATTGAAGTTTTTATTATTATGACTTAATCGAAAATAAGTTTTTATTGTATTCTTGCTTTCTGTTTTTCCAAGTACAGGACAATATGCATCTTTAATTTCTTCTTTGACTATTTAATTTTACCCCTACCTTCATATCCTTTTTAACAATATTGTTGCAAGCGCTAAACAATTATTTTATATTGTAGTTGTAAAAATTCATCACCTTATTTTTGATTAAGTCATAAATTAAAAATAGAGCAAAGATTTTTAATTTTATCATAGAGTTTCTCTTTTTTTAGGGCCGCTGTGGCCTGGTGGTATGATCAGGAGTCAGGACCTGGTTTTAGGCTCGATACGTTGTGTAAGCGGGTCTGGTGCACGCTAAATCCGTCGGGGCAAAACGTCTTCTCGCTGGTGTGGTGTGGAAGTTTGCAGAGGGAGGGTGCGAGCTCAGGTGTCATCCTCGTCCTCTGAACGTGGTACAAAATTACGAGGTCAGTCCCAAAATAGCCCTGGTGTTGCTTTAAAACGGGACGTTAATATAAGTAAACTAATTTTCTTTTCCTAGACTGCTTTTTTTCCTCTTATTTGAGTTGAAATTGAAAATAAAAAGGGAAATATTACTAAATTCATGTTTTTGGAATTTGTTAAATGCTATGATTCTTTATATATGAAGGAGAAAAAAAGGAAGCTACAGAAAAGGCATTTATTTTGTAATATCGATTGAAATGGAGATGAATAACTAGACTGCTATTGATTATATATAGAAAAGTCATGAACTTTTATATGAAACAAAAATTTTCATGCAACGACCTGCTAACTATTTTTATGCAAATCTGCACAATACTATTCAACTAATCAATACACTTTACACACACACACATACTCTTTACTTTATGGATGGATTTACTTTAATATAATACCTTTTGTTGGATACTTTGACCCCTTCCGGTAAAATGATGAGTATAGTTGTCATTGATTTTTCATGCCATATAACATAATGAAGAGCTGTACTTGTCATAGGATTAAAGTTACTGTCGAAAATGGTAATAAGTTTGGTATAAAATTTCTAGTGCACTGAATCCGCCAGTTCTTTCACTATAGTATATGTTAATATAATAGATCACTATAACATATTGTTAATAGCCAGACTTCCGTGGCACAAGTCACATCCAAATTGTTATTAGTAGAATTCAACATTTAGCATGAACATCGGTGCAATCAATATATATTTTTACTAATAAAAACGAGTTGTAAAATAAATACTGTATTGAAAACGTGTAATGCGCATTATGAAGATCAAAGTGATCGAAGGGATTCTGAAGAAACATGCATACATATATCTGATATTGATAATAAAATTACTGATGGTGAAATAATACCAAAAAGACAAAAACTTATTAGAACGACTAAATAAGTGATTCTAGTGAATGTTCTGGAGTCGTAATCAGATCATCAGAAGAATGGATTTGGAAGGTAATAGATAATGTGCCTGAAATAAAGAAATTCATGGGAATGCATGGCATAAACGTTCTGATTTTGCGAAAACTAGGTTTTGATCTGAATTCATTAGAAGTTTTGAAAAATAGGGATCAGTTTGTTGAACATAGGCATGCAAATTGTAATTATATCCATATAAATAATATAATTTTATTTAACAGTATGCAAAAATTACAAAATGAATAACATTTTTTAAATAAAAATTAGATTACTATTTCATGCAAAAGGTTTCATTATTAAATATTACCCCAAGGGATTAATATCATTCTTTTAGTTTCTTCTTAACAATGTAAGAAGTAAGTTTCTTCTTAAGTGTGAAAAAAAAAATCTAAAATATTTCAGACAAAATGTAAAAAGAACAAGACTATTTTATATTTGTATACAAAAATATGTTTTTTTAATGAAAATTTAAATAAAATCAATATTTAGCATTTAATCCTCAAGACTAATATTGTTAGTTGAAAAAAGGAGATGTACTCTCACAACGAACTATGTAAGTCTTCATTTTATTGTGTTTGTTTTATTTAAATCTATAACTGTCTACTATATTAAGTATAATATATACACTGTCTATTTATATCTTTATTTTGCCCTTTTCAAGACAAATTTATGATATTTAAAAAAATTTCAGAATTTTCTTTCGCAACGATAGTATTTTTATCCACTTGAAGAATACTCACTCCACACGAATACTTTCTCACTTTGTATTTTTAAAATGAATTTATAGTAAGCCTTTGTGTCATATAAGATGATAAATCTTTGTGTTGCTTATTTATGTTCCAGAAGATCAAACGGCTTCTCGGTATTTATTCTAAAATTTTCTTTTAAAGTATTTTTATTTTCACCAAGAAATTTTTCTCCAGTTTCTGTCTGTCATATGTCAAAAAAGAGAATTGAAAGAAAATTAAATTTATTTTCGGTTCACATTTTTTCGAATTATTTCGTTGACATTACTGTGACAGATAAACATTTTTCTGGAATTCTTCGATAGATTGAGAAATGGCAGCATAGACCAAAAGGAGTTCTGTTATCTCTTTTCAATGCAATTCTTAATTGGCTGGCGTAATAAACTAGAAAATATGTCAGTTATAACTCCAATGAACTGTGTTGTCCTACTAGAATAGAAAAATATACAATAACGTCAGCCTTATTTCTTCCCACTGAAGTAGTCTCTATTTTTAATTTCGTTCATTGGCTGGATGGTGTCACTCAAAACCATTTTGAAGAGTTCTGTCATTAAAAGAAATAATTCTGTCACTAACTAAGTTATTAAATTAAAAGCATTTTTTATGGTTATTGCAACATAAACTATAGAAAATGCAAATACTGTTAGCTACATAAATACTATTATGATTCAATGACAATTATTTATTAATATAAGATTCGGAGCAGAAAAATTATTTTAAGGTGAGTACTTGAATCAAGCTCATCAACACATAGATTATGTTGTTGATATACAGATGATTATTTTGATTTTACTTATATAATAATCTAGCATATAACATATAGGTACACAAATGAAACAAAGCATAATTTTCTCTTGTTAATTAGGATTCTTCCTAAAGCTATTAGTTAAAGCGCGCTTTACCTAGTTAATTCGCATTTCGACTGATTTCGATTTTCACTGGAACATATATACATTCCTGTCGTTATACAATAACGGGGAATTTCACTATCTTAAATTACCGCCTAGGAAATTCTCTAGATTTGGTTCCAGCGTCACAACGGAAAACCGACCCCCCCCTCTAAACTGTTAAAAGGCTGTGAATTTGCTTTTTCGCCCTCTTTTCTTTTCAGAATCTTTAACAACGAAGCTGATTCGCATTTATTTCCAATGATCATGACTCGAACTTGCTGAAATAATATCGGAAACCGCATTCAATTTCCTTCTTTAATCATTCTACTTATCAATAAATGTTTTTTTTTAAACGGCTGAAAATTCTTTCAAGACTTGCAGCACTCTCAAACACACACACATATAGCATTAGGTGAATATTTGGATGAGAATGCTAAATGAAAATGTGTTATTAAGGATCTTTGGAATTTCTACATATCAATCCATATAAAAACCCAAGAGCTTAATGCTTGATCATTACAGATTACAAGCAATTTTAACAATAGAGTGAGGAATATTTCTTACCATCCTATGAATATTAAGGACACTATTACGCTGTCAGTATTTCAGCACTTTTAAATTTAATTTCGTTCAAAAATTTTTTATAACAATTATATTTATAAAAATAAAGCCGTTTTAGACACTTTTGGACAGATCAAATCCTATTGCACTACTGGAGAAGACAACAACAACAACAACAATTTATAAAAATAAGAAAACATGTCAGCAAAGAAAAAAAATCTTGATATATGTAAAACATTATTCGTGTATACTATGTAATACATCATTCGTAATGTATTACATAGAAATACATTACGAATAATGTAAGTAACATATTATGTAAAACATTATTCGTGTACACTTGATATATGTAAAACAACATTATGTAAAACATTATTCGTGTTACAACTGGTATTAAAAAATAAATGATATTAATAATCATTTGATTGATAATTTGATTAAATGATATTAATGATCATTTAATTTA